>OU893344.1:10082157-10682157 GCA_918026875.4 Diatraea saccharalis | reverse complement strand
GTAACTATCTAAATACCGTCAATAGTTTTATTCATTAAAATAGCAGTACGAATCAAATGTAGCAAATGCAACCGACATAAACGCCCCTAAGAGTAAAGTAAATATAGAAAATAAACACATAGGGATAGATTGACACTTGAGAGTGCCTTATTTCGGAGTCCGTTATGCTGTTTTTAATTTTAAAATGAAATTATTTAATACCATTTATAATAATTGTTTTACACTACAATAATACATTTGTGAACTTAGACGCTAACTAAAGGAAGATATTTAGATCATTGTCAATTTATGAAAGCAAGGTGAATTGTATACGGAAAGCCTATACATATTTTTGCCTATTTTTGCGTTTAAAATATCGCTTAAAGACCAATCAATAAAACAATATTTTTTGGTAATAGTGTACCTGTGACGCAACGGTACGGATAAAAACAATCTTCTTTCTTTGTCTGTTTGTAGGGGGTGATCCTCGGAATTACTAATTCGATCATGAAAATCCATACATCATACGCAGGTGATATAGACTATAATTTACACGAGGAAAGTTGCCGGAAAACAGCTAGCTTAAAATAAATAGATGTTATTGGCTGAAACATATCGGCATCATGAGGCTCATTCTCACATATCTAACTGTTGCACAAGTCTCTTGGACAAAATGCTCAAAACTACATGGCCCAGTGCTATAATCTCAATGCAGAACATTCCACGCCTTTCTTCCATTAGCTTGCTTGTCTGCTCCGAGATCTTGCTTCTTTTTTGAGGCAAAACTTACAACGGCCTTTGTAAGCTAAAGCGATTTAAGATAATAAATTTTTAATTGCGAAGATTGCTTTGCCTTCACATTCATTATTCGGATTCGTCCACTTCATCATAGCACTCATTACATAAAAATGACTTAGAATTCTACAGTTACAATATTTTCATATTACAATAGTATAATATCCACCCATTCTCGATGTAGTAGACTGTACATCATAGCAGGCAACCTTAACTACCTTCCTCTTTCATAAGAGATCCGTTCAAAACCAAATCAACATCAGTAATCTAACTTTATTTACATGTACAATGGCTCTTATGTACATAATAAATGCTCAAATGCCAAAGTAGCATTTAGGCCATCACTTTTGGTACTAAATGCTCGCTTTTAAAAATAAATAGTAAACACACATGGCTTAGATTCATGGAGTATCTGAGACAACGAAGGTAACACAACACCCAGACGAGAAACTATAAAAAAGACCTTTTTCTACATTAACCCGATCGGAAATCGACCTCACCTCATAGGTGACGACACCTTGAAACCACCAATCGAACTACTCGGCATTTAGAAAACGTCAACTTTATCTAACACTGTTTTCGTATGCAGGAGAAAACTTAGCCACAGTTTTAAACGGAGTCTCATATTAATATCAAAAAATTAAAAGAAAACCTCAAATATGTTTCGAAAACTATCACAAATTTTAGATTAATATAGCATTGTAGCTTTAAAAGCCTCTCTGAAAAATTATGATTTATTGACGGGTTAATAAATTAATTATGAACTATAATTTGTCCAACAAAAATCAAATATTCGATACCATACAGCAAATAATCCTTTAAATTAAATTATACTATAGAAACATACTATATTCATACTTAACTATGGCTAAGGCGACCTAAATTACAACTTGCCTACTAGTTTTCATAGTATGACTACTTCCTATACATAATAAACTAACTCAGAATAAATTATATGTTAGCTTTCATTTTGTACATACCAGGCTACTCTTGTTTCAGAATCCTGCAAACACAATTGTTTGCACAATTGCTGTTCTACTAAAAAAACATCCCCAAACTCGACAGCAAACTCAACGCTGTCACGACATAGAGCTTCAAGAAAGTATTATTCAATGATTTTGAAAAATAATAAAAATCTGTTGAAAGTTAGTTTTTTATTAATCGCACATTAACTCAACTTTTACCTAAAACTAATAAACAAGTCTGACATGGAATATCTAGACAGATACTACCTAAAAAGCCAAATATGTTTGGTTGAAGCATGGTAAATGGGAACCTTTTAACACAACAATCAGATCAGAGACAATATAGAAAAAAATCGTCTCTTGTAATTATCCTTACGGGGAATCGAACCTAAGATCTTTGATACAGCGACACCTTGAGAGCTCAAGGCTTGAGAGCCACTGGGCTGTATAGATCGTCACATTATTTTTGAATTGATACCTACGTTGTACGAATGAGACTTACGGTGGAACGAGCTTGCCCACAAAAAGCCTATCACTCTCGCCTTGAATAGATTTGGGTTTTATGTTCTCAGGAATATAGACGTTCTTCCAAAACTTTTATAATAGCACATCAGTTGATTCAGCTACGTTATATATTTGTAAAAAATATTCTTCTCTTTCCAATTATTAGGTAGTTCTCTGTAGTGTCGATAAATAATAAAGTCAGATATATTTCTTATCGTATCTACATAAAACATGTACTTGCTTCCTATAACTTAGTATATAATTTATGAACGCTTACAGCCTGTGGCACGCACTCTATTAAATGGATTTTCTTCATTTATCAACGTCACGATCATATTTTTCAATGAGAAATGTTTCAATGTGTGTAGGCCTAAACCTTTTAAACCGGTTACGGTGCGAGTCAATCACATTAATCAATACATAATGAAGAATGAACGAACTATGCAGAGAAACTTTCTGCTTGCGGTTTATGTATAACTAGCTATTTTTCCGCAACTTTACCCGCGTAAATTATAACCTATATAGAGTATGATGTCAATTCCTGACAGTGAAAGAATTTTTAATATCGTACCAGTAGTTTCGAAGCCATTCATTAATTGAAAAAAAACAAACAGACGATGAAATGTTTCGTTATATATTCATATTCATATAGGATGAAGAATAAATGTAATATAATTCAGATTTCGTTGTCTTTTTGTTTATTACAATCAATGAATGGCTCCGAAACTGGATTTGTTGAACCCGTTTATAGTCCCATTTATATTTCGTTATAAATAATGGTGTGAAACACATCTTATTATAAAACGAGGTCTAAAGTTAGTACCCGGTTAAACCATTAGCCGCCTAAAGCAAATTGACACTAACAGCAAAGAAAACGGGAAATTGGGACGTATCGATTTATATTGGTCGGATAATAGCTTAAACCTAATAATCCGGTACTTAAATAATACGGTAAATGTTAAAATATGTTTGAAAAAAGGTTAAAATTCTCTTTTTTTGCAATATACAGCTGAATCAGTTAAAGCGAATAGCCTGAATAGTCCCTTCATCAAAAAACAAAAGACGCAATGTTAACAACTTCAAGGTGTTACGTAATTCGAAAATTTGCAAAGAATTAAATCTCGGGTCCGATTTACAGAGCAAGCCTACTGTATAATTCATGCAAATACCCCGGAGACGTGTTCGTTGTTCTCGACTTCTCGCAGACCGCTACGCCCATTCAACATGTTGTTTTGTCTTTAAATTCGCCATTAGAATCTACCTCCCGAGGGAATATTTCAGATTACATTCAAATGTAAATTTAAATTCACGCCACATTAGCCTCAATCCGACTGTCCGCCGTCCACTAACAATTTAATGCCGGTTACTTGGACTATAACGTATGCTAGTAGTAACTCTCAGTAAAAGTTTCGTAATAAATATCAAACGAAGTAACGGGCAGGTAGAATGTTTAAGCCAGACTTAAACACTACTTGACTATCCGTATACACTACTTGACTATCCGTATACACTACTTGATTATCCGTATACAGTGATTATAATTAATATTGTAATTTAATACTTGCTGTTGTCCCGCGACTTCGCATGCGTCAATTATGTTGACCCCGTATCATGTAGCTAACCGTAGTTGGAAGAATTTTTAAATGAACCTTTTTGATGCAAATAAATAAACAATAAAATCTTTCCTCTTCATAATATTAGTATAGATATCAACCTCGTCAAAAATCTTTTTGGAATCAAGAGTTGACAGCATTAATCGTAGCATGAATTATTATTATTGGATAAAATCTTCCTGATTTACTAAAGTCTAACGTCTCAATATCATTATATCATACAATGAAGGCCAATACGTACCTACATATAGGCAAACTAAGCAACTGCCTAGGGCGCTGGTATGCGGGGGACGGCATTGCATTTCAAACAAATTATGTCTACTCTAATAATTTTAATATTTAAAAAATACTTTTTTTCTTTGAACATGAGTTCGCGGAATTTAAATATACAACATTTTCAGAACAGTACTTAAAGGTTTCTTTTGTCATTGGAAAAATAACACTATTTAATCGTTGCATATAGTCTTTTACCATGATTTTGTTATGGGCGTTGATCCAGTGTTTTACCTAACATTTATATAAGTAAGTTTTGAATACTATGTACTATATCGAGCATAATAATATCTTATATAAAGGAGGAATACCATATAATTTGATGCCAGTCTTATAGTTTTGTTATGTAAGTCCCACCAAACAAACATCCTATCAAAATGTAGAGCCACGCGTTACCAAAATGTGAAACTTTTGAAAATATTTTCCAACGGGTTTGAAGTTTGTTAACGCGGGATAGAAAAATAAAATTACCATTTGGTCATTTTAATTTTCTAACCAGCGAGTAATAAGGTAATATTTATAATAGATTTATAATAGTTTGAAGTGTAACCCATAGGTATCTAAAAACTATCAAATTTCAAAAAGCCTAGTAGTTTCGAAGATCAATGAGTTGAAATTGACGATGTTCGTTTATATTTTAAATAATTTCAAAACTAATTAATAATACAAAAGGATATTAATATAATAAAATAACATATAATTATATAAAAAATATTTAAAATTCTCACAATAAGCCTTTTCATCTGATATTTCACAATATAATTCGCGTATTTATTTTTTATAATTTACATATAGGGTGTCCATTTCCATACAATTTATTTCTGTGTTTTTGTCGTATCGATAAGATAGCCAAAATACTTACTCAAAGTTATTTTTTTTCGTGACTAGTGATTTAATGTCCACATAATGACGTCACGTTTAATCCAGTAACCCTTTATTAGAGTTATAAAGTTAACACACTTTAATAATCACTCGGTCGAAATTGTGCTGAGCGCTGAGATCAAAGTAAATCGTATAATTTGACCCGTTGAACTCTCTTTATCACGGGTGTCGGGTAGAGAGAGCTTGTTCGCCTCGCGAGACCGATGCAATTTACATCGAAAGCGACTGAAAAAAGTAGGTACTACGTCCCCGCAGTTATTAAAGGGAAAAAACAAATATATTCTACCTAAGGTCTCGTAGAGCTTTTGGTATTTTAATTTAATTAATAAAACAGACAGCAACAGCCACGGACGTTATAATATCTCGTTTGACATAGATAAATATTAACTCTAAGATGTTAGGTACTATTTTATATTTTGAAATACCCAAAATATTATAAAGAGACTAAATTTTATTGTTTTCTTTATTTGTTGGCATTTAATAGGCTTTTTAGCTGCAGGACTGATTTTAACAATTATTTCACCAATGGGGAATTACATCACATCTTACGAAAGCGACGCGGGTTATAATTTACACGGGCAAAGTCGTGGGAAAACATCTAGGTCATTAATTACGATCATAGACATCATCATCATCACCAGCCTATTAATGTACTTCTGCTGGGATATTAATAGGCTGTTGACCTGCTCAGACTTTCCCTATATCTATTCCATAGAATCAAATATAATAGAGAGAATAAGTTAAGACTCATTCATGACACACCACGCGGAACCAGTGAGGATTGGTGGGTGTTAACACAGCATTGATTTTTTTCAACGAAATAAAAATGTTATTGACTTTTAAATAAGGTTTTAAAAGTTTTGCTTTCTCGATTCAGCATTTTCACATAATTTAGTACAAGACGCTAAATTAAATGTTTCCAACGGATATTCTGCCATCTTTTCAATTTGTAGGTATCGAACCAATGTTTTCATCCATTCAGTATTTTATTGACCAATTAGGTACTTATTTATCAGAGTCGAATAAATAATTAGGCAAAAAAATATTGAATTTTAGTTGCTAATTTCGATAAAACTGTCACCCATTATGTATTATTTTGTCGTCCGATGAATTATTTTCCATTAAAATAAATTATTAAAAAAACAGGCAAGTGCAAATCTGACTAGTGTACGAAGGGTCGCGTGTCATTATCCATAAAAAAGCCAAACATCACGTTTGTTGTTTCCAAAGGAGTTGTTCGAAATTTTCGAGTTACGAGTTTCGAGTCAACTGTTATTCGTAAATTTTTAAAGTCAACTTAAGAGTGACAGTTTTCCTAGGAACGAATTTCCTATAAATACTACTGTCGTAACGTTTGAGTTTCTAACAACAACCGTTCGGTTGGTAGAGGGGGGGACATTTGACTCTAACGAAAATTGGCACTTTGAAGCTTAATAAGTAACGAACGATTAACAATGTAAATCGAAAAACAGTTTTGTATCATTTAAATAAATTGGAAAAAAATCAAGACTACATTACATAAATCGTTTTAAAAGTACAGATCAGTAGCGTCAGCTGAATGTAACATTTTCGTGTACCTTACCAACATAACCTATGCATTTAATATTAGCGACAACGATTGTACCGATTTTAATTATTCAAAACGTTATTTAATTTTGCGTAAACAGGTCAAATCGTGAAATAATATATTTGGAAAAGGATGACATGGAATATAATTTAAATGACAAATTTCATACAATGATTACTATAGGTATAGTAACGATTTAATGCTCTATACGAACGTCCACTCCCATTTTCATCCCTTTATTTAAGATATAAGATAGACATATTCTAACGTGGACTTTTTTTAAGAACTTTTAAAGGGGATCAATTTCGTATATGATTTTTGAGTAACGCAGCGTACGCATGGAAGCTTTAAAATAATTAAAGACTTTCCCGTTTTTGTAACATTTTTCATTGCTGCTCCACTCCACCATCAGTGTTGTGACGAATATATAGCCTTCACACAAAAACAACAATACAATTCGATTTTGAGATTATAAAGTACAATAAAACCAACAAACTCTTCAGTTTTTTATTGATATAGATTGGATTTAAAGTTCCTCGTACTTCCTCACATTCCAGGAGAATCTTTTATGTTCCATCCCGCGTATCTTGCCCACCTCAAGAGACTCGGGAAATGCTCGAGAAGCTCGAAAAACTGACTGAGATTGAAATATGGCTATAAAATACCTTACTTTCCCTATCTAAAATATCATTTGGATCTTGTCTTTTTCAAATTATTGTCATAACAAATACATGAGCAAATAAAACCCCTACGCTATGTATGTCAAGTAAATTCAATGCAGTATCAATTTATTTTTATGTCATACTGTTGTATCTTAACTAGAATACACTAGCCGTAGACAAACTGGCAGGGGTTAATGCGGCGAGATTTGAAACAAGAAGCTTGACGAAGTGTCGTCATGAGGCACCGAGCGGCCGCACGCCAGTGACACATGGCACGGCCGTAACATTATTATGACGAGAATTTTTGTCATTCTGCCCTTTTTGCCGTTTAGATAACCGTTATCTATCATGCCCTATGTAATCTTGTACGTCATACTCAAAGCTTTTTAGGTTTTATATGGTAGTACACGATATGTTTCTTGGTGAGGTCAATGTTATTGTATTTCGTAATTTTAATTATGCGGGTCAAGTGGCAGATCATGATTAAACTAGAAATCAAACTTTGGCATATTGTGGTAACCTGATGGGCAGATGTGTGTACATTAGAGGAATGAATAGGTTATTTGACACTATTAAAAATAAGTTGCATGTTGTAATCATCCTGTTAGATAAGAATCTAATAAAGTTTATTTCTTAGAATCTGCAGACAAAATATGTTTAGCTTTAGTACAATAACGTTAAGCAAATGCAACATTTTTAGGAATTTAAATGAATGATGAAAAGGCCCTGTAATTGCTTGTCGTCGCAACCAATAATAGTGTTATAAAAGATACACAAAATTTGTATTTATACATACAATTCTAATTGTAATTCTATTTGTTTATTTCGTAATTAAATAGTTGATAAATAGGTTATGTCGCCTTGATATGTTTACCAGCGTGTGACTTCACAAATACCACGTGATTAGCGCCATTGCATAGAGAAGCTTTTTTTGCGCGACTTTGCCTATTTTAACTTTTATAGTCATCTCCCATTAATTAGGTTAAGTATATATAGCAATTGGGCAGTATTAAATAATATTTTCAAAGTAACACTCGTCTCATTAATTACCCACATTGCATGGCGAACCTACCAGTGCTGCCTTCGGTGACGCTGCGCAGATGGTGTAATTTACGTTTTCTCACATAATGAGTGCTAAATAAGAGAAAGTGAAAAAAATGTAAGAAATATAGATAATAATTAAAAAGACAATGAAATACATTATTACTCTTAAATATAAGCTACGATAATAATTAAATAATTTTAAAAATATATAATCATAAATATTAAGTCAGCAAAAAAAACTGCATATAATCAGTGAACATTAAAAATAAAGGAAGACTGAAAAGAAATACCTAATTTTTTTTTTTTAATAATTAAATGAAGTGAAGAAATTGAAGATAAATATTTATTGACCCGCTTGTATTAATTAAAAAAGAAAACAGATGTTGCTGTTGAGAGTGAATTTTTGTAAAGTGAATTGGGGAAAACCAAATGATATAACGACAGTGAAATTTGAAAAGTAAGACAAATTGCAGTCGGATGTATAGAGGCAAGATTTTTCGAATTTTCACTCTAATTTATATAATTTTTTTGGTATTTCTAAAAAAAATGTCGTTGTGCGTACGTTTAAGGTGATATTGAAAAACCAAATTAATAAATTCACAATAAATTGTAATTAGGTCATACGTAAATACCTGTAGTCTTCGAACAAGATGGGTATATATTCACCCTTTCGAATGAATGACATGAAAACATTCTTGCACTTTAATGATAGCTTTATTTTAGTTATTAAAATTCAGTTTATGTTTAAAACTTTTTTGTATTCTCAATACCGTTGAGATTACGCTGTTACGTTTCGACATTACGTTTTAATGCATTAATTACAGCATTGTGTAACAAATAATAAGTTTTAAGATTTGAAAACGTATTTTATTTAATATTTTTGTGTTATCTATCACTCATATATTAAAGTATTTTATTTTCATTATTGATACTATGTAATTTTTTCCAAAATTGAATAAAACTTTACTTATCAAGATTTCTCATATTTGATTTACATTCAGCATTGGTTTTAGTAAAAATAGGCGTACTAGCACATTGACGTAAATGCAAAATAACTAAAAAATAAGTACTAGAAAATAACCCACGCTATTACTATTTTATTATAAATAGTAATAGCATGGATTATTGTAATAGTTAACACTTCTTTCGTCACATTGGAGAAAATTTAAATAAAATAAATATAGCAATGGAGCATAGTTTAAAAATAATATAATAATATTTTTTTTTTTAATAACGAGGAAGTTGTAGTAAATTTACTACAACACTACACTACACATTCTCCTTAATTAGGTTATTATAGCAATTGGGCAGTAAGAAATCATACTTTCCAAGCAACAGTTGTCTTATTAAGTCCCCACGTTGCACTTTAACAATTATTTTCATGGAAAATAGAACAGATTCCCATGATGAATTATATTTTCAGGGAGCTTATAATGTATCAAATAATTATTTAAAATAGTTTTCAGAAAAGTGTCAAATACCTTAAATAACTATATTTAATCTGAAAACTGATTATTTCAATTAAATGTTGATTTTACGATATTTTATTAGTGTATTTATGTATGTTCCCAAAAATATCACTTGAGAATTCATATTATCTACATTTAAAATTATTTTAAAATATCGAATTCATATTCTGTAATACTAGTTTTAAAGTTTCGTTTAAAAAGATTATCAATTTTGAAATGATAGTGACATTTCATGCCATTAAATATTTTTCTACTAAATTCTCATTGTTTTAAGCTTATCCATTTTAGCATTTTTTTATATTATTGTTCATTTACTTTTACTATGGATGCAATTTCAAAAACGTTTACATATCACATTTGCATACATTGTAAAATAAATGAAATGAAATGAAAATAACTTTATTCAAGTAGGCTATAGTAGGGCAAGTAGACAAGAACTTTTGAATCGTCCAAAAAAATTTTATGTCCCCTACCACTTGTTCAGGACGTCTTTTAGCTGACAAGAAGAACAAGCGAAATAAACTTACCAGCTCTTTATCATAAGTAATGACATTTACATAATTCATGCCATTACCAAAATAATATGTATAATCACAATAATAAATACGACTTTCAAAGTCTTTAGGACATAGGTTGAACATATAATTAGTCTTTATAGAACAAAGCGAAGGCTACTAATTCCATGCATTGCTATCCTTAAAATAATCATTTTAGCCTTTTACTCATTACTTACATGACATGCTTATGAGTAAAGGCTATTTTTAATAAGCCTTTACTCATAAGCATGTCCTTTACATGAATTTTAAATTTATTTATGGGTAGGTCAACAATATTTTGTGGAACTTTATTGAACATAGCAATGCATTTACCCAGAAATGATCCTCTGGTTTTCTGAAGTCTGAAGCTTGGAACGGCAAGTTTATTTTTATTTCTTGTGTAAGATTATGAACACTACTTTTTTTGTGAAGGAATCGTAATGTTTTCTTGCGTACATAATATTTTCATAGATGTATTGAGAGGCAACAGTCAGAATATTTATTTCTTTAAATATTTCTCTGAGAGATTATCTAGACCGTAAATTATATATAGCGCGGACAGCTCTCTTTTGTGCAGAACCCCACAACAATAGACCATACGTCATTACACTATGAAAATAACTAAAATATACCTATCTTGCCGCTTCAACATTTGTCAAGAGTCTAATTTTCTTAACAGCAAATGCTGCAGAACTCAGTCTACTTGACAAATTATCAATATGAGGATCCCATTGCAGTCGGGAATCTAGTGTAATACAAAAGAACTTCATCCACCAACTCAACTTTCCACCAACTCAACTTTTTCACTGTTTACATTTATAAGTGTACATGCCTAATATAAGGTAATGCAAACTTTATGCATTTCGTTTTATTCGAATTAAGCTTTAAATTATTACTATCAAACCACTGTAGAACATTGTCGAGATCATCATTTACATCGTCAAAACAATCATTTCCCCTCTTAACTTTAAACACTTAAGAGGTGTCATCAGCAAATAATACTGTCTCGCACAAATTCTTCGTAAAGTGAGGAAGATCATTAATGTAAATTAGAAAAAGCAATGGTCCTAATATCGATCCCTGAGGGACGCCCATAGTAATGGGTGCCCCTGCAGATTTCGCTTCATTAATTACTACTTTTTGAATTCTAGAAGAAAGATATGATTTTATTAGATTAAGTGAATTTTTCGTCACACCAAATAAAAATAAAAGTCCCGTCAATTACTAATGCACTGGAACTTTGTGTAAATAACATCCGCGTGACATTATATGAAAATATAAAGTATAAAGAGCACAAAAGGCGAGAGATAGTTATTTGATTGCATGAATTTTTGGAAAATAATCAATTTATATGTAAATATTGAGAACATAGAAAAAAAAATACAAAAAATCATTAGCTTAGTAATAAAAAAACGCGATAACAAAAAGGATATTTTTTTAACATAATCAAAAGTAATAATGAAATGGGACTTTAAATCTACTCATCACTAGTAAAATTACGTATCACTAGTGGCCGCCAGCGACTTCGTCCGCATTTTCCATTATTTCTTCGCTCCTAATAGTTGCAGCGTGATATTATATAGCCTAAAGCCTTCCTCGATAAATGGTCTATTCAACATAAAAAGAATTTTACAATTCGAACCAGTAGTTCCTTAGATTAGCGCGTTCAAACAAACAAAGAAACAAACTCTTCGGCTTTATAATATTAGTATAGATAAACCGTAGTGTGCGGTGCGAATGTACCAGTCTTAACGGCTCTTTTGGCTAGAGAGTTGCAGCCTCGTTAGGTGCGCCAACCGCTTGTCTCCCGTTTTCTCAACATTTCCCTTTACTGCTCTGCTCTTATTGATTGTAGCGTGATGAAAAGTATACTATAACCAGCTCAGGAGTATGAAAAATAATTGTACCAAGTTTCGTTAAAATCCGTCGAGTAGTTTTTGTTTATAACGGTTATACAGACAGACAGTCAGACAAAAATTTTACTGATTGCATTTTTGGCATCAGTATCGATCCCTAATCACCCCCGATAGTTATTTTGGAAATATATTTCATGTACAGAATTGACCTTTCTACAGATTTATTAAAGTATAGATTATTGTAAAAATCATAATAGAAATTGCTATTTTAGTCAACCATGACAAAAATTAACAATAATAATCGAACTCAACAAAAACATTACAAAAATGATGTGTGATGTTAACACAACCCAACTTTAACTAATAATAAGTATAGCTATATTTACAAGGCCAACCAGTGTTTATCTCTTAACGGTACTGATTTTTGAACGCAATTACGTCTTCAAAATCGCGGCCAGGTGTAGTAGCAATTTGCAGGAATTATATGTAAAAATAATTATTGTTTTTTAGTCTATCCAGTATGGCAATACTACCGCTTAATAAACAAGTACCAGCCAAGGTTATCTTTCTTCGTCGTAACTCTTGGTCGGAAACTGTGTGGTCATTTGGTCATACGTACGCTGTATTCAATTTACGAATTCCACCCTTACTTACTTTATTTATATACCCTTACTTTATTTATTTAGATATAAACAGTTTTATCAAAATTATTACTATGCAATTAAATAAGTATTGCTAGATAATATACCGCTTATAAGGGTCCTCAGTGCATAAGAAGTTATAATAAATATTGAAACTTTATGTTTAAACCTAAAAACAATAGAATAGAATATACTTCATTGTACACACACATAAGATAGATAGATAAATAGATAATCCATTTATTCAGAATGCAACACACAACTACATTATACAGAGATTATTAACAAGAACATAACACTCACAATTTCAATTGTAGAAAGGAGACGTACAAATGGCGGCATTATTACTAAAAGCGATCTCTTCCAGGCAACTTTGGTATGGAGTTAAATCATAAATGAGCTAATTATAATGGGGTAGCACTTATACTGTGTAGGAAGAAAAACAATATAAGTATACCTAATTCACATATACCTATACATACTATATACACATATGCGTACATACATATATCGGGTTGGCACAAAAGTAATGAGACACTTGGTTTAAGTTTTTACTTTTTTATTATTATTACAATAAAAAAAGTTTAGTCAATGATGTAATTACCATTAGTATCTAAGACTTCTTGCCAACGATCCGGCAAAGTTTGGATGCCTTTTGCCCAGAACTCTGATGGCTGTGCCTCGAAAAAGTTGTTCAACTCCGCCTCTACGTCAGAGAAATCATTAAATTGTTTACCCCGCAAATGCTGTTTCAGGGCTCTAAACAAATGATAATCAGATGGGGCGAGGTCTGGAGAATAAGGTGGGTGGGGTATCGTCTTCCAGCCCAAGTTCTCCAACTGCCGGCGAACCACAGATGCGACGTGAGGTCGAGCGTTATCGTGCAGTAAAACTACATTGACTCGTCTTCGTCGTTTTTTCTTGATAGCGGCAGATAATTTGGTAAGCTGGGTTGAATATTTGTCAGCGTTTATAGTTTCATTGTGTAATAGCTCATAAAACATCTGAGATGCGCAAGGCATACCTTGCGCATCCCAGAAACAGCAAAGCAGAATTTTTCGGCGGTTCTTTTGACTCGGCTTCGGTTGAGTTGGTGGCGTTTCTTCTCGAGGCAGCCAAAAAGCACGACGTGTATCGTTCTCGTAATAAATCCATGATTCATCTCCAGTAATCAGATCTGACAAAAACTCTTTACGTCAGGGTCGCAGCAAAAGTGACTGACAGATAGCGACACGGACTGCACGACTGGCGTCTGTAAGGATGTGCGGTACCCACCGAGCCAAAACATTTCGATAACCAAGCTCATGCAGATGGTGTTCCACGGCGTGGTGACTGCATTTAAGTGCTTCCACTAATTCACGAGTGGTAGCATCCGGATTCAACTGCAGTTCGCGGCGCAAATCGTCATCATTTACTGTGGGTGGTCGCCCTGAGCGTGGCTGACTTTCAAGGTTCCTGTCTCCTGATTTAAAACGGTCAAACCATCAGGACACCGTCGCATGGCTTGTACTTTCAGCGCCTAATGCATTGTTGATATTGTCAGCCGCAGCCCGCGCGCTGTGGCCTAACAAGTATTCGTATAAGTATAGTGTTCGAACTTGCCGCTCGTCCATTTTTCTTCAAACTGACTAAACAAATCGCGAGCGCGGCTTTATTTACCCTACACCAGAAGTACCTAGAATGTTCTACAACATTCTAGAATATTATCGAAAAAATTGATTTTAAAAAGGAAACGTTATAGATTTTTCTAGTGTGTCTCATTACTTTTGTGCCAACCCAATATATACGTAGGGTAAGGTGGAGCACAGTGTGACAAAAAAAAAACGTAGTATAAATCTGAAAATATTTATTAAAGGAACTTTCTATTAGTCTTAAAATAATCAACACTTCCTAAGCTATCATTTGACAACGAAAAACAATATCAAAAATAACAAGAAGTATTTTTTAATTGCACATTTTTGAGATTTGTCGATTGTCACAGACTGCCCCGGATCCGGGGTACAATGTGACATACTATGGGGTACTTTGTGACATTACTTATTCTAGGAAAACTTCTTTGTAATAATAAGATTTATTGCACATTATACTTCATTTAAATATTTTTAGGAGAAATATAAAATTCAGCTTGTTGATTTGTAGTTTTACTTTTCAAGCTCAGGTAAAACATCTTTTATTTCAACTTCCGCCAAATCTGGCTCAAGCGGGAAATCAAAACTGTTATCAACCTTATTGCTTTTATGTAAGTAGCTTACATCGTAAGATTCATCTTCATTGCTTCTTAAGAGTTGTGACATTGTCACATAGTGCCCCGTCACACTGTACCCCATAGGCTCAAAAAAAAACAAACAATCATAGAAAATAATTTATAGGTTACGATACCGGCAAACTATCTACGAGTATTTATCTACAAATACATGGCTTTTCAAGAAAAAAAGATTTACTTACATAAGTACCTCAATAAACACCTTAGAACGAAAACAATACTGGCAGTTTATAAGAAAAAAATTGGCAAAAAACACTTTTATCGTTAAATTTCTGCAGCGTGCAATCTAATCCAATTGACAAGTGTTCCAAGGTGGCATCTGATGCGCTTATCTGAAATGTGTCTAAGCGATAACGATATTCTAAAAAGAGACGGAGATATTGAGAGTGTCACACTGTGCCCACCTTACCCTACTCATACACATACATATGAACTGCATGTATACACGAATAAATAATGTTGTTTAACGAGTTCCTTAAAGATATTAATTAGCTTTAGCTTTCTTAGCTTTCCTTATTGATACAATTAATGTATTCCACCAGCGCACGGCTTGGACTATAAATGACTTATCGTAGAAGATTGTACAATGCATCGGCATATCCAATTGCAAATTTTCTGATGATCTCAAGAGGCGAGAATAAGAATCTTTGGTAAATTTGAAGCAATCCTTTAAATAAGAAGGGGTAACGGGATTGCAAAGTATACTAAATAGCATCGTTGGAATATGAACATTCCGGTGAAGTCGAATAGGCAACCACTCGAGTTTTCCACGAAATTCAAAAATGTGATCATATTTGCGTAATCCAAATATAAATCTTATGCAAACATTTTCAAGTCGCTCAAGCTTGTTTAGTTGCATTTCTGTGAGATCAAGATAGTTGACTTCTGCATAATCAAGTATGGGCATCATAAGATAATGTGTGAGCGCAATTTAGTAGCAGTCGGTAAAATATTGCGGAGTCTTCTTATAGACCCAGCAGTGGCATAAAGTTTGCGACTCATTTCTTTGATCTGCACATCCCTATTGAAGTTTTTGTCAAATTGTATGCCCAAATTTTTTAACCTGATCACTGAGTTGAAAGTTAACTCCAGCAAAAACAATTTGTGGAAGTTGATCATACTAAGTTGTGCTCTAACTCGGGATTGCCTATTATAATAACTTGGGTTTTGTTAGGATTTATCAGCAATCCATGACTACAGCTCCATTCAGAAATTTTACATATGTCCATATGTCATATTTAGATTATTGATGGCTGAATTAATATTTTCAACAGTAGCCTGAGAATAAATCTGAAAATCTTCTGCACAGAGATGGTAGGAAGAAACTAATTGACATAAAATACAATTAATGTATACTGCAAAAAAAAGAGGAGATAACACGCCACCCTGCCGTACCCCGGCAGTGATATTACACCACGAGGAAAATGAATTCTCAACGCGAACCCGCTGCCGGCATCCACAGGTAACTTCGAAACCAATCAATCGCTAATATAAGTTAATAGAGCGTAATATATGAATCAAATCATCAAAACAATGACGTATGTAACACCCACCCAATCAATCGTGAAGGTAAACCATAAACCTTCTAAAATGTAGTAGCTTTTTTATATGTAGTCGTTGTTTGTCGTAGAATAGCGCACAGTACTGTAAACTATAAAACTACCGCGAGGTCTAAGTTCAAGAGCTATATGTTTATGATCCTTTTGCTTACAAATAACATATAATACGAAATAAATTAAGTTAATCAATTAGGGATGTTCCGATACCTGTTCCGATATTTCGATCAAAGTACCAATACCTACTCCCTACTTATATGAGAATGAGGAACTATTTAAAAAAAACGAAAGTACTAAAAAAGCACCTCCACTAAATGGCGACTCTAACAAAAGTTAATTTTTGCTGGAAACTAACGGACCGCAGACAGTCATTTCCGTTCTTTTTAACTAACATATAAAAAACTGAAATATGAAAAGTTCGTAACTTGGATATCAATACAAATACGAAAAAGTACAAATAGAATACGAGTTGTTTATTGAGTTTTGAAAACTAAATTACAGTGCCGTAGCGACATGTAGTTTGATTTCGGGAACTAAAGTGTTTTTTAATACTTCCTCATTATTCAAACATTTTCGATACTACTTGATACGTTTTGTTACATTTCGATACTATTAATTTTTATTGAAGAAATGAAATAAAAGTGAAATAATTTTGTTATGAATAGTTTTAAAATCATTTTACCATTTTTATACTTACTTCTAGTGTATCGATAATATAAAGTGAAATAATTTTGCTAGAGTATAAATTAAAAGTACAGTAATTAAGTGACAAAGAATCATGTCCAATTTTGAACTAAAAATTTACTAACTCGTGTAGCAATGTGATATATCTCAAAAAATACCTTATTTTGTACTTATCTCATATAAGGAAATTAAATCTTAAAATAAAGGATGGATAAAAATTGCGAGGCTGATAATTATTTTAAAATAATACTATGATAACTACCTGGATTTTTTTTTTTATTTAAACATAGAAATTATTTAATTACTCAGGTAAATCTTTTCGGTGTAAGGTTTTATCGTCAAAAACATATTGCAAAGCTTGATATAATAAGTACTCGATTCTGCTAAAATATTCGATACGATGAATGGCGCACTTTACCGATAACATAGCGACAAAGTACTTTCGCTTTTTCTTCTGTCTGATTCGTTCAGCAGTTAGTCTGGGCTTATATTCAGGTCAGTCTGGGCTAGATTAATTCTTTTGTTTCGATACTACATAAGTTTTAAAAGATTGATTCGATGCTAAAAGTACTCGGTATATGATCAAAAGTATCGAATACTTACTCGTATTGCTAGTATCGAATAGTATCGGAATGTCCCTACAATTGATTAATCAATTCCAAAGATTACAATATTATACTGGTATTCAATGTTTTTATTTCCTCGTTGTCTAATGCGTTTTCTTTCCATTGACTGTATATTCTTGTAAGTTTTTAAGTTTTGTGTCGTACTTTCAGTGAATATATAGCAAAAATTTTCTATAATAAACTATAGAGAAATTTGAATTCATCATACTCTACCTGGTTCATTATGAGTGAGAGACCTGAAGATCATCGTCGAAAATGGGACAAAGACGAATTCGAAAGAATAGCTGCAGAAAGATTGAAAGCAGAATTGGAAGAAGAAGAACGTTCTAAGAAGAAAGGTAATATTTATTTGTTATCATACCAAAATTTTACTATCGATAGTATCATCTTACTTTCTATTTAAACCCATATTATTCTATTCCAGCTCCACCTGTCAAACGAGAACTTCTTAAACAACGAGATTATAAAGTTGATTTAGATTCAAAATTGGGCAAAAGTGTTGTGATTACAAAAAATACACCAACATCCCAATCTGGGGGTTATTATTGCAATGTCTGTGATTGTGTTGTCAAAGACTCTATTAACTTTCTGGACCACATTAATGGAAAGAAGCACCAAAGAAATCTTGGTATGTCAATGAAAATTGAAAGGAGCAGCATAGATCAGGTGAATGTTCATTACTGATACTTTTTTCTAATAAAGATTATATTTAATTGACTTCTTGTTAGTATTAGTAAGACAAGTGACATTTCCTCATTGATTCAATAATTTTATTCTACAAACTAAAATAAACAGTAAAAACTATATACTCAAGTTAAAATGTAACTAAGTCCATTCTCATATCTAGCTCCCATTAATGCGTTAAGTTGTTGTAGTACTACAGCATGGTATGCATTTCTATAAAAATGACAAGCACAATAAAAATAACCATTGTAGTATAAGCAGTTAATGAAACTATTATGTACTTACTATGCAGCACTAAGTTTATCACAGTTCACTATTTAGCATCTTCAATCAATAAATAGATAGATATTCAAATTGTTATTCATTTATTTTTTATTATTATCAAATATCTTATTTTAAGATGAAATATAAGGGGTGTGCACAGAGATTAGGAGTAGGGTATGCAGCATGTACCTATGTATCTGTATTGAAAAAGCTTACCAATTTCATCTTAGTTTCAGTACATTCTAATGAGTCCAGAACGATGATAATTCATGTTTTTTGGGCACCATAAGCATCAAAATGTAACTTTACAAGTTACCACAAAATTATTCAGTTTTGTAGAAATAGTAAGAACTTACCAAACCGTCAATACTTAACACCTATTTTAGACATCATTTACGTAAATATTTAGCGGCTGTAAATTTTTTTGGTAGCAATCCCTTAATTTTTATAAATGAAATGAAATCAACGTAAATGACATTTGCTATTATATCATAACTATTAGTATTGCTAATTTGTAAACTTCAGGAAATATGGTTGTTAAATTATTTGTGGGTAAATTTTGATTGCTAGGTAATATTTTGAGTTAAATGTAACCTGAGCCTACACATTTTTTTGTAACTTTTTTATTTTAGACCCTTTGCGCAAACGCTAGTCTTTTGATAACTTCTTAATTTAATCAGGTTGCGATAAGCAGTGCCTCTCAAAACCGTGACACATCTATGAATTTTACACATACATACACATGATTTCTGTATACAACACGAGTTTTGACTTGTCGTGTTTGTATAGCGAATAAGCTATAAGAAGTGCAGCTTACGGCCGCATCGCTGGCGGAGGCACTAGTGTAGCGGTCGGTTGAAAATATTCCACTCAGTAGAGCGTTATGGTAGTTCTGTCATCTTTTGAGAGATTGCATATTTGCTAATTTAACCAAATCATGATCATGAGTCTGTTGATACTCGTATTGAGTTAATGTATGAATATGTAAAAATTAAACAATGTAGGTAGGTATGGTGCGCATACCACTGTAGAATATACAAGGACGATGTTTATTTTTATTAAACACATACCACTATATCTATGACATGAGATACTACAGAATGTCAATATACCTTTGGTCTCCTAAATAAATGAAATGAATACATACAAATACTGAAAGAAAAAAATATACCTATTAGACAAATTAATATGATTATATTCCATTTCCATTCCATTAGACAAATTAATATGATTATATTATTTCCAGGTTAAAGCCCGTTTTGCTCTAAATAAAAGAAAACTTGAAGAAAAAAAGAAAGAATACGAACTAGATACTAGACTAAGAGAAGCAGCTGAAGAAGAGGCAAGAGTTAAAGAGCTTCGTCGTGAAAGAAGACGTGACAAGAAACGAAAATTACAAGATTCTGAAGAACCTGAAGAGGATACGCCAGCTCAATCAGAGCTTGCCCAGATTATGGGTTTTTCAGGATTTGGAGCTTCCAAAAAATAGTTATTATGGCCTTTAGGCTCAACCCAAATCTGATGAAAGATCACTCGAGCATATCATGGAAGTCTTTTTTAGTATATGATGAATGATCTGTTAACTGTGTAAGGTTGAACATCATTGTTTTTTTTAGTTCTTATGTTCCATGATAGATGATTTGCGATGGATCTTCCATTATTATGCATCAACCCTTAAACATAAACTTGTTACAGATGTAATTAATAAAAAATAAAAAATAATAAACTAAATATACCAAAATTTTATGGTTATTTTAATACAAACGTTAATTTTAAGACAAACTGTAGGTATATAGAAACGGTCATTGACTTCTATTAATTAAAAAAGTTTTGCTAGACATTACTGTTATCATCATCATCATCAGCCTTTATTTTGTCCCCACTGCAGGGGCTCAGGCCTTCCTTATGGATAGTTTAGTAATAATTGGCTACTTGACAGTTATAACAATACCTCGTGTGTTTATAAGTTTTGAGACAAACTACAAAAAAAAAATGTAACTGGCTGTTATTCTTTTTTACCGATTTTGAATTTGTTATGTTAAATTCAAGTTTATTTGTATCGCAAATTCATTTATTTATATTTTCTCGTGATTGAGGGAACTAAACAATTACGTGCAACTGTCATTTCGCTATTTAAGGCGGAAAAAAACCGATGCAGATTTTCCGCGAGCTGAAAAGTTTTCCTGAAAACCGTAACTTCGTCTTGTATTGTGTAATACACAATACACTGGTACAAAGAGACAAGTTCTCTGCAAGATCGCTAAAGGAATGGTCTGTGAGGACGCCTGTGAATATCAAAAACATCCGAAAGCGAAAATTGCTTAGCAATAGGGATCCTGCGCAGCGGCGCTTATCCGTAGCACCACCGAGCTACGAATTAATATTGTCTATAATTTATTGTTATATTTTTCATGTAATGTTAGGTTGCCTGGAAGAAATCGCTTGCTAGCGATGAGTTTGTCGTTTGTACTTAATTAACGCTAACCCACTACGCCATCGGACCCCTTATACCTAAGATATACTAATATTAGAAAAAGGAAAGATAAGGTTGTTTGTTTGTTTGCATCGAATTTGCCCCAAAACTACTGGACCGATAGTTTTAGAGCTATTCCGACCCGTAATCTACATCATGGTTGTCATAGACTATTATTTTGCGGCAAAGTCGCGGGAAAACAGTTAGTTCATTATACCTTGTGAAAACTTGTTTGAAGGCAACACGAGTTGACGATAATCGAAGCTACTTTCTCGATCTCTATTGTGCACACTGCGAGCTCTTTCAGAGACCAAGCGCATTTCTCTATCAAAGGAAGTTTCATACTCATACATACTCATAGTGCATGAACCTGGCGATACGCTTCGCGTTTTTCAGGTGTCTCCCGAGACCGACCGAACTCTTTCTTTGTCAATAAAAGTTGGTCAGTACATGTCTGACGGACGATACGTGGAGTTTTATTTATTGATATAAAATAATATATACATATTTTAATTTCGACTTTCCATACTCAAAGGAAATCGTCTACTGAGACATACTTCCGAGAGGTGCTAAACTGAGCTTCCGTCAGATTTGAATGGCCCTCATCATCATCATCAGCTCTTTTACGTCACCACCTGCAGGAGCCTTATGGACTAAAGAGCACGGGCCACGAACCTCCATGCTGGCCCAATGCGAATTGAAGGATATTAACGACTGCAAATACAACCGGGACCAATCGCTTTACGTGCCTTCCAAAGCTTTGAGTTGCTTGAGATAATATTTTTTGGTCACCCATCCTATAATAATATAATAATAATTCCATTTATTACAAGCATTAACACTCATATACACAAATCAAAATTTAGTTTATACAAATAAATAAAATTGAAAATTAAAACATGCAATAAATTTTAAAATCAAAAATATAAACAAATAATAATAATAAGTAAATTCATTACAATTATCTAAAATACATTAAATCATCGTCATATCTAAATGCCGCGAAGATTAATTAAAGATCATATTAAAAAATTAAAAATCAAATTAAAAACAACATAAATAAAACATTAAATTAATACATTCTATAGAATCGCTCATAAATCACATATAATCATTTTACACGAGTCATAGATTGATAGTAAGATTTTATTATTGGTATTTCTGATTCTGTCTTTGAAAGCGGCAGCCCTTTTTCTCATAATTGCAAAAAAATCATCAACCCTATTGTCGAAGAACATGCCGGACGCGCTACACCGCCATGGCAGGTTCATCATTGCTCTGAAAGCGTATTATATTGCACACGCAACGCATGATAGGCGCGTTGCGTGAAATTGGTCCACAGCTGGCTGATGTAAAACGCCTGACAGTAGGCACTAAAAAGAGTGACTTTCACGGCTTTACTGCATTTAGAAAATCTACGAGCCAGCATGTTACTTTTAACAGCAATACTTCTTTTCTGACGTTCCATATCATCATCATCACTTAAATCATCTCTTATTATGTGACCTAAATATTTGAACTTGCTGACCTGTTTTATGACAGAACCATTAAGACAAATTTTTGGGCTAAAGTTATTTATCCTGTTTTGTCCAAATATCATAAGCTCAGTCTTGTTCACATTATATGTCAATTCGTGTACATTAGCATATTTTACACAAATATTAAGTAATTTTTTCAATCCATTGATGAAAGGGACTCAGGAGAACCATGTCGTCCGCATAACTCAAATTATTTACAGGCTGATTGCTCATATGGCAGCCGACACCGGATCTCCCAAGTTCCACCCCTTGCAGATGGAAAATTGGAGAGGCCCGAGTAAATCGAGTGCCTCTCCCAGACAGACGAAACCGAGCTATGCGGGGGCGGCTGCCAACCACCTCCGCTGGCTCCGACGACGACGTGAACCTAATCTGATAAAAAAATGCGTTCACTGTAAACTACTCGATGCTTATTTGCATCATCGGAAGGCTCTTTTCGCTTGTTCTCCTATTCGCGTGAGCGTATACCACACGTCCATTATAAGCTGAACCCTATTTAATACCATTAGTCATTTATAAATGAGGTCAACTTACTTTGGAAACCTCAAAATTTAAAAATCTTATTTTTTATTTTTCATCATACAAATTATCATTTTATAGACAATATTAATTCGTAGCTCGGTGGCGCTACGGATAAGCGCCGCTGCGAACGATCGCTATTGCTAAGCAATTTTCGCAAGAGTTGTTCACGGGATGGGTGACAAAAAATTATTAAACAAAGGCCTGAGGCCCTGCAATTTAGCTCTCAAAGAGTTAATGATGATGATCAATATATCAAAGACGAAAATTTAATTAAACAGTTAATATTTCATAGCAATTTTGGCGAACACGTCACTTCAAATTGATATAACTTTTTTATTTGTGAACCGATTAAAATAAAACTTACTCTAAATGTTAACGGAAGAATACCGCAATATAATAGTGAAAACTGCATTTAAATCGGTTCAGCCGTTTCTGAGATTATCCTGCACAAACGCACAGACAAACAGACAAACCGACAAACAGACAAAATTAAAAAAATATATTGTTTTGTGTTTTATTACGCTTAAAAATGTCCCTCATAACAGTTTTTTTCATATATCTTCAATGTACAGACATCGATCGGTTACGTTTTTATTATAGTATAGATATCAAATTCACGTTATACTATTTCTGATAAGATATTATTGAAATAATAGATAAATAAAAATAAATAAAGTGTGTGTGGGTTAATATGTTATCGAGTGAATGGACGTGAACGCGTACGTGTGTGGGGGGGGGGAGTTAACACTGTGGAGACTGAATTTATGACTTGTGTATATAAAATTATTTAAGATCCAATCATATCAAGTAGGGTTCAGCTTATAATGGACGTGTAGTATACGATCCTTCCGACGATGCAATTAAGCATCGAGTAGTTTACAGTGAACGCATTTTTTATCAGATTAGGTTCACGTCGTCGTCGGGGCAAGCGGAGGTGGTTGGCGGCCGCCCCCGCATTGCACGGTTTCGTCTGTCTGGGAGAGGCACTCGATTTACTCGAGCCTCTCCAGTTTTCCATCTGCAAGGGAACCAATGGTCCAATACTTGAGTGTCCTAGTGACTTGGCCATAGCTTGCCGGGTTTCATCTCCTATGAGAGGGTGTAGCGTACGGGTTTAGGTGGTAGGCCTCAAGGGACCCACTGGGCAGCTCACTGTCGGGTTCACAGAGGAGAATCCTACTCACCCCCAGTTGCTTGTCAGTAACACGACGTTAAAAAATTTAGATTCACGTCAACTGAAGTTAAGAACGTTAAGACAACTCGAGTTATATATTTTTTTTCTCTTTTTACTTTTTTTGATGGTAATACTCTTTTTGTTTTTTTTTAACATGCAAATTGCTGTAGATACGAACTTCAAAATTGATATTTTCAGTCTTCGCTGGAAACAATGATTTATTTGTTGGTCACAACAAGCATTGGGCCAGCATGGAGGTCGTGGCCCATCCTCCTTAACCGTCCATAAGGAAGGCCTGAGCTCCTGCAGTTGGTGACGTAAAATGGCTGATGATGATGATGATGATGAGGGCCGTTCAAATCTGTTCAGTTAAACGCCTCTCGGAAGTATGTGTTAGTAGACGATTTCCTTCGAATGTGGAAAGTCGAAATTAAAATATGTATTATTTTATCAATAAATAAAACTCCACGTGTCTTCCGTCAGACATGTACCTGTTGAGTATTAGGTAGCTCGGTGGTTAGAGCAGTCGCCCAAATTGCGATAGGTTGTGGGTTCCAGTACCGGAGTACCGGTGGTTTTTTATTAAGAATATTTTCCAGTTGAGCATTGTGAATGTTAAATTGATCAAATATCATAAATATTTTTTATTTAATAGAATTTAGAAATAATATAAAAAATAAGCAAAAATAAATATATGTAGATTCATTTTTATAATTAATTAATGGTAAACTATACTGCAGAAACATAAACACAATCGTACACTGTTTTTTCTTCATATAGATTTCCTGCTTCCGTACTTATCTTTGTTAATAAAAAAAAATATAATTTTGATTATTCCTTTCAGAAAAATGTAATACTGTAAATCTGAAAGTTTTAATGATAACTTAAAGGTACTAATAGACTTAGTTCCTATATCCTAATATAAAAAAAAAAACTATGTATATATTTTTTTTGTTTGTTGGCATTGAATAAGTATGCTCAAAAACTACTGGATCGATTTTATGAATTATTAAATATACGATTCGTCATAAACGATTGCCAATTACTTACCGATGTCACTTTTACAACTAAAAAGTAAAGTACCTTTTTGTATCGTAGGGGAAATCCTTAATGATTACCCCTGTCGCTATACAAACGGCAGGGAGATTTTTATCATTCTCCATCAACACGAACCCGCCCGAAGGCCGGTACAACCGGTAAAACATACGATGTAGCTAGGATGTAAACTTTAAAATATTTTTGGACGATTCAAAAGTGCTTGTAACAAGCTTACTTGAATAAAAACATTTTCATTTTATTTCATGTAGTAGATGGTACTTTTTTAAACGCAGGGGCAATGCAGCCTTAAACCAGGTCCCTCGGACCCCGCATTCGTCCTGAAAATTACAGGCTTAAGAAAGGCCGGTTTACCTGGTAAAACCCGCTGCGAGTACTCTCCGTGAGGAATGACCCGGGATCCACCAACTAGCCCGCGGGTCAGCAAGTACTGCTCCACCCCAATCCCCGTATCTAAGTAGATCCTTTTTTTACCTAGGGAAACTGCGTACCCCGCTAACGGACTCAGTGGAATGCTGAGCAGGTCCAAGTGATGCCTGGGAATCCGAGCTTAATCCTATGAAGATGTATCTCACTCTTTTAGAGTGACTCGGCTTTTTTATTTAAATTTTGTTTGATATTTCCTAATGTGGTCGTGAATTGCATTGCGTTAGAGTGACAATAATAAATAACAACAAAAACATGTTAATTATTACGCTAACGATGACTCGCCTTTACTGAGCAGTCCACGCCTATCCGATCCACCATCGAGACCATTGTACAGACGCTTTCAGGCGGAACACGCTACTGAATCGACAAGGCCGTTGTTCAAAGGACTTATCACACAAAATGACAGTAAACATATCTTCTAAAGGAGAGTAGATATTATCACAAGTATCAATAAATGCCAATATTGGTATTATATCTATTAGCTCCCTATGGCATAATAACTTATGTAGAAATCCAACAGAAGATCCGTCAAGAGCCTAATGGAAATACCTATGAATACGCGACGGATAATCCGTATAGTGTCAGGTTGACATCTTTTTGAGTCGGATGAGCTAAAAACTGCTATTAGCTAAAAACTGCAATTATGCAGAATATCAGTGCAGCGGGTCCTGTCTGCTGCTTATACTGAGCTGAGTCCAGCGTTGGCATCACATAGCATTCGCAGCAACCTGTTTTTAAAAATATTTATATTCAGCCCTATTTAATGTTGTTGTCTATGTTATGTGGTTTCAACAATAAACGAATTTCTTTCTTTCTTTCTTTATACCTAAATTGCTAACTTTCGTAGTTTAAGAGCCACTGAAAGATTTTGTTTCAATATTAATTTTAAGATTTATTTATCCTTTACTCAAAGTAATTATGGGTATTCAAATATGATTCGATTACATGATTAAAAGGGTTTCGATAATAAATAAAACGTTTAAGCCGCAATTTTACATTGAAAGAACCGCTTGCGATTCGCGTAAGGTTGCGAACCCTAGTCTAGTGTTAAAGGCTAAATTTCATATCATCTATTTATCAGTCCTAAAGTGACCGAACGGTAAATATGTTAATATTAAACCTTAGGAAAATAATTATACACTGATTACAATTTTCCTGTAAATATTACTACTACTACTAAGAATTTCTGTCCGTTGAGGACAGAAATTGCCCAGCTTACCGCTCTTAGATCAGGCGCTATAAAGAGGCGACCTGCTCAACAGAAAATATTGATTATAAACCTTAACCTTCATCTCATGCAATGTTATCCGAGCTGATTATATTCTCTTTGCGGTGCCAGTATCTGAAAAATAAATACTACATACAGTACAGTAATTTACTTTTACAATAAATTACTTTTCTTTCTTTCACAGCATTTATATTGGCATATTCTCTGGTAGCACCTCCACCACCTTAACCACTGAGTTAGCGCGTTCGGTAAACGATACGATACGCCATCGCCACAAAATTGGCATTAATGCTCCTCATTTTTGCTTCTGTGCTACAAACTATAAAATACAATAATATTGAAAATATTTAATTTTGAAAATATTAAATAGAGAGAAAAGTTTTGATTGTTTGTTTGAATCAATGACTCTAATAATTTTTTGGACCGATTTTAAAAATATCTTCACCTACGGGATCATATGCGGGTGACATAAGTAGGTACATATCCTGTCGAAGACGCGAACAGCTAGGGTGGTAGGTATAATTTGTGCAGGTTTCCGCAACTTAATCTGTGTTGATATGTATAATATAAGATTATTGTTTAATTCCGAACCAGTAAAGAATCTTTTAATTCTGTTAGTTATATAATCCAGGGTAGTAACATCCAACGCGATTACACCATACGATCTTTATAACTTAGGAGAGACCGTAGACGATCCCTAGTCCTCGGCTAAAAGACAATGTTCTGTTTTATGAAAAAGGGAGCTAAATATACTTCTTACTTGAAAGAAACACAAACACTCGTTGAATGTGTTTTTCCACATTAAACGGATTGGGTAGTTTTTTATTTCTATACCTATTATAGATATTTAATGTGATTAAATTACATCAATAATTTACACGTAAGTAAGTAGTAGAATTTAAATATTTTATTTTTATTAAATTTAATTTTTCGGGCAGATGTTAGAAACATTTCAAAATACAATGCCATAGTAACTCTATTTACTATTGCAACAATGCAAAATGCAGAAACCATAAATTGCCCAGCCAAGGGCCATTTAAACACTTGTTCGATCTGTGATTACTAACCATCATTTCCGCTACAATCGCGCAAAGCCACGCCCTCATATAAAACCCAAGTTCATAGTCATGGGGAGTCAAAGCCATAACAGCAAACGGAGACATGAGACCAATCAGTTTGTGTGTGATGTTATTATTCATTTTCTTGGCAATTCTTATTTCAAATTCAACGGGCCATTACGTAAGCACCATTTAACTTTTTAGTTATGTATTAGAAGTTCTTTAAATTATAATTAGGTGCATTTATTTAATCTAAGGACATTATCTATTAAATTAACGTTTATTTATTATAAACTTAAATTAAACAAAGTTTTAAACATAATGAATCTTATATTGTTAATCAACAACTAAACCTAGTTGACTCAATAGAATAACACAAAGACTCATAAAATTTACGACTAAATATTTTTCTTGAATAATACAAAAGTGTCTATTCTATACAAAATTATCTTATTGTTAAGATTTTCTATATTGAAACAGAATTATGTTGATGCTAATGAAACGGAATAATTTATTAGGAATTATTATGAGAGTGATCACCATTGTAAAATCTGCACTAATAACGTTTCTTTTAACGATTGATAAAATTGCTTTTTTTTTCAGGTCACTGATGAAACGGAAATCACACATGGTGAGTAGGTATATAATCATAAGTTTATCTACCGCTGTACTGCCCGCATAAATATTTTCTTGCGAATGCAGTTTAATTAAGATTCAAGTTGGTCTCATAACTAACAGCACCACCATATTTACAACGTACCTAATACATTTTTGACCTTAGAAGAACGCGTAAACACACTGTCCCTGACGCTCGAAGGGACGCCAGGGATGTGTGAGATGGGGGCGCCAAAACTATGATAATATAAGTAATACAATAAAAAAAATATGCGTGGGGCAGGAGGTGTAAACGCGTAATATCAACTTTCTCCTTTGATCTCACTAGTTCGATTCATTAGTTTGATCGTCGGGTTAGTGAGATTTTTTTTCCCATTAACTGCCTGGGTTGGAAAAACTTGTAGATCCGGGCCTGGGACCTACTCAATGGTAACACCAATGAGCTGCTCAAAAGGGGTTGAGACCTACCCCTACCGATACTACCTAATGTTTATGGCTAACTACTCACCTAAGCACTCGGAACCAGGGCGTGAAACCAGATACCAAAAAACTTATGCTGAAATTAATTGCAAAACAAAATACTAGTTGCGTTATCAAATGAAGCCTATTGCATGTCCAATATCTCTATTTGATTCAATCTATACCTATAGGAAAAGCCCTAGTAGATATTTTTTATAAACATATATAAAAGTCCATCCACCATAGACGTATTGGTAAGAAAATCGTATTTTTTTATTTTAAATACATTAATACAGCAATAAATGAAGCATAGTTGCTGTTATAGGCAGATTTACCTTATTATCGGTACTAGATTGTCCGGATTTATCCTAGTGGCCTAGGTAGGAAGACAAATTCATTCAGGTCACGTACTGCCTAGGGAATGCAATCTCGTTCTCGCGAGATCTCGGTCTTTTTTTTTACCCAACTAAATCGATTTATGGCCTCTGAAAGCTCCTGTATACTTCATCTCATGAAAATTGTTGAAACCGTTTCCGAGATTATGATACAGTAATTGTTCTTTTAAAGGTTTTAAATAAAAAAAAATATAATTGCTTCAATCAATGTTAAATACCTACATAAAACTTTATTGAAAATACCCGTAAAATAAATATATATTGCATAATACCTATATTTTTTCTTAATTTATCCAAAATGTTGAGATTTGAATAATTATTACAGCAAAACAGTAAACACACAAAAGTGCCAATCTCGCGAGATCTCGTAATTGGTGAGGTATTGATATTTATAAGCTCGCGAGATCTTGCCCGAGTCCCAATCTCGCGAGATTGCATTCCCTAGTACTGTATATCTTGATGAAGACGCGACCGATAGACATGTTCAGATTTTACTCTAAAAAGTTGAAGCACTTATTGTTAATGCTAACGTAACTTTTAATTTAACAATTAAGATTATCGATCGAAAAAGTCGACGACTTCTTCAAAGTGTCGCAGTGTGTGATGCTCACAAGTTCGCAACATCAAGCTGGTACACAATTACACACCGCGAGCAAAATAACATACCATGTTCTATGGAATCGATTGCAACAGAAATAACACCTCGTAAACCAAAAAAGTACCCTCATATGGTACATACTAACATCACCCTACTACAAAATACCTACTATAACCGGCTTAAGTATAAATATCTGTTCTGTTTTTTACAGGTAAATTAAGAGAAAAGCGGCAAGCAGAAACCTTAGACCATGAACGACAAGTAGAATCTTTTGATACTGATGATGACTATCCAAACTCAGCACAAGAAGATGAACCAAGTTTTTGGGATAGAGTTATTAAAATAGCAGTTAAGCTTTTTAGCCGATTTGTAGAATGGCTGAATTCTTAATTTTTTATTATTATTAATAAATTGTTAAACGAATATTGTAGGTTATTGAAATAATTACCTAATACAAAACCACAGTCGCGGATAATTTAACCGCCTTATGAGTTGCACCTCGACTGAGATTTTTGTAAAATTGACAATTTTAGCGTTCTTCATCTTTGAATCAATAATTCATATATACTTTGACTTATTGAATAGTGCAGACTAACGTTTAATACTACAGAATATCCATAGTCATAGTTCATAGCGGCTACATTTTATTAATTGAGCCTAACTTTTTAATTAGATAAACCCAAAACTGCACAGTAACATGAAAAAAAAAGTTAAAACGAAGCCGCTACGAACTAGCGTAGCATAAGCATTTAGCACATTAATATATTTTTGATTCCGATATCAAAAACGCCAATATTGCCCATTTTACTCAAAAATCACTGTAGAGGTATAGAGCTTTAATGATCTAGAGATAAGTTAATAACTATGTATTATCTGCAACTTATTTGTATTTATAGGTACTGAAGTTTTTTCTCAGGAACAAATACATCGTAGAACCGGGTCTGTACTTTGGCCCACTTTTGTTTCTTATTTATTTTCTAACTTTCCGCTAGCCGCTTCACCCGCGTGGTACGCTGGTACGCACGCGCACAACCGCCTTGGTGACGCCCACTTCTCAACGGGCCGAGCAGTAGAAATCGTAATATGTATATTAATTTCGCCATAACTTCAAAACCAAACGTCCTATTTTAATCATTCAAAGACCAAATATTATCTACATAAATTTTTCATAGAAATGAAATAATTTATTTTGATAAGGATTAATAGCATGAGTAACATAAACGCGTTTAAATGTAGTCCAAAAAAATTCAAGGTTTTTAAATAAAAATGGTTGATGTGCCTTACTCGACATAGATAGGTATAATGCGTCATGGACTTTTTTGTAGACATTTATATGATCTTCAATTATTTAGAACATTTTATGGTTCTATCTTTTATAGTTTAGGCAGCGTAAGCAAAATAAGTAACTTTTCTGGTTGATTTTTTACATCTTGTATCCGAAAAACCCAAAAATCTTACGGAACCCTATTTTTTCCAAAATAAAATATAGCCTATGTTACTCGTGGATAATGTAGCTTTCAAATGGTGAAAGAATTTTTAAAATCGGTCCAGTAGTTTTAAAGCCTATTCATTACGAACAAACAAAGTTTTCCTCTTCATAATATTATTAGTATAGATATAGATAATATATGTAGATACAAAATTTTTGAGGGTATATGTATAAATGTTTGTTACTCTTTCACCCACCCACTACACGGTTATCTACTAGGGAACCGTGGCCACGAGGGGAAGCTTATAAAAACAATTTTATGGGGTACGTGGGATCCTCCTTAATCAAACATAAGAAAAGCCTGAGCCCTTGCAGTGGAGACGTACAAGGGCTGATGATGATGATGGTGCAGTAATGGATCACTGTAGACCACTTGAGGTGCTTCCAGTCCTAGGAGCACCGGTTAATAACTACTGAAATACAACATCAGCAACAACTCGACGACGCAGTGTTTAGCGCGCTATGTCGGCGATTCTAGCGATACGGTTGAAAAGCAACCTTTGCAATGTTGCTCTACTTCCTCCGTGTTTCGGAAGGCACGTTAAGCCGTTGGTTCCTGTTGCATCTGCAATCATTAATACCAATCGGCTCCATCCTCCTTAACTATCCAAAAGGAAGAAACCATGTAGTAGGGACGTAAAAAAGGGCTGATGATGATCATGTGACAATCACAGGCGATCACGAATATGTTAATTACGTGATCTCGTAAATAACTGCTGACAATCGATTGTAATCGCCACTGTATTGGTTTTTCAAACCATCTCAAATATGTTCGGTCATATCATGATGGTAAATACAGAAATTGATTTTTATATTGTAGGCGAGTTCAAACGATTAGCGATCGTTGCTTTAGTGTTTGGCTATTGTTATTATAAAACTTCCCATAGTCATCGCAAAACTGAACAGTCTGGAAGAAGTATATTGTAAGTAAGTATATCACAACAAAAGGTAAAGGCTTTTAACATTTTAAAGTCTAGCATCAACATTACTGGGGGCAGATTCTAAAATCTTGTTGTTTTTAGGTAATGTATAAATCTTTAATTCGAAATCATTTTGAATATGGATTCAGCTATTAAGTTCAAAACATATATATGAGACTTAGAATTGGAGCTTTTAAAAGAACATTGATTGTTTTGATGCAAACGGAATGCAATTTGCATCCAAAGATTATGAAATACTCATATAGTTTGCAACACAAAATTCTTTGTCAATTGTTTTGACAAACATATTGTACAGATGTGAGATGCTTATTGTGTGGGCAGCTGCATAACCAATGATCATCCATTATGGCCCACAGTATAGTGTATATAGTGGTGGTTATAGTGTATGAATTTGCTATATGATGCATAAACATTTATTTTTTTCTGAGGGAATTAAGTATTGTGGAAGTATATACTTTACTACTGATTAAAATTGTTTACAACAGTTAATTATTGTAATTCTGGATACAGAAAATGTGATTTAATAACTATTAAATTAAAGAATTTTTATCAAGTCACCTTATTTATTTTATTAACATTTTGGAAGTACAGAACTTATTTAGGCTGGGCATGTAGTGATGGCTTAAGATGTTCTTCAGAAATATTCAAAGGATTGTAGTTCCTCTGCGCTACCAAATGTCGCAGTGTCGCTAATTCTATGTTATCTGTTGGTCTAGGAAATGAAATTATTTCCTTTTCCGATATATTAATAGAATCAAGAACATTTCTGAGACTAGTATTTCTAATAAATGACTTACTGGTATATGCAGTTTCAATTATACATTTTTCTAAAATAGAATTTATGGTGGGATCGTCTGGTAGAGTTTTACCCTCCATTGCGTTAGCTATTGTAAGATATATTTCTTTAAAATCAACATTATTAGTACAAACAGGAGAAGGAATTTCTTCTAAATCAGCAATTAAACGCAACGCTGAAACTGTCTCAGTTTGTAGTTCATTAAAATTCAAAGATTCTGTAAGAAGCTTTGCCCACATTGCCAAAGGCACTTTTGATATACTATGAATAATTTTTTTATCATTAGTTTTTTCAGTGATTGAAGGATGACACTTTGCTTTCTGCCGATAGTATTCAATCATAGTTTTTATTTCATTAATAGATTTATGGGGCATCATCTTTTGAATTTCTTCATAATGATGTGAGCCATATATTTTAAGAGCCTGTAGTAGATCGAATTTGTCACATTTTGTCCAACCTTCAAGCCCTCCAGTATTCTGATTTTGTTTTTCTTGAAGAATCTCATTCTCTTCGCCACAATCCATCTCCATCTCCATCTCTATTCTTTACAAGGACTTGTTACAATGAAGTTCGGAATATAGTGACTAGGTAAAACAAATCACTTTACCTTTATTTGTCAACAACGTCAGGGCCAGCAAACGCAAATCCAGAATGTTATTAAATTGCAAACAAACCAATCTTTATAGTGAAACTTAATTTGCTTCCTGTTTGCACTTTACATTACGATCTTTGCTTCCACTTTCTTAGGTTATCAATGGCTAATAATTTATTTATTCTTCTCAACTTAAACGACTACTTCTTTGCGTCAATCACGATCCACAATCACAGACTATATAGTTTTCCACAATTCTGCTAACTATAGGAATGAGTACTTTTGTTCTGTGATAGGAATGAACTACTAGGTACTTAATCGATACTTGTATTTCGATACCAGTATTGTGGTTTCTATACTTTAGAAGCGAGTAACGAGTAGTATCGTGAAGTAAGTATTTGTATCGATACAGTGAGGAGAGTGAAAAAACTCGCGTGTTTGACTGTTTACTTTCTGGTAAGGAGTCTAAAGTCTGTCTCATGAAAAATTCTGTCGTATGACAATAAGCATTGCTAACACCTACTAATTTTATGTAGTCAATGATCTATGTGGAGAAAGTCCAGTCAACAAAATTCTAGTCTAAGTCTAAAGATATCTAATTATATGTATTGTTAACTATTACTATTTCTTATCATTTTCTTATAAAACCTAGGCACAAAACAATCTAAAAATTTGGTTGGGGCCTTTTGTTGCAGTTACAACAAAAAAAATAAGAGTAAAAGAGATTGTATTTACAATAAACAATGAGGAAGTCAGTCTATAGTGTATAATAGGCCTCCCTATTATACACAGTATTAAAAGAAATAGTTCCCTAAATCAAACTAGATGTCACTACAGTACTTCTTGATTTCTCCATGACAACCCTTCCGGTTTTCTTTCATGTATAAAAGTAAGTTAGTTTTCAAAACTCAATAAACAACTTATATTATATTTGTACATTTTAGTATTTGTATTGATATGTAAGTTTCGAACTTTGCAAAAAACAATGGCCATCTGCCTAACATGCTTGGACTAATAAAATCGAATAAAACGTAACTTGATGAAACATATGTTATTTTGTTTGCCTATGCAACTAGAACAAAGAAAGACATTAAATATATTTTTAAAAGCTGGGAGTATCGAGTAATTGTGTGATATGTTGTTGAGGTGTCGTACCTGACAGATCTGTACGATATACATGCTCCAGTACGGCCTATTAAAATCAAATGCTTGCCGGCTCCTTGGTTAACGGATGAGATTAAGGGATTGATGCGAAGGAGGAATAGGGCCAAGGCGAAATTCAGGGCTGACTCTTCAAGTGAAAATGAGCTCAAATACAATCGCGCTAGAAATCGGTGCAATACGGTGATAAGGGACGCACAAAGACGCTATATTCATGAATCCGTGAATAATCAAGATTCTGGGAAAGTGTGGAAATTCCTAAAATCTCTTGGAGTTGGAAAATCTCACAATAAAATTTCCGATACCAATCTCGACATTAACAAACTTAATAGCTTTTTTTCTACTTCTGCTCCTATTGACGGCAATCGTAAGGCTGAAACATTACATCGTCTTTCAAGTCTACCAACTCTTGATTCTCCATTTTTCCTTCGCCAATATGCGGACTGTGATGTCGAGAGAACTATCATGTCGATCAATTCCAGTGCAGTGGGTAGTGATTCCATTAGTCGCAAAATGATCCTACCCCTAATTCATATCCTGTCCCCGATAATAGCTAAGATTCTGAATACTTCAATCTCATCTGGAGTTTTTCCTTCATCTTGGAAAGATGCAAACCTAATTCCTCTTCCAAAAAAGTCAAACCCATCCTCTTTTTCTCAATACCGTCCCATATCCATTCTCCCATTTCTCTCCAAAGTCCTTGAAAAACTTGTAAACCATCAGTTACTGGCTTTTCTTAATAACCACCTTCTTAATCCATTTCAATCTGGATTTCGTACTGGCCATAGCACTACTACTGCATTGGTGAAAATTACTGATGACATTCGACGTGGTATGGAGAATCGTCAGCTTACGTTGTTGACATTGTTAGATTTTAGCAATGCCTTCAATACGGTTGATTTTGACATCCTTCTCGGTGTAATGGCTTCTCTCAACATATCTCCAGCTGCAATTGCCTGGTTTCGAAGTTACCTGCTAGGACGCCGGCAGAGGATCCGCATTGACGAATCCGTCTCTACGTGGTGCGATATCAAAGCCGGTGTTCCTCAGGGTGGCGTCTTATCTCCTCTTCTCTTCTCTATATTTATTAATTCCATAACTGATTTGCTTTCTTGTTCCTATCACTTATATGCAGATGACCTTCAAATTTATACTCAAGCGCCTTTTTCGCACTTATCAGAGGTAGTCTCAGTAATAAACTCTGACCTGTCTCGCATTAGTAAATGGAGTGATTCATAAGGTCTTACTGTGAACCCCTCTAAAACTCAAGTGATTCTAATTGGCAGTTCTCATTTCACTTCTAGGGTTAGTCATGAGTTACCTTCAGTAATTTTTAACGGTATTGTAATGCCCTATTCAAAAACTGTTAGAAGCCTTGGCGTCATCTTCGATCAAAATCTTTCCTGGAAGCCGCAAGTAGAGGCCGTTAGAAAAAAGGTAATTGCCACGTACTATTCACTTAATAGACTACGCAACTTTTTGCCTACTAGTACTAAAGTCTCTTTAGCTCATTCGTTATTGTTACCGATCATAGACTACGCTGATGTTTGCTACACGGATCTATCAGAGGAACTTCTCAACAAATTAGAGCGTCTGCAGAACATTTGTATCCGATTCATTTTCAACCTTCGTAAATTTGACCATGTGTCGAATTTTCGTTCCAGATTATCTTGGCTCCCTATTCGCCGGCGCAGGGACTTACACACTTTAAAGTTACTATATTCTATACTTTTCCTACCTTCCTCTCCACACTATCTCAAACAATGTTTCTCTTTTCGTTCTTCTTCGTCACTGTGTTCCTCGCGATCTTCATCCAACCTCATTTTGGACATCCCGCGTCATAGTTCCGATTTCTTCTCCTATTCCTTTTCTGTACATGCTTTGCATTTATGGAATTCTCTCCCGGACGATGTCAGGCATACTCGCTCACTTAATTCTTTCGGCGATCGAGTTGAAAGCTTCAGTAATTTTTAACGGTATTGTAATTCCCTATTCATTTCCTTTCTCTATGTTAATACTATTTACTTATACTTTTTTTTTTATATGCAAAGATATATCTTATCATATCCTTCTGACCATTGCACCCAATACCCCATATTTTCCCTTTCCTTTTATAATTCTCTTCTATAGGTTGCCTGGAAGAGATTGCTGTTTAGCAATAAGGCCGCCTTTTGTGTACTTTGTATTGTTTTAGTGTGTAATTCCTTTCTGTTTTCCTGTCTGTATGTGTGCAATAAAGATTATATTATTATTATTCTTGTATTTATAATTTACTCATCCCGACCCCACGACGATTCGAGGGGTGGGAGGATTCCCCCCGGCAGAGGAGGCCAGACGGCCGGGGGTCAGGGCGACAAAGAGATAAACGGCGGACGATCCTTGCGTTATCGAGCAAGATCGCCCGCTGGAGCCTCGCAATCATTGGTCCGTCACGGAGTCCCAACCTCTTCAGATGGTCGTGAAGAGAAGTTGGGACTAGGCCATTCGTTGACACTACGACTGGGATGATCTCAGTGGATGACACTCGCCACATATCGGTAACCTCGTGCGCCAGGTTCAGATATTTAAGTTTTTTATCTGATTCGGCTTTCACGAGGTTTTCATTGAATGGGACGGTGACATCCACTAAGAACACCCGAGATTCCGCCCGGTCCATCAGTACGATATCAGGCTTGTTCGCAGGAACAGTCCTGTCCGTAATGACGGACCGGTCCCAGTACAATCGAGCGCGGTCGTTTTCAAGAACTGGCTCCGGCACATACTTATAGTACGGCACCTTTTCACCTATGAGGCCGTATTTGAAGGCTAGCTCGAGATGGAGTATTTTGGCTGCTTGGTCATGTCTGTGCAAATACTCGGTATTAGCCAGTACAGGACAACCGGAAGTAATATGCCTGAGTGACTCACCGGGCTGGTGACAGGCTCTACAAACGTCCTCTGTCCCATCCTTCAGGATATACTTCCGGTAGTTTCGGGTCATAATGACCTGGTATTGCACAGACAAAACCTTCGGTTTCCCCAAAGAGGTCCCCGAAGCGCAGCCAAAGCGCGGAGGCTCTCGGATCCACGTGACGCTCGTGTAACGCCTTGTAGAACCTACCGTGCAACTCCTTCTCCCTCCAGACGGCCTCTCGGTCAGTGGTGCTAAGTACTGCTGGTTCTCGCCATTGCTCGGTGGCCAAAGAGAGAGGGGTTAGTCCTACATCACATGCTTAGACATCTCTATGCAACTCACTGGATTCCGATTTCGCCAGGAAGTAATTACGGAGACTGTATATCTCGCGGTTGTGCAGGGTTTTCGCACTGAGCAGCCCATGACCGCCGCTCTTCCTCGGGATATACAGCCTCATCACTGACGATCTCGGGTGGTGCATCCTGTGGAGTGTCAAAGTTGTGCGGACTTTCCGATTCAGGGCGTCCAATTCGGTCTGAGTCCATCTGAGTATGCCAAAGGTGTACATTAGGACTGGCATGACCCAACCGTTAATGGCCCTGACTTTGTTGACGCCTGACAGGTAGCTTTCAAGCACCTTAGTCAGGCATCCCAAAAAGGCCTCCTTGACGGATTGTTTCACGTCCGCCACATGCACACCTAGATTCTGTGACATACCCAGATACCGGTATGTATCAGTTTCGGAGAGGGTACGGATGGTGGATCCATCCGGTAAGTCCACTTGGGTGGAATCACTTATCCGACCTCTATCCACATGGATAACCGCACACTTGTCCAGCCCAAACTCCATGCTGATGGAGCTACTGAAATCCTTTGTGATTTTCAGCAGCTCCGCCAGCCACTGAGCATTTGGGGCAAGCAACTTGAGATCATCCATGTAGAAGAGGTGAGATATTTTGAACAATCCTCTCTTCAACTGAAAACCTGTCCCTGGTTTATCCAGCAAAGTGCAAAACCAAGGGACAGGCAAAACCAAAGTGGACTCAGACAATCGCCCTGGAATATATCCCTCTCGATCTTTATTCGGTCTTCCGCATCCGACAGCTGCACCCCGAACAGACTAAGCTGCGTACTCCACTGCCCCATACAGGTCTCGAGGAAGTTTCGAACTATACTATCGATCTTGTACAGCTCGAGGACCCTCTTCAACCACGTATGGGGAACCGAGTCAAACGCTTTTTTGTAGTCTATCCAGGCTGCAGAGAAGTTGCATCGGTTGCGTTTGACCTGTTGGGCCACGACCGCATCGATCAGGAGAAGCTCCTTTGAACCGCGGCTCCCACCCCTGCATCCATTCTGAGTGTCCACCATGATATGATTGTGCTCAACGTGAGCATCAATCTTGGCCTTCAGAATGAATGTCAGTGCTTTGTAGGTGGTACACAAGCACGTTATGGGACGGTATTGTGATGGATCCGCGGTACTGGTGGACTTTGGAGCTAAATGAGTGACCCCAGCGGTTAAGAAGTTTGGGAGACTTCGCTGTTCTAGGGCGTCTTGGAATTGGCGGGCCAGGAATGCGTGGTATGAGCGGAAACTCTTCAACCAGAAGTGGTGCAGTCCGTCAATCCCTGGAGTTTTCCAGTTCGGAGCTTTACGGACCGCAGCCAACACGTCATCCGACTTTATGGTGATGGGGTTCATCGCATCTATCGATGCACACGCTTCCTCTATAGGCGCCATCCATTCGCCCTCTATGTGCTCCACAGGCCGGGACCAGATGTTCCGCCTAAAGGCAATGACATCTGTGACATTCGGTCCTTGGCCAGTGGAAGGGCCAGCACATGTCTCCCATGTACGGTAAAACTTCTTTTGGTCACTCCCAAAGAGACGATTCTGGTGAAACCTTGCCCCTCTTTCCGAGTACCGCCGTATCCGACTTCCCCAAGCCGCAATTTTCTGTTTTAGGTCATCGATGCGCTCCGACACTTTTCGCATTAAGGCGGGGTCTGCAAGACTGAAATCTATCCCCATCATTGCCATGTGTACGAAACGCATCACCCTCGGCCTCGTATTGCCTGACCTGAAACTAATCAGTTTGCCGATGAGGACTCTGCTCTCAGCAATACGTTTCTCAATCCTCTTACGCCACGCCGGAGTCTCGCTGTGCCGGGTAATGGTATGCCGTTCCGCTCTCCCAGCGGGCACTTTGGCGCCGATGAATCGACAGACCGCCAATGCGGCGCCAAATAGGATCGAGTTGGTATCACTGAGACTGCCGCTTTCTTTCAAGTATGGAAGAAGCATTTGGCTTACTGCCTCAACGACATCCCGATTTTTACGACTTAGGGGTATCCTCGGGATTTTCGCCCTCTCCTCAAGTGGAAGCTCACGAAATTCGAGAATTGCCTCTTCAAGTATCCCCCTGATCTGCTCTAAATTCTGGGCGGTTGCGTCGTCTACCCTTCCCGTTTCAGCAGGAGCAGGACTGGCCACTGTAGCATTGGGGTCGCATATGGTGCTGCGCGCAATGCTACTCCGCCTTCTGCTACCGGGACTCATAAACGACACAACCTCGAGTCGTAGTTGACCGAGTTCTGCTGGAGTAAAGATTTCTCTCCGAAGAATAAAGCGAACTCGATCTGCCAAATTTTGCGCCGTAACGGACAGCGAAGGCTCCAGGACACGAAACGGGGCAAGCAATCTTGCCCGATAACCCGTTCCGCCGACACCCGTCCCTGTCGCCCTGTAGTACGCGCGCATAATGTTTTCGTTTTGTGGAGTAGTCCACCTCATGCGGCGTACTCCACCAGAGGCGGAGACCGATTGTTGGGCCTGTGCAGACCCTGGCGGACCCAAGCTGGTGGTGATGGTGGAGTGGGCCGGCGAGATGGTCGTGCCGGCGCTCGGGGTTGGCTGGCTCGCATTCTGCTCGACCCGGCGCCAGCTCCGGGTGAGCCCTGGCGACCCCCAGGCAGCGGCCCTATACGCGCTTTATTTATTATTATTATTTTAACTATATCATTTTGAGTTAGAGATATCACAGTTGAAATATGTAAGGCACACGTCAGATAATGCCTAATCGTAGTCCTAGAAGTGCATACTTTCACTTAATACTTCAAACTTGCTCCATATCTGATATATTATTTTTATTGACTGTAAGAAATAAAATCATTTTTTATGAACCAATGAATTTTTAAGATTGCTTTCAATAACTCTACTTTTCTACCTTACACTATAACTTATATAAAATAGTAGTGAAAATACTAATTTCAAAAGGATATAATAAAACAACATGTTGATTTTTCTTTTCTTTATTACAACTCTAATGAATACCTCATCACAGAATGCTGCAGGAGCAGCTACATTCTGTTTGTGTCTGGCCCATCCAAGATACCAAACTATAGTCATTATATGAGCACAGCATCCCAGTGTACATCGACCAATAAGACAATTACAGCAGTGTTCTCTTATGCCATCTAACCCGAATGTGTCATTATTTTTTTAAATGTACACATAATATTATTGTACTCGACTTAATTCTACCCCTTATAATTTATTTATATTTAAGTCTAATTCTAATAAATCCAGAGAATCCGGTATTTCTCTCCAGACTTCAATTCTATACTGCCCATGGTACCTAGTATGCTCCCCATAATACAGAAGATAATACAAAATCACCGCCAAAGTTACAAAACGGTCTGCGTAGAAACACGTCTACACATACTTGTCTAAAAAAGGGAGGTCGCAATCGATTGAATACTGTAATATCGATTCTTTTAAATAATCATTTGTTTTTAATTTCATTATAATTAAACTATTTACCTCTAAGTAACATCTAATTATATTAGTAATCTAATCTAAGTTTTATAATTTTCACGGATTTATATGGTTAGGCAATAATATAAGATTTGTATCAAATTCGATTAGTCAGACATAAAATCGATCTTGATCTTTGAAAAGAGAGGGACTTCTCTAGGAATGACATTATTAATAAGATGCGTTCAAAAATAACATAATTTAAACTGCGTTCTAAAAAATAAAGACATATTTTAGAGAGGATTATCTTTCTTTTCCCAGCTTTTAAAAATAAATTGTTGGTATATAATAATTACATTCAACTTATACTACATTTTGGTTATCTTGGTACAAGAACTTTTTTTTCGTAGTCCATTTTGACCATTGTTCTTTCAGTTATTTAATACGTTAGTTAAAGGAACGGAAATTACTATCTTTGGTGTGATCTGCAAAAATCAACTTTTGCTTGAGTAGCCATCTAGAGAAAGTGCTTTTTAGTACTTTCCTTTTTTTTCTTAAATATTTCATCATTAAACGATAATATGAAGCCAAAAAACCAGTAAACCAATTCTTTATTTTCACTGCTCCACTCCACAGCTGATTGGTAGTCTGGAACTGACACCTTTCTTCGTAAATTTATTATTATTGGCAGAATTTCTGTGTATAACGGAGCAAGGCTACAGCTAAAAAAATATATAATTGTAATCCATTTTACTCTACAAAAACCATTCTTCCATCTTGCACGTGGCCGTCAATGAGTAACGCAAGATGGCGTTACTTCCGTTGACTTTCGGTTATATATTTATTTATTGAATAACACACACATTCCTGTACTTTTACTTATGAACTTTGCATAATCAAATTAATGGGAAAAATAATAGTGATTGTTTGTTATGATATTTTTTTTCAGACCACGGAAATCCTATTATAGTTAAATTGTTTTATACCTGTGAGCTATATTTTTTCCAACCGGGGCAAAAACTCGCTAGTTGATATAGTCCGTGCCAAATAAACTTGCAATAAAGGTCATTCAACCCACTTGTACCACGAAGTCAACAAATTAAGCGATACCGATCGCTTCTCATACAAAACTGTCGCTAAATGGGTGTTCGACCCGGTTTCATAATACATACATAGTACCATCCCATCATTTAAAACGAGTAACTTAAAAATTAAACAAAATCGAGCATGAATAATCGCATAATTTTTTTTATCCTTTTTTTTATCACTAAGACAATTAAACTCAATAGTTTTATTGCTTGTATACGAAAAATATATTTTCGGCGTAATTTTTTTTTCCCCATTTTCGTGTTTTTATCATTTTATTTTTTTATAAAACCATATGATAAGTCATTAAATAAATGGATTTAATAAATATACTAATTCAGTGTACTAAATTGTGTCATAATAAAACATTTTAATTTTACTTTATTTTCGAACTCAGTTATAAGGTATTTTAAGTTACGACGTTGCGTCGTTGCCTTAGAATGACGTCACAGTGAGTCAGAGGTGCGTCACCTGTGGCCGCCGCCAGTTTAAATATGCAGATGCATTATTTGTTTGTAGTCCGATTCGGTCTTGCATTTGCACACCACGTGTATCTTTTGCGTTCATTGTTATTTTTGTTAAATCTTTTTTTTTATTATTAGTTTGTAGATTGTTAACCTTTGTTTTGTTTTGTTAATTGTTATAAATGAGTGAAGAAGTGAGAATGAGTGAGGCAAGGAAAAAGCAACCAAGGCGTCGAAAGAGAATCTTGGAACCTCAAGCAGGTTAGTATATTCAAATTTATTTATTTTCAAACAAATTTTAACAGCCGTTGAAAAAGAATAGTCTTAAAATACATATTTATCTTAGCAATGTTCTTAAATTCCTTACGATTATAGAATTTGTATATTATGCACAAGTCGTCGTTGTTTGAATCCTCAAAACAAAATATTTCTAGGTAACCTGAATTACCAGAATCGATAAAGATAAAAAGTTGTGTACATATTATTAAAGGCGACCTAAATGTTCTTATCTAATATTGTAAGCCAAATTTTCGAAGTAGAAGCCTTTCTCAACAAATTTGCCCTTTTTTCTCCCTACGGCTGACCATTCCTATACGTGGTAGGTTTAATAATTATATTTTCGTTTCAGATCCATCTTCGTCAATACCCCTTAATTCTCCGATAAAAAGAGAAAGCCAACAACTTTGTCAATCGGCGAAAAACAATTGATCACAAACATCTATAAATATGTTAAAAATACTTGGACAGAAACTGAATACAAATCAAATCAGGCTATGGTAGCTAAGATAGCTGAAATTAGCGGAGTGAGTGTAAGATCCATTCATGGAATTTTACGGGAGTACAAAGACACTCACACATTTGAACCAAAAGGCACCACTTGATGATCAAATAATGATATAGACGTTCTTTTTATAATTTATTACAAAATAATATTTTGAAATAAAGACAATGCATGAAATATTTTTATTTTTCTATTATTATAGTAGTATTCGACATGATCCATGGTGTTTCGAAACAACTGATGTAAAACGCACAATGCACTGTAAAGTCGCAAACTATAAATATACGAAATAGCATCTTTAATGTAGCTATGTAATGTTAATAAATGTGTACTATTTAAAAACTGTTTCGTATTTCATTGCCCCTATTCCACATATCCCTTTGGGCTAAAAACTCAGAAAAAAATGAGATCAGTAATATTGTATTCCCCATAAGTTTCATGAACTTGCATATTTTATATGGTTAACTTGCGTCATCGGCATTTATAAACTACTACCTGAAAAAAAGGTTTATGATATATGTCAAACTCGGAATTCCAGGACTGTCCTGTACCACGATACGTCTAATTAGTCACTTTTAGCGATAGTATCCATACTATTTGTTCATTTTGTTCATAATATTAGAGTACATTGGTACAGAGGAGGTGAATGACCTTTATTGCACGTTTATCTGGCACTGACTATAGATATATAAGGCATTTTATAATTTTTTTTATTTAATAAAAATAAGTTTTATTATTACTATACATTAAAGATATGCAAAATTACAACCTCCAGCAAAACAATAGTTACAGATTTTTGAGACTGCACCTACGATTTTACTATCAGTCTCTGGTCCCCTCACTCTCGAACACAAGCGACACTCTTGATTGGTTTACTAGCATACTCTGGCGCTGGTGTGCCTATTCAAGAGTACGAAACGGCAAAATTGCAATGTCGACCAGTCGTGTTCGAGACTAAGAGGGCAACTCCATATGCAGACGAATCTTCACACACATTTAATAATTTCATACTGTTGTTGCCTCTTTAACACGAGGTAATGTCAGTCGTAAATTGCCATCGTCATCACATCGCGTTTCTCGTGAATCTGTCACCCGGAGCGTATTGGTTACGCCGTTGCAAAAGGATAAGTACCTACGTTGCTCCTTACGTACTTTGCGCTCTTTTTGTAAGGACAAACCGTCAAACATAGTGTGCATCGAACCTTAATTAGGGACTTGATAAGTAAAGAATTTATTGGAAAACAAAAAGAGTGGTTGCATCAGACCGACGGGCATAATCCATTTGTGAGCATTTTGCTCAAATAATAAGGCTTCTCTTTCTTCATATTTTTTTCTATTGTATAAGAAAATAATCTTTACCCACGCGGGTACTTATACATTAGATACGATTAAGTACGCATAAAATTTAAATTAATACTAAAATGAAACTTCGCGTGTACAGTATAAAATAATATTTATTATACTGAATAGCGACTGTGACATAATTGAGTCTGTTATAATATGTAATTGCTTTTCTAATTATGATTTTAAAGGAACCAGAACAATGGCACTATAATATTTAGTTTGCTCTCTATGCAGTACAACTACCTTTGATAAACAGTCTGAGGTTTACAAGTTGCCATTTGAAAAAATAAAAGAGCTCGTTATTCCGAACTTTATCATAAATACATTCTTCAGTAAGTTTTATATAATAACCATTAACTAGAATGATGGAGTACATAATTACAACGTTACTGTAAAAATGTAAAAAAGTCAACGCGTTAGTTAGTTATACCGGAGTGTGGCGACGAAAAACGCTTAATGCCTTTCTCGTTTATCACTTACAAAAATAATAACAAAGTGGGAGTCACTACTATATAACCTATCAATATATACCTATATAATGTAATATATAATATATGAACGCCCAAATTGATAAATCAACTTGAGAATGTGCTTTTGCCAAATAATGTATAATATAAAATACCTCAGCAGCAAAAAAAATAACACATACAAACAGATAGATCAGATTTTAATAACTGATTATGAAGGTCAACAGGCCGACAATCCGTATAAATTGGACTAGTGTTTTATTAAAACTGAACATAATTATGAAAATAAATCAAATAAGTTAGCAACACGAGAATTATGAATGAATATGTATAGGGAACAAAGCTAGGTTATATAAATGCATTATTTGACAGTACAACTACAATGGTAAAGTATTTGACATTTCTAGAAATACTGTAATGTATCTTTGAGGACTCTTCTAAATAATATTTATTAGATTACGAAATAGTCAAACGAAAATTAACTTAACCTAGAACATAATATTACTGTTGAACATTAACAATAATTATAACAAATAGTTATGTGACATTCGGTTTTTATCAGTGTTTATAATATCATTAAATAATAACATAACGTTATATAGTTTCAATCAACATAAATAATAAGGATTCTAACGAAAACTAAATGCATAAGACAAAAATTGAACACAATTATAATTAAGCCTATGTGTTTATTTTGCATAAAACTGAGAGATAACTATATAAGAATCTGAGGCGTTGCTGTAGGTGGGATACATCACTTAAATTAACTATGGGATATAAGGGAATGGTGTTATATTCAGTCTGAGTACACCTTACTATTGTCATAATATGAGGAGGATAAATCAGAAAAAAAAAAGTCCTAATCAATTAATACGTAAATGCAGTATCAGATTTATAGTTCCGTAAACACAAGATGACACATGGCTAAAGAGGAACAAAATTACAAATTAACACACTGTATGTTATGAATACCCGAGATGGAAAAGATTCGTCTCAATAACGTATCGTTACACAACTATAATCTTATAAAATAATATAAATTACGAAGCATTTTATCTGCTTAACGCGATATAATAATGTCTAAAGAGCTTATCTTAAATTTGCATAAAATGTAAATACAATTCAATTTCTGTTTACACTTATAAGTTATTTTTATAACAATACACGTTTCTGGTGTCGAACACGACAGTCGGAACACAAATTTACAAAATGAGAATAAGACTAATAGGAAGTCAAACCATCAATATAACAGATAAATTGATGTAGATTTAATAACATACGCTATGTCACTTCGGAGGCCCATCATCAGCATAGTACATCAAAACTATCAATTTATAAAAGGTTACGACTCAAGGAAACGACTAGTAGGCTAATTATGAATACACAAAACAAACTGCAAAATAAACGTGATATTAGGGGCGTCAACAGATCGATATACAAATTATAATTAAATACACTTTTGCCCTGAATAATTAGTATTAATCCAATTGGTACATTGCAGAAGCAAAATGTTATAGTAAATCGCATTTAAATGCCATTGGCCACTGCGATATATCAATAGGGATGATGAATATTAAACAAGTTTAGTATTTTTATTTTTTGCGTAATCAATAAATTACGGCAATACATTGAGTTGAAATGTAGCATGACGTCACGCTTTTGTACATTTTCTACAAAACGGTGACGTAGCGAGCCCAACTTTAATGCCTATTATCTAAGCCATGTCTTGTTATATTGCATTTAAATAAAACTAACGGTAAGATATTTCACGTGACGCCCCAACTATGCTAGCCACGTTACATCTAAACGCTATTGTAATTCATCAGTTGGTGCGGAGTGGCGGGCGAGTAAAGCGGCCGGTTCGCTCGTGAAGCAATCGAAACTGGTGTCGAGGAATAGTTCCTGTAGGAACCGACGTGCGCATAACATGTACGAGTCTCTGGCTAACAGTGAGCACACGTCCGAGTATACACACGGACTGCGGAATACATCCGGATGTCGTTGCTTTAGCGTTAGCAATGCCGATCGCGTCTGCAGAAAACAATATAATTTTTATTACATGCAATCAATACGGGTGTAGACAGTAAACGAAAATAAATACAGATTATTTTTTTCTGGTAGTGTTTAATATACTATTACCGATAATCACACTTTCATGCTTAGAATATATTGCTGAATTAATAACGGAAAAAACAAATATTTTATACTCGTTGACACGTGGCTGCAGCGCGTGACGTCACGACCCTCTCTACTCATATCAGAACTTAGAGGGTTGAACCTTATGCATATATAGAATGATATTAGTTTGAGATGGGCGTGACGTTATGACAGAAGATGGCGTCTTCGCGGGAAATTTTGAAAATAAAATTATTTTCAGAATATAACTTATTATATGAATGATACTTTTATATATATATTTAACATATATTTCATGTATAACTATCAAATAAAGACCGTATTCAGAGAAACCGACAAGAAACTTAGCAAGGGATGCTTTATATAAATACAGTTTTATGAATTAAAAAAAGTAACAAATTATCTGGAGAGAACAAAATGTCTTTTACAATTTGTCACTAGGTCATGACTTCATAAGTGGGTATAATAAGGTCTTTGTCTAAATGATATTACAATTACGGTATGTAGATATTTTATTCGTAACAGCAATTTCTATTTGACTAACTGATAGCATGTATTAGCATAATAAAAACCATCAGTCCTCATCCCTAGAAAAACCAATTAAAATATCATTTAAGTAGGCTCTAAATGGTAGCAGGCTTTGTTTTAAACTCAATAAATCTCCAGTTAAAATAGTGTTACATAAAATGAAAAGTAAATACATTTTTATTGTAATAATTTATTATTTTTGAGATTGCAAATACAACACGCCTAACATGTAAAACTACTAAAATAAGCAGTCAATGTAAAATTACCAAAATATGCAACAACGCTATAAAACTAGAATTATAAACATTTGCTAATGCATATAATCCGATGTCTAGTAATAGACAATGTTGCTGAGCTCGATGGCGCAGGGGCTATACGGAATACGGTTGTTAAAAAAAATTTTCGCAATGGCCGGTTATAGGATGGGTGACCAAAAATTTATCGTCTCGAACCCCTCCGTGCATCGCTTCGGAAGGCACGTTAAACTGTTGGTCCCGGCTGCATATGAGTCGTTAATATCCACCAAACCGCACTGAGCCAACATGTGGGCCATTGCCCATTCTCCCTATTCCATTAGGCTAGTGACGAAATAAGTATTAAAGACTGACCTGTTTCAGATGCGTAGGATTGGACATATAATGCACGTAGTGGAGTACTTCAGCGTGTGGAGATCGTTCGCTGGGCGATGGACTGCTGGGCGGACTGCGACTCTCCAGACCTTCCATACCTACAGGATTATGTCGTATCTCATATATAACAATCAAATCGATATTAGGATGAAGATAACCTAAACAACATTTTAGACCTGTTTGATCAAAATTTCAAACTCTATCAATCTATTTATTAAAGCTTAAAATTGTTTTCGCCGAAAACTGTGTAAACGATCTTTCTTTCTTTCTAGCTCGGTGCCGGATAAGCGCCGCGGCCCACTTTGTTATTAAGCAACTTTCCCAAGAGTCGGTCACAGGATGGATGACCAAAAAATTATTATCTCGGGCAACTCCTTGCTAGAAGGCCCGTTAAACCGTTGGTCCCGGCTACATTTGCATTCGTTAATACCCTCCAATCCGCATTGGGCCAGCGTGGAAGGTCATGGCCCATCCTCCTTAACCATCCACAAAGAAGGCCTAAGCCCCTGCAGTGGGGACGTAAAATGCCTGATGCTAATGATCTTTCTTCTACGAGTTTTTGGCAGCGTTTTCGAGGAAAACTCCCAATCGGCTTTATTTTTTCCGACATATTGAACTAATATCGTTGTAATATCGTCAGTTTGTACAAAACCTAAACTTACTATGCATTAAAATCTTTCTCAGGAATTGCTCTACTTCTCCTTTTCTACTTCTAATTGTCCAGTAATCTTTAACGCGAACAGACAGACTTACAGAAGTGGCAGTGAATTTTGTTTTATAATATGTAGTGATAGTGATGATTACGGATGTCCAACAACTAAGTACTAAGTTCATATTAACATTCATATAAATTCTGCTAAATATATATATACTTCCCGAGTTTAAAATCTAAAAATTATAGCTTTAAGGTTTCTAGTGGAAGTTTTAGTACTTTAAGTTTTCAAGGATCTACTACAATGTAATTAATTTAATGATCTGTGTGTATAAAAAAAAATCGACAACTAAACATTGAAATTGTGTGAAAGCTGTTATTGACCTTACTCTTTCTGATAAAATGACTTATATATTAAAAACACATGAAAAATGTAAAAGAAAATTACATAAAAAAATCGAGTGTATACAACAAAATAGTATTTTTATTTCTTTAGCTCTCGATTTCCCCAAATGCAGCCTAAGTTCTGAGAGTGAATTTATTATTGTTTCGATGTATGTGCGAATGCGTATGTGTGCAATAATATAAATTACGTGACTGTGACATTTTGATTGTAGTAACAACATCCTAGTGAATCATAAATAATAATTATCCTATTATCACACAGTGATATTCCATTACAACAAGGTCACAAAATTATAGTAGCGGAGCCCAATATGCTAAATCGGGATTTACTCAAGCGCATAGAGGCCTATTGGGTTGCAAAGATTAAATGATAAAAAGAAAAAATGACGTATAATATATACTCTTTCATCGGTGGGGAGAGCTGCTATAGAATGTCATTATATACTCGAGCGCGTCAGATACTGATATCATCCATGTCCTACGTATTTTTAAAAATGTACGTATGTAAATTATAAACATAATTAAAAAAAATTATCGAGCGCTTCAGATTTTCTAAGAGGATCGTTGTCGTTAAGCAACTTTCACAAGGGTCGGTCACGGGATGGGTGACCAAAAAATTATTATCTCGAGCTACTCCGTGCTTCGGAAGGCACGTTAAGCCGTTGGTCCCGGCTGCATTTCCAGTCGTTAATACCCTCCAATCCGCATTGGGCCAGCGTGGAGGGTCATGGCCCATCCTCCTTAACCATCCATAAGGAAGGCCTGAGCCCCTGCAGTGGGGACGTAAAAGGGCTGATGATGATAATAATCTGATGATTTGGATGTGACGCAAACTCGCAGCAACTGTTAGAATGTGAAAAAAAAACATTTTGGAATACTTCAGTGCGTCAGGTTAAGATATATAAGGATCATCTATGCTCTAAATATACTCTCATAATCTGACGATCATCTAAAGGGATTCATCTAATCTGACAATTAAAGATTTTAATTTTTATACATATCCTTGAATTATTCTCTTCAAAATAAAAAAATTGCCACGCTCGAAAATATCGAGGTGACGTTTTTTACAACTTTGTAGGTGACGTTTTTTACCCTTTATTCACGTCACTCACAAATTGTCAAATAAGTGAAATATTCACGTTTTAGCATGTAACTAACTCACCTTACCTTAATTTTTCAGATGAGAATTTCAGATGATCAATTTCTTTTTAGTAAACCCTTGACATGTGACCATTATGAGGCTCATATTTGGTGGAAATACTTAACAGAGTAGAAGATATCAGCCTGTATATTAAGCTGCCGCGCTTTAGTAAATCCCCTCTTGGGCGCCCCTACCATTATAAAAGAACATACACCGTTTATAACTAGCTGTTTTTCCGCGACTGTACCCGCGTAAATTATAGCCTATGTCACCCGGGTATGGTAAAGCTTCGCGTAGGTAAAAGAATTTTTTAAATCGTCGTTATCAGTGGTTGGTATAGATGTCAGTATTTTGTGATATGTACGACATTCGACGTATTTCTTTGAAAATACAGATAAAAATTAAAAATTCATAATATAATCTAGAGCTGTACATTGCAACGTTGCTCCACGTCTATTTGATTTTAAACTTACCCTCAAAAGGTTAAAATCATGTGTAAAATTTAACAGATTTGACTTACCCGCAAAGAATGCTTCGCGCAACTCGTGCGAGGAAGGCGGTCGAGTCCGCACACACGCCAAACACTCCGCCGTAGAGTGTCGCCATCTATTGCTTTGCCGGGTAACTGCTCCGAGGCTCAAACTGTTTTCCATTTCAGATTGTCCTTTGTTCACATTCATGTTATCCTTTTCGCTCGCGATTACTGTCGTGAGATTTTGTACAATTTCTACGTTCGTATTATTAACATTAGTTTTGCTAGTCGGTGCCGTCTCAGCGTCCACTTCATTCGGAGATTTCTCTTCAGCTATACTATCTGTAGTATGTTCTTCTGATATACGTTCTCTGTCTGCTCTCTCTTTGGCTATTCCACTAATATTATTGGGAAGGGGGTTACCTATACCAACTAAGTTGACATTTGTCACGCCACCTAAAGATAATATAATAAGTTTTAATATAGTAACTTATATTAAATTTCGGAAATAACTATGAATATTACAAATATTGATACTTATTTATTAACGAATAGCAAAAGTACGTATAATAGATTTTTATTTTAAATATATCGGCCTGCCAGTTTCACCCTCCAATCCGCATTGGGCCAGCGTCATGGCCCATTCTCCTTAACCATCCATAAGGGAGGCCTGAGCCCCTACAGTGTAGACGAAAATGAGCTGATGATGAAGATGACGTAATGGCTAGAAATTTCATGATTGCGGGATAAATTAAATGAATGAATAAAAATATGTTTTTGCTCTATTTTATAATGCCATATGGAGAAAAATAATTCTTTATAGTAGTTTATTATGACCATATGAAAGTTTTAAATACTTTTCCTAAAACAGTCAAACAGCAAATTTTGCCAATACTATTTAGAAGAATGGTGAAACAATGAAAGGATTTCAAATGCAAAAAAAAAAATATTACACCACTACTAGCTGTACTGACCTCTATAGAAACCCAACTTTTGGCTGTCAGGAGTCGCACGTGACTTATTATCGGTGCTTGCGTTACTAGACTCAGCGAGGAATGACGGCATACGGACACGACGCGTACTATCCGGTTTAGTCTCCCCCTCATCTCTTCCTTTGCTTTCTTCATCTCTGCATAGTTAATATGACAATATAAGCTAAACGGTTTTATTAAAAGAGTGATAAAAATCAAAATCCCATTTCTGGTTTAAATTTTTTTAAAGCTACAAAATATTAGAGGTCGGATTTTTTGTGTCAGGTGACAAAAATTCTAACGAATCGGACTAACGTTCGTGAATATTTTTCAAATGTCAAATCGAAAAGGATCACGATAGATTTTAAAATTAGACAATGAGTTCCTGGATATTCGGTCAACCTCCAACGTTGGCTGTTGATGGATAGATTGATAACCCTTTTTGCACACATAAAAATAAACAGTTTATAGAACATTTTATAGATAATGTGTACCTTGGGAAGAGTTCCATGAGGTCTCTCGGCAGACAGATGCCGATATAAGCGGGTGGAGGAGGGGGGCGGGGCGCGGGGTGCGCAGGGGGCGCACGTCGACGCCGCGGGGACGCGCGCCCCCCTCCCTCCGACGAACCCAGCGGCTTCCAATCATATTCCAGTAAACTACACAAATCCGGCAGATTATATAAGACCCATTTCTCTAAAAAAACCCTAGATTAGACCACAGATAACCTCCACCATTAAAAATAAAGATGCCAAATACAGCGGTGGATGGCGAACGACGTAATTGCGGCGACGCTATTGACTTAATACAGGGACACAGTGATAGGAACCATATCATAATGTGTTAAAGGCATGTCGGTAATTAATCGATATTAAATTTTACTATCAGATGTCATTAAAAAAATATTTTTATTAATTTATAGCACTACAAAGTAATTGATGGTCAAGGCATCCAACGGCAAGGTTTCAGTTAGTGTGTACGCCTTTCACGTACCTGCTATACTTTCTTATTTATAGCTATGATAAAATGCACTGAGACACTAAACATACATAAAAATGTTGCGCCACTACGCTCATTTAAGAATATTGAGTTAAATCTTCAAACGGGGTTAATTTTTGCGAAAAATGCAAAAGGTCGCAAACATTTTACTTTTAAATATCGAACAAGTATTTAAATAGGATGAAAAGTATTAATGGAAAATTAAAATATATGTTAAAGTAGTTAACATGACAAATATTGGTTATTGTGTACTAATTTGAGCACTGAGTACAAATTTTTCCTGTAATAGTAACTATGCCAATCAATGTTTACGTATGGAAATATCGATATCAATTAATAAATCACCTAGAAATAGCACGCAGTAGCGATACTAGTGTTACACGTGCCTTTGTCAGACTGAAATGAATATACTAATTCAGTAATGAGAGAAAGGGATGGGTTTCAAAAAGATATCAACGCGTGCTACATTTTTTATAGTTACCTAAATTGTCCACTATAAATTGAACACCGCGAGATAAAAATACAAATAATATTTATCTCTGATGAAAAGATATACCAACTTTCTTGCAATTAGATGCTCTGGATTTTTTCCACACCATTTGACACTACAACTTGCAATGGTTAACCCAAAAACTACTTCATTATAGAGAAGTCTTCTCGTCAAGGCATATATTTACAGATAGAACACTCAGTCGTAACCGAGGATTCGCATACATGTATTACTACTTTTGTTAAAACGATATATGCAAAATCATAGATGCTTGGCCACAGCTTGCTATCTTTCATGCAGCATCTATTAGAGGTTATCTGTGTTTTAGACTAAGGCCCTTCTTATCAACGGCTTCCAATCGTATTCCGTACACTACACAGATTATATCTGGCTTATTTCTCTAAATACCTTGGATTGCCCTATGGACCTTATTACATTACGACACATACTGGAGCTCTATTTTAGAATCATTCTTACTCGCGTCCACTGGTCGTTTACTTTTAATTTACATTCGTCATAAGAAATTCACTATTTTTGTTTTCTAATGCAAGGGCTAGTACTAATGTAAACCCAAATTATAAAAAAAAGCCTTATTCCCTTTGATCCACACTAACTTCCAATATTCGATATATAAGACACATAAAGCTCAAAACGTTATTTGAGACCATAAATACTCTATTTCCCTATTATAAAGGCAAAACTATACTTTCCATACATCTAAGAATAATACAGTTTTCATAGCAATTTTTATCTGTTCTGTAGTGTATCAAAACACTTATAATAAAATAGATTAGTTGTTAATAAGTAAATGAAATTAAAATGTTTACCTTAATTTAGTCATTCGTTCTCTCGTCGATTTCGCTCTATCTCTTAATGATGAGAAAGGTTTCGATCTTCTGTTACTTTCAGATAGCAGCCAATTCAAATCATCCAATTCGCTTGATCCAGTTGCAGCACTTTCAGATAAATGAGGCCTAATCAAACACAATGTTCAGCACAATAAAGAATTTTGTAGTTATGGAGTATATGCACTATTTTTAGAAGTTTACCATTGTTTACCATTTACCATCAGAATTTCGGAACCTGGGTATTGTTCTCTTTAATATGCTTCAGGTGCCAGTAAGTCAATACCAGTACTACGGCCGCACTAAGAAACTTTATTTAACATATTATTGCTTAAGAAAATAACTAATAAAAAGCTACTAAATTGTTTCAAAACGGTACACGGTATACTTTCCTCGGATCTCTCTGTCACTCACTTTCCCACGCGTTAAAATTTTAATTTTTAAAATTCGCAAACCCGTATTAGGACCGAATTTTTTGCAGACCACCCTATATCAATGTGGTCGTAATAAAACAGCGTTTATGTTGATATAATTTTTTTTGATTATCAAATCAAGTGAAATTAACTGGCATCGATATACCTGTTTATACCTGACAACCCAGTAGTTCGTCCAGGTAAATAATAGACAACCCAACGTCTGCACATTCTATATGTTTTATACTTTAAGTCAGAATTAAATTTTTCTTATTATCTTGATGTTGCAACATTTAATAAAAAAATTTTTTTTTAAAAATAATTTAAAATATTCGGTCCAGGACTTTTTTAGCGAACCCATTTTTAATATATTTTCTAATATACTAAATTAATTATACAATAAGTTTTATTCCATTATCAACCCGGCGAAGGTCGATTTAGGTTCGGACCTTCTACTATTAGGGTATGTTCCGATATACACTGCGACCACTGAACAGTATAACGTCAATTTAGTATACTGGAAGCCCGTTCCTTTATAGCTAGTTAGACTTTTTAAAACGGAACGCAGTCCAGTATACTGTTAATCCTATTTTTTGGCGCCATTTTCAAATTTGTTAATGCAAGGTAAATATAAATATAAAGATTCCCTCTTTTCAAAAGAAAATTGGAAAATTGTATAAAAAAAATATTTATCAATTAAATCCATCTTATAAATAAACGTAAGTATTTTTTTTTTGTTTATTTAGAAACTTATCATTTTCTGATTCTGTTTCGACTGATCACGTGATCAAAAGCACTGCGAGCACCTTACCTCGAAATCTCCAGTGCTCACAGTACAAATATGGCGGCAATTTATGACGTCATAAATTTCCCTAGGGTACTGTAGCAGTATACTGGCAGTCCATAACGGAACGGATTTTCATCATCAGCAGTAAGACCACTGCGCAGTGCTCGCAGTGTATATCGGAACATACCCCTAAAGTTGATTCAACGTTAAAAATTTATTACCGTCTGTTTAAGGACTTCAAAGTCGCAAATCCTGTGATATCCGTTTGACTCGGAGGTGAACTCGCAACATCTGGACCGGTAAAACCTGGTAGTTAAATAGAAATAAATATTTTTTTAACAAAATAGTAGTAATAGAGATGATGATTAATTTTTGCTTGTGTGTCGATCGGGTAGATAATTAAAGAAATCGGGTAGATAATTTTTTGCGTAATCAATAAAGTTCTGAGACACATTGAGTCGAAATGTCGCATGACATCACTCCGTTGTACATTTTCTTCATAGTTGAAAGTTGTGACGTAGTGAGTCCCTACTTCTCAGTTTTAATATCTATTATCTAAGCCATTTTATGTTAAATTAAAAGAAAACAAATCCATAAGTAATATTTTTTTATTACCTGGATTTTTTACCCAGGCATCATCCCTAGTGTATATTTTTCTCATACAACTTCTCCCCATTGTGTTGCAGGCCGCAAAAATAGGATATTAAATAAGTGCGATTTTTAGTACAGTTTAATATACTAATATGTTATTCTGCTGGGGCTTTTCAATATATTTATAAAAGTAAGATTTAAAAATAAATAAAAATTAAATAATTTTTTTTCGGGCTATAAATAAGAATCGAATGTTTAATTCTTTTTATCTTTAATTGGGTGACCAAAAATTTATTATGTCGAGCTACTTCGTACTTCGGAAGGCACGTTAAGCTGTTAGTCCCGGCTGCATTTGCAGTCGTTAATACCCTCCAAGCCGCATTGGGCCAGCGTGGAGGGTCAGAGCCCATCTTCCTTAACTATCCACAAGGAAGGCCTGAGCCCCTGCAGTGGGGACGTAAAAGGGCTGGTGATGATTTCTTTAATTATGTTTTTATACTAAAAAAAGAAAATGAAGACTACAATAGAACTGCCTGGCGACCTCAGTTTTGCCACCCCTAATTTTTGACGGTTTGGTAGTACCATGAATTTATTCTTTGATGGAATTTTATTGAAACATGTTTCTATATGAATTGATAGTTGATCACAAATATCATCGTAAGAGTCAGCCAGCATTTCTCTATAATGCCATGGGTATTTATCTGGTTTGTCCATTTAGAAATGGCCCTGTTTATAGCTAAATAACATGATAGGTTATCTTACTTGAGGTAGATGTCCGTCGTTGCAGTTCACATATCTTCGGTCGATGAGAGCTACTGCTGCTTTTCATACCATATAAACTTGATGAACTCGGTATTGGACTCAATGTTAGTATTCTATCACTGTAATATATAAAAAAAAACATATTGAACGATTTCACACATTTGATCTGCATTAACAGACTAATGAGTATGCAATTGAGCTCGAGTTATAATGCAACTCGTTTTTAAGAAAATTGCGAACAAAGGTTTTCGTAATCATAACCACAAAATAAAATACAACAATAATAATATATATTTTTATGAGAAATGCTTAAAAAGGGGAAGGGGTCACTCTTCCCCTGGCGCCAAAACTGGATCCGCCCTTGCCCACGAGTCAGCAGTGGCAACACCATGAAACATCGAACAACATATGACAAATATTAAATTTAAAATTAATTATAACAAGGCAAAATAACATTACATTTAGGAACTTACGGAATAGCATATTTCCCGAGGAACGAGTCACAACTGCTCACGCCGCTCGTACTAGACTCACTAGTATTCCTTACGCGGCCCTCGTGAGCATGCTCCAACGAGTTCATCCTACCAACTATCAGTCTATTCTGGCGTTCGTAATTCGAACAGTCTCTCAGTATGTCTACAGTTCTAGACTCTGAAAGCATTGGACGGTCGTGCGAACTACTACAGCCTTGCGAAGGTAATGTATGCGATTTCCTCTTGTCCTCCCTCCGGCCATCCGTAAAGTTTGCTTTGTGATCCACCACATCCTGATCTTTCACTTCTTCCGATAATATATTGCCGACTTTATTTAAATGTTTCGTTATGTCCGAATGGAGACTTTCCGCCGTACTTTGGTCGGTATGGTCTGAATGTTCGCTGATATCAGCGTCATAGTTTATACGGCGATCTGGCGACATCACGTAATGATGCCCGCTTGAATCGTATACGACGGTATATATCTCTTCGGGTATAACGGGAAATTGGTCGTGTCTCGTATGCCTGACGCATAACCAGCCTGCAACAAAATACTTATATATTATCAACTAGTGATAAAAATATGGGCCAGGTGGTCCACTCTGTATATTGAGGAAAAGTTCATTCAAACCAATTGTGTAGTTTAAAAGAGCGTACAGACAGCGAGAAGCTACTTTGATTTATACTATTTACAGATTTGAATAAAGTAACAAGATCTTACCAAGATCAGCCAGGACATTGGCACCATCATAAGTACTTCCAATCAATCCAAGTACGTAGAAAGCGGTCGCTCGTACAGAGTAAACTGGACAATATTTAGCCAATCTCACTATATGTACAGGAACTGAATCTTCCAAAAAACCATTAGACAAGTTCATAAGCTGCTGAAGCCCTTGTGGGGTTACAGCCGTGCTCCCCATTGCCCAAAGTGATGCTTTCAGATCCACGATTTCTTGTTCTGAAGCACATTTCTGATGTTGTAATATCTGTGTCGAGAGGAAAAGAATATAATAGTACATAGAATGGATGACTAAAAATAGATTATGTGCAGTTGTTTTCATGCTTAGGACGGTCCGTCCGTCCGTCCGTCCGGAGCCGTCATCTGCAATCAATAATACCCACCAATGTCTACTGGTACCTGAATAGAAAGAACTTCGTGCAATAACTCGGCGTTGCATTTCTTTCACTCGTCTTTCTCTCTTACACTCTTGCGCATACATATTACTATTACGCTAGCACAGACGCATCTAATTTTATCATAGTAAAGAGAACGAAAAATATTTACGATATCCATCAGTAGACAAAGGTGAACGTGCCATAGACAATGTTATAATTGATAAATAATTTCTTTCTATTAGATAAATATGTAGTAAGTGTGATTATATTTGTTTATTTATTCCGTGATTTATATTTATTATTACAGATGCTCTAATCACTGAGAGGTAGCTAACTGGACTGACGAATCTTTCAAGCATTTTTTACTTTTTCGCTACTAACGAACGTATTTTCATCAACGTTAAACCAATCCCAAACAGCTGAAAGAAATATTGTTACAAATATTGTGGATTGCAAATTTGATCAAATATAATAATAGGGATGACGATTAAATTTTTTTGTTTGCCCGTCAGGTAGTGTTAAAAAATTGAAACACGTATTTTTAAGGCTTCCTTATGAATGGAACCGAATAGGGAGAATGGGCCGTTCGGATTAGTGGGTATTAGCGACTGCAGATGCAGGCGGAACCAACGGCTTAACGTGCTATCTGAAACACGTAGGAGCTCGAGATATTAAATCATTTTAATTTGATTCGGTCACCCATCCTATGACCAGCCATTGTGAAAGTTGCATAACAGTCGTATCGCAGACCGAGCGCGCTAATCACTGCGCCATCGAGCTTCTCATTAAATTCAAACATCATTATATAATAACAAATAAACATTGGTTGACGAGTACACTTATTGAGCTGGGTTGTGATGAGATCACACACAATTTTTATGTGTGTTGTTTTCAATTATTATGTTTGTTGTTGTGGTTGACTAAAATAGCAACTGCTATTATGATTTTCATAAGAAGTAAACCTAATTCACTAAAAATCAATACCTATATCTAATATCTCTCATTTCATAATTACATTTGACGATGTTTTAAAAAATCGTCCTTTTTTTGTTATCGCGTAATAACGCGATAAAAAAAATAATAAATAGATAAAAAAAACAATAAAAAATACTTTGTAATAACAAAGTATTTTTTATTGTTTTTTTTGTTATCTAAGTTCTTGAATATATACATATAAATAGGCTTTCTTCGAAAATGATTTCAATAAATTAACAAACAAAAAATTTACAAATTATTATAAAAACATTTCTTTTGTATTTGGTGCTATCTATACTTTATATTCTCAAATGACGTCACGCGGGTGTTAAACAGACAAGGTTCTAACGCATTAGCAAATTACGGGCCTTCTAATACTTACCGCATAGTGTAGCGGTAGCACGGTGGGCAGTAACGCGCGCGCCAGTGCGGGGGGCGCGCGGGCCGCAAGGGCGGAGTGCAGGTGAGGCGGGGGGCGGGCGGCGCGGCGGGCACGCGCCCCCGGCCGCTGCGACCCCCCCTCGGACAAAGACAGGGCCTCGTGCACGCCCGCCTCCACCAGGCGCACGTACCTAACACGAACACAACACATTACAGCCCTTCTCGTGGCTGCACGCGTATCATGACGAACTCAAGAACGTTTGGTCTACACTCAAATGTCACTTTTCTCGGGTCCGCTCATACAATATCCCGCTCTCGACCCGAAAAAGTGACATTTGCGTGTAGACAAAGCGTTTCTCGAGTTTGTCATGCTACACGTGCTGGTTTACACGTATTAAGTTGACAAGTAGTAACTAAATTATTAAGTTAATTTTAAGTGACTGACAGCTAGTTGTACATACGTTCATTTGGATTGCCATTAGATTAAAGCGACATTAAATCAAATCAAATCAAACCAACCTTTATTGTTGATCACAGGTTATATAAAGATATTGGACAGGTTATATAAAGATAGATAGATATTGGATACCAATGCAAATTTTAGCGATTAAAGTCATCAATAATACCTTAATGAATGTTTGTGCAAATGGAGTTTAATTTATAAATATGATAGTTTTTAATATATTTTTTTACCAAATTGGATTAATTAAAATAAAAGCTTATATTTAATTATGTTATTAATTTTGATACATAATACATTGATGTTTTACATCGTTTGTTAACTTTTTTGTGTCAACGACATCCCTATACATTTTCGTCATTTCTGCTCTGACAAATAGCATTTCGTTTGATTATTTTGATTTAACTTTTTTAACAATTATTTATTTTTCTGACGAAAACAAAACGAAAATATATAAAATAAAGCAATAATGTTCATGATAAAATATGACTAAACCTGAATTTTACCTGTAATTATAAAATTTAGTCCAAAAGTCAAGGTGTTTCTTGAGGAAGGCGATCGATTTCAAATCTCCGATATCAGAGGCCGCAGCAACTTCTAAGCCCAACCACAACAAGTAGCCGCGATCTCCCACCAGCGAGAAATCCAAACTAGTGGGATCCGCGTACTTATCTAGACGACAATTCTGGCATAACACCTCCTTCATCGACTTCAACTTCTCAAAGTATGCCTATAAACGGTTATAATTATTAAATATAATTAATAAGAAACGATTATGTAAATCATATCGTATGACCATCTACACTAAGCAAAAAAACAATGCTATACTTATTAAGTTAACCCAAGTGAAGAAGCCATGATTGATTTTGGAATTCCATTCCACTACACACTATAATATAAATAAAATGTTCATAGCCTTACCGACTATAACGAATCTTCAAATTAGACGAAATAATCTAATTTACATATAATTTTACAAATAGCATATCTCTATTACATTAATACAATATAGCGAGTTATTTGTCTGATATAAGTTAGAGTAGCTTTTTAGATTCGACGCTCAAAAAAGCAAATTTCTAATCGATACGGGTGTAGACAGTATATAATTTTTTTATGGTAGTGTTTAATATACTATTACCGATAATCACGCTTTTTTGTTATTATATTTATAATATTGCTTTAAATAATTATGAAAATACAAATATTTTATACTGCTTGTCACGTGAACGTTAACAGCGCGCGAAGGTTAATTGTCTAAGTTCTGATATGAGTAAGAGGGGCGCTCTTACTCATATCAGAACTTAGACAATTAACCTTAAGCATTCATAGCAATATAGAACAATATTACTTTATGAGGGGCGTGAGATCAAAGCGACGCCATGACAAAAGTTTTTTTTTTAGATATACTCGGTGGAACAGAACGACCGACACTCCCGAGGTTCCTGGAGTACTATTTGTCTTTAATATGATGTAAAAAAATTATATGTGTAGGTCAAATAGTTTTGGAGATATAAAATTACAAAGATTTTGGAAAAAAATGAGTGTTTTCAACCCTGAGTCAGCTATTTTTGGGACGTACTAAGGAACAAGATTTTAATCGGTCATTGACTTCTTCATTTCTAAAAACGAAATAAAGTAGTTTATGATTTATAAGACTGCTTTCATGCAAATTCTACCAGACAATCACTAAACAAGGCAGTCAAAATGCTTAAATCAATTAACAGACTAACAGCCGGTTTCTGATTTGAAAAAAGTAGAAAATCTCTACTGATTATTCTCAATAACCTACTTATTTAAAATGTATTTAAAATGAAAATTCAATTGCGTGGTAACAAAATACGAGTTCGAAAAATAGATTTTTTGTTCCATCGGCGTCGGCGCCTTTGTTTCAGTCACCGCCGGACATTTGCGCGTGAGGCACGTTATTGCATCACTGCCACCTTACCGCTTCGAAGCGACTTTTTGATAATTTTTGTTTTGTTCTAGTGCATTTTTAATCAAATTTTTGTTAATAAGATACTACAGTGTTCATCTTGAGTGTTAAGGTTAGTTCAGTGAAGATTGTGTTTAGTTTTGTGTAAGCTGTGATGTGTTTTGCGCGTGCATGCACTGGCATGCAAAAGAGCGTGCTTAGCTGTCTTCAGAGAAGAATTGGATATTTTCTGCATCGACTAACATTAAGATATCGGTTAATAATTAAATTTAATTAATGTATTTTGTGGTCCGTTGTTATCTGCGCACAATCGATATTGCGCATGCGCGTTAAAGGGCTCTCAACACTTAGAAATTTAAAATTTTTACTCCATTTTTACATCTCCTCTATTTTGAAATATTTGTCAAATAAAATGAACGTTTGCATATAACCTAACTTGAAACTTTCGGCTGTGTCGGTCATTTTGTTGCTCCCTGTATTACATGTATATTTATAAAATAAATATATATAAAAAAAGTTGCCTACACCCCTATTCGTTGTATATCATCGTGAATGCATAATAAGGCAATGGCCTCGATTCATATTTAATACTCACAGGCACACTGTACGCCTCCTCTAAAATCGCCAAAGCACATTTCACGACCTCCTTCGACTCGTCCTTCACCTGTCCAACCAACATTTGAAGTATCCACGTATCCATATCAACGCCATGATTCACGTCATTATCATCCCTATGCACCGTTTTCAATTGCTCTTGTACATAATTAGTCTTTAGTTTCGTTTTACGCCTCACCAAGTCGCGAGACTTACGCGACGCCCTTAGTAATACATTTAGGAACTGTGTAGTGTACATTCTCGAGGCTTGAATGTTGCAGGTTAGAGTTTTGGCAAGAACATCACGGGGATAGGAATCTAAAGTGTAATCTAAACTCGATATCACTAATTTCACGTAGCAACTATGGTGAGTTTTCGTGGACAGTTCTAATAGACTGAAACAAAATGATTATTATATTTCATCAATTCTGCATTCACAACGCTATATTGGAAAATATTCTTAATGAAAAATGCTAATTTCTTCCAAAATGATTATTTAATTAAATAATATATTAGCGAGTTTATTTTTTAAGAATAATAAAGAGCAACTCACTTTTCATACAACCTAGTTTCCTTGAAGAGCCTTAGGCCTGTATGCGAGTGACATAACTGGCCAATAAACAAGAAGTACATCTGGCACATTGTGTTACACATGTGTTGGGGGCTGAATAAGCAGCCGTGAGCTTTCAATCCTGTCTCTATCGCTTCAATCTGACGACTTACATCCAAGAACAATTCCTCCAACATCCTTTGGCAATCAGGCTAAAAATGGATTTGTTGAAATAAATTTAGAAAGAGAGTCTTTATTTTTTATCACAAAGTACAGAAAAATAGAATATTTTTATTACAGATACAGAAATACATTTTCAAAAAGTTGAAAATCGGCATATGTATAACCGGGATACAAAAAAATTGCAATCTGAAGTAATAAAATTACATGAGTCAGTAGAATTAATACGAAATAAATATTTTGCTGCAGTCTCATTTGATCAGAGCTCACAGTTGTGACTTGTTGTGACATGTATTCTTTCTGATTATTATTATTATACTTGTTACTAATGCTGTTATCTATTGCGTTAATCAAATATTTATTATTTTTAACGGTAAATGGTAACGGTCAGCATTGTAATTGCATAGATTAACCAACTCTGTCACAGACCTTATATGCTCAGGTCTGCCACATCCAATTTACATATTGATAACATTTTTAACAGATCTGATACCACTTTCAAAACATATAATTAAACAATTACTTTCATATTATTTTGGACAAATAGTTAGCTTTCCGCATAAATGCACGTTTATGGCTAGAAGAGATAATCACAGTTGTGCCAAAAAGTGTCAGTCGTTTGGAATGTTTTAAAAATCAATTACTAGTAAATCGTGTCATATGAAACATAAAAAGTAATCTCGACGATTTGTAATTAATAACATTATTTTCTCAAAAAACTGTTAGTAATCCTATAATACACTAAAAGCTTAGTGTATGTGCTACATCTGGAATCTATAAAAGCAGAAAAAGACTCTATGAACAATACGATGAATATAATTCTAACACAAATGAGGATTTCAAGGAATCCACGAAATAACTCTAAATCGTTTAAAAAGTGTGTCGTTAAGCCAAATGCACATATTAAAAATAGTAAAGATGCAGTTAAAATGACGTGGAATATCATATATTATTTGATTTTTTTTTTACTGAAATTCCAGTCTTAATTGCACAATCTTTGATTTCCTCTTCCACTGTTGCTGAATCTAAATTCTATCATTGATTTTAAAGATGTAATAAAATTTTTAATCAGCTAAAGAAAAAGAAAACCGCTGATTTATGCGGTAATTTCATTGACATTTCCAAATAGGTAATTGAGACAATAGCTGCAATCCTAGCTTATATATTTAATGAATGTACTGATTGTGGTATTTTTACTGAGCTCATGAAATATAGTAAAATTATTCCTTTAAATAAATCGGGTAGCACATCTGGCCCCACTAACTTTAGACCTGTATCCATGCTACCTACGTTCTACGTACGATCAAATGCAAACAAACTTTACAAGAATAATCTTATGAATCGATAACAATTAGGTTTACAAGGAGTCGCTCAAGAATTTAAGCTAGTGTTGAGTTAATACAAGAATTTTTTGATGTCGAGGAGGATTCACTATGCGTGAGGTGTTTTCTTTGACCTATCCTTAGAAATGCCTTAGCATTTGACTGTATTTTTCATGAAACATTGATTAGGAAACTTCATTATTATGGATTTAGAGAAAACTCATTGGATTTAGTCTCATATTTGACTGACAGAGTACAGAGGGTTATATCAATGGCAAAAGATCCCCGAAATTGAAAGTTATTCTGCAGGGCTCAATACTTGGTCTTTTCTTGTTTTTAATTATAAATTATTTGCTTTATTTCGTAAGGGATCATCACGAAATAATTTAGTTTCCTGATTACATTGCACTCTTGTTTAAAATTAAAACATGCTTACCACTAAACGACGATATTAACAATTCTATCGTTTAAGTAGTACATTGATTAAATGTGAACAATCTGCTCCTTAACGAAAGAACACAAAATGCCTAAAATCTTTATTGCCTAATAAATATTAAACAATATTTAATTTCCGGCACCAACCTACCAAAGTTGGGACAACATCCCATTCCCACTTAGACTTTTGTGTAAGAGATCTTTTATGAAGAAACTGAAAGTAGAGTAACTACAGAGACAAAAATTAAGTCTAGTAAATGTTTATTTATAATTTATTATTTCGTATATGAGTGTAATAATATTTATCTAATATTGTTTTTATTTATAACGTTGAATTATTTGTATAATACATTGGAATTACACTGTACTCTCACTCCACATTCACTTTGATGGCTACGCTAGCAACCAAACGACGACTAGGGTACAGCTGAAAATCAGTGTTTGTTTCCTATATGGAACATCCAACACTGAGCTGCATATGCCCTTGGGCTACTGCTTTACACTCTAATATCAAATCGTTGTCTGTTGTAATTTTTTATGTTTCTAGACAATAACTTATAATGCAGCAATAGTTGTGATTCAATAAACGATTTATCTATCTATCTAATATAAAAGATAAGAACATAGGCCTTGTGACTACCACAATATTTTAGAGATTTTAAACTTCAGTGGGGCCCCCATATTGATAAATTGTCAAATAGACTTTGCTCTGCAGCATATGCCGTAATGAAGATACGTAGATTAACTGATATAAATACTTGCTGATTAATATACTTCAGTAACATTTCATAGTGTAATGTCGTACGAAATCTTGCTCTAGGGAAATGCTGCATACATACAAACGATTTTTGTGCTTTAAAAAAAAGCTAATAAATCAATTTATAATCCTAGGATTCTTTAAGGGAAAATTTTAAAGAAATAGTCATGATTTGAAATTGACACGCTGTTCTCAATACATATACGAGAACTTAATGTACGTTCGTAAAAATATTAGTTTGTTTTTATAAAAAGTTTAGTAATAACTGTATGGTACACAATTTTGATACAAGAAATATAATAGATTAATGGTGCCTGTCACTAGACTGTAAAAAAAAATATATTATAAAGGGTCTTTGTATGCGCTTCTACAATAAGGTCCCAAGCAAAATACAACAATTTGATATCATGCAATTTAAATATTATACTTTTAAAAAAATCTTATTATAATATATCTGATTACAATATATCATAGATAAGAATGCTTGGACTTGTGATGATCCAGCAACTGGATAGATCTTGCTCGTTCATCTTATCAGCCAAAAGACGTCCTGATTGAGTGTTAGGGGAAAATGTGTTGAACGATTGAAAGTGATTAAGAAGTCTAATAAAGATTATTTTGACTTTTGGGCAAATTATATTTTTATGTATATTACAAGAACAGAGGTTTTTTTTAATAAAAAAAATGTATAAATACCTACACGTTATACTTACATCATTGTGCCTCAATAAATGTCTGATGAGTTGGCAGCCAGCGCGCGTAGCGGAATGTCCATGGCCCGTCGTCGAAAGATCCGTGTGCGAATACTTATTAGATGAAGGTTTTAGGTAATTAATTATGCGGCCTACCCACGCTCTATGGCTACTATCGTTCAGATTTAGCAACGGATTACTATCATTTTCCTACAACAAAAACAAACTTACTCAGTATCCGCTACTAAAGAAGCAATTAATTATATTTTAAATCATAGAAATACCTTCAAAATTGTTCTTATTATTTCCCAATTCCACGTGTTGCCATCCTTGTTTTGCATGACTAATGTACACCTTATCAAACTGTCACTGTCGCGTTCGAAAAGCTTCAGTCTATTCAGTTTCGCAGATTTCGTCACTTTACTAACAGCCGCACTGGTCCTAGAACTGACGCTTTTGCTTTTCACTAACGCGCCGACGTTCCTTGTTGCCACATCGGCACGTGAACCTATACTATGCCTTTGCTTCGGCTCGTTTTCGTTATCGGATTCATCCAAAAACTCTAAACTGTTGTCTTTATGTACAGTGGTGTCGATTTTGGGCTTCGCCATGTTAGCGTTATCTTTTTCCTTCCGGCTCTTAGTTGTATCTTCGATTTTTTCTTTAAATGCACCACTACAATACTGTATAATATGGTCTAGGAACAAACTGCTGCTTGCAGGCCTCGCTTCGAGCATTGAATGCAATCTTCGTAACGCTGCGATAGCCGCAAGTGCTTGAGGTTTCCCCGTTGACGCTTGAGACATCAACGACGGAAGGGCGGGGGAGGTACTACATATTTGTGATGGTAGAAAAAAGTGTATTAAATGTAATAATTGACCTAATAAAACTGTAGCTCTAACCGATATAAACGTGTCACTTGTAACTATCACTTCAGCTAATCCATCTAATAGTCCAGCCTGAAAAAGTTTATTTTTATTTTTACTATACTGTGGTAAATCATGAAATAATGAATAAGATAAAGACATACCTCAAGAAAGCATTGAAGTAATAAAGCGAGATGAATTTCACTTATATCGGAGCCGGTTGCGCTAAGGTGAGGTAAAATTGCTGTGCCTTCAGCAGCCACAAAACCCTCATTTAACCTCCAAGAGTCCTATAAGTAAAAAGGAGTATACATGAGTATGATGTAAATACTCTAGAATCTGTGCAAATCTGATGGAAGATCCATCAAACGTATCACATAGTACCCGACGGATCGGCCGTCCAGTGGGCAAGGTTGAATGTGATATCATATATTTATCAGTTCCGACCCTGAATCTAAAGCATGTTCACCGAACAGAAAGAAATCCGTACAAAACCCCATCATTACATCTCTTTCACTAGTGCGCAAACATATTGCTATTGCGCTCGCACAGATGCATCTAGCTAATTATAACTCAGTAAAGTGAACCTTAAAATGTTTACGATTTCAATCAGTTAGCACAAAAGCCAAAGTACGAAACTCTCTTTTCGGCGAACGTGCTATACAAGCATTCTTAGAACTTGTATACATGATAAAAACACGTTATGTTCTTGCCCAATTAAATTAGTTTAATAAACATAATGCAGCACAGAGAGGAGAACATGTGCAGAATAACAACTGTCTCGTAGTGAGTGTCTCATTTGCATGGTTTTTTCTTCCTACTTACTTGAAAATCAGATGGATCTACGGCATCTAGAGCAACGGAAATTTCGTCAGTCCATTCAGGCTGCGGCAATCCCACCAATTCATATAGCAGATCTAAAATAGCTTTCTGCAAATAAGAATATGTAATGTTATCGCACGGTATGTGTCATAATGATTTTATTTTTATGTTTTTATATAGAAAGTTCGGAAAAATAGCAGAGACTGGACAGTGATCGGCAGTTGAGACCGAGATGTTGTGTGTGAGAGGTGTTTCTATTAAGCAGACAGACTATTCTGTGGAAGTCCAGTTTGCGGCCTTAGTTCAGAGCTTTTGAAAGTGAATTGAAGTGAATTTCACAAAGGAGGTTCATCAGAAGACTGAGCTTCTTAAGGCGTGTTAAGGAAGGCTATTCAGTCCTGATTCTTTCTGCGATAATAAGAATTCACTATTCGGCTTCGGGCTCACACGATGAAGTATGGCAAGATTTAACCAATATCTATATCATTAATATCAATATATCTATATCATATCTACTATCATTAATATGATAGCTAATGAAATTGACATATTTAATTGTGGTCTGAGTGAGTTTACAAAAACTGCAAATTTTTTTTTTTACATATAAAATTAATTAAGAACAATATATATCATATAAAGCTTATTTTATATATAAAAAAGTATGGTCTTCAGTTAAGATAAGAAAAATTGTTAAGGTTTACTAGATCGCATTGGCTATAAGCTGTAATGATCGATGATATAAGTTGTTGATAATAAATAAATATCTTTGCTTTCCAAAGGTATAAGAGCCAACACAGGAGGCTTGAGCTACAGCGATGATGATGAGAAATGTTTTATTAAGTAGTGTTTATTCTGGCGTTATTGTGTCTACAATACTGTTCTAATGATACAAATTACACAAAGTATATTATATTATATTGTATATAAAGTGCAATATTATTATATGCCAGGACTTCGTGAGATGGATGAGTTAGATATACTGACCAATTTTTACTATGGGAGCAACACTGAATTCACAAAAAAATAATCAACTATTTCATACACAATTCTAATACCTATAACCACTAACAGTATGAAACAGCTGATTTTTTTTTCGTTTATTCAGTGTTGCTCCCATAGTAAAAATTGGTCAGTATACTTAACTCATTCACTCCACAAAGTCTTGGCATATAATAATATTACACATTGATAAACTTGAGTTGATAAACTAACTTGTGACCAAAATTTCGATAATATTTAATCCTCTCCTTATACGTTAAGCCGTTGATCCCGGCTGCATCTGCAGTCGTTAACACCCACAAAACCGCACTGAGCCCATGTGGTGGGTTATGGTCCGTTCCTGTGCCCTGGCAGTGAGCATATTGATATGGTGGTGAGATATAAAGACGTATAGAGCATCAGAAAATAATCATCGATATGTACTCACTCGGACCTCCAGTCGGGGTAAGTACAGAGCAGCAACAAGCGCGTGTAAGCCGCCAGAAATGCGAGGGTGACAAAAGTGCAATAAACCCGGCCAACTGCGCAACACACACAGTAACGCCAATCGGCTACAAGTAAATCGCATCTCTCGCTCATCCCTGCATTAAAGAAATATTCCAACATTATCAAATAATCCGCGTTAATTAATAATTTTTAATTACAATGTGAAGTTATTATGTGGGAGACGGAAGAGGAATTCTGAGAACATATTTTGAGTGGTAATGAGGAGCTTGAACAAACAGAAAAGGAAAAATGGAAAATGTTCTCATGATTTGTATGTTTACTGAAATAAAGAAATTTAATTTCCATTACATTCCTTACTAATTAGGAAAATGAGGAAGAAGAGATATTTTTTTAAATTGTAAGAGTTTGTAAAAGCCTCAGTGTTTAAAGTATAAGTTCAAGGTACGTGTTAGGATGAACAGGTGTTGTAATAAGTCTTACATGTACACTAAAATATGCTAAAGTAGTGGAAACACAAATACTCTAAAGTTGCATTAAATTCCTGCACTCGAGCATCATGGCTGGTTTTCACGAATGAAGTCGATAAGTAGTGAACTATATTGTTAACTTAATTATAAGTAATTAATGTGAGTTTATACGTACTTAAGCACTCAAAATTAAGTTAACTACTCATCAACATCATCATCAGTTCTTTTATGTCCCCACTGCAAGGACTCAGGCCTTCCGTATAGATTTCCGTCTATTCCGTATTATATTATTATTTTTATCAACAATTTTATTCAATTATTTTTATTATTTATATAAATTGTTTTTTTGTAATTTATATCAAGATAATTATTATGCACTAAAGTTTACCTGCTAGTATCTGTGCCAGCTGGTCGAAAATGGAAGTCACAGTATGGTGAACTGAGACATGTCAAGTCGATTCGAGCGGCTAGTCTGGACACAGGGTCGTTAAGCGTGTGCAATAGGACGCCGCAGAGGGCCTCCGCCATGTGAGGCGTAGCGCACTCGGCCAGTTGTCTAGTAACAGCCGTTACACCACCACACGATATGAAAAGCTCCGGATTTAACACACCTATACAAATAAATAATGCATATAATATGGCTACTAGATAGTTATAACAATAAATTATGAAATATGTTAGAAAAGGTAGAATATGTAAATGTGCAAGATTTTTTTGTTTTAAAACATACTTATTGTATTTTTGCAGAATTAACTGACAAGAACCGAAACGTGGGAGGCCATCACTGAGCGTAGTGTGACGTCACATTTCAATAAACTATACGTCAACGTCTTTTAAAAATATGTTTTTCATTTATTTGATAAAACTTTTTGTAGAAAACTTAATATGATAGTAGTTTAATATTATCATGTGAAAGTTTTAAAATACTTTTCCGAAAATATTCACGTAGCCAATAATAAAATATAACAGCTGAGGAGAAATATAACTGTGAATAATAGGTGAATATCTGCAAACTATATAGATAAAACGAGATGTAACCAACACATTACACATAGCATGACAAGCTCGAGAAATGCTTTGTCATATATCGTATGGGCGCACCCGAGAAAAGTTTCGTTTAGTTAGGTGTAGACAAAATGCTCTCGAGTTCGTCATGCTATGCGTATTGACTTGTGCACTACGGATTGATGGTAATTAACAATTAAAGTAACAGCTGGGACTTAAGCTTAACATGTTTTCTGAAGAATGGGGAGCTTTTATTAATACATTTTTAACCTTTAAAATTTCACTTAATCTGCATAGGTAGACTACTGTGTCATCGAGGCCTTAACTGAGATTAAAGAAAACATTTAGAATATCAAATAATATACAATCAAAATTAACAAAATTTCATACATATTTCAGCTAATGCAGCAATAGCAGGTCTTGAGAGCCTATCCCCTGTTCCATCAACGGTGTTCCCTGATCGTGTTACCGCTATGAGACACCTAAGTAGGCCTTGGTCGATATATAGCGATCGATAACGCTGCGTAGGCTGACCAGTCGCGGCACCAACCACAGCAACTACTCGACGAATAACTCGAAGTGCTTGTGCTCGCTCTTCTTCATTTCGAAGCATTAGGTCTATGGATCTAAAAAAAGCAGCATATAACAAACACTCTAAAATATTATCAGTAAATGGAATGGAGAAGTAGTGAGCAATTGAGCATATTTATCATATCTCAAGTAATACTCCACTTGCTTCAGGCTTGAGTAAAAATATTTATCAGTATAGCATTGTCAATGCAAAATTGAACAAAAATAATAATTATAAATACAGGTGTGTCACATTGTCTATTATTTCAGAAAGGGTAACCAATCTATTTATTCCCAAGGTTTTAGTCCCAACTGTAATATGCTTATTAGGGTCCAAAACTCGTTAATTTAACTGCCAAAATAAAATAAAAAAACTGGTGAACGCGAGTTGGATTCGTGCACAAAGAGTTTTGAACCATTATCAATGCAAAAATTCACAAAATCTATATAATTATTATTCTGTGAAAATTTTATCTATCTAACTATCACGGTTGGACGGACACCGGAGTCTTAGTAATAGGGTTTCCGTTTTTACCCTTGGTACCAACGGAACGAAAGGATGAACCCTAAAAAATGGTTGGGTACGTCAGAGGGCGCAAGCAAGTAAAATACATTTACATTACAGAGATAACAAACCTCAGTTGTACAACTGAGGTTATAGCTGAACAGCAATTATAATTCGCTTCACAGCATAATATAAGATATTACAGTTTCACATTAGCTTAGGGGTGATACACAGTTATGTCACACATATTTCGGGAGTAGCTTGGTAGCGTAGTGGATTAACGACGCGGCCGGCGATAGTTGTTGTTTCCCAAGGGTCGGTCATGGGATGGGTGACCAAAAAAAAATATTATCTCGAGCTACTCTATGCATTGGAAGGAACGTTAAACTGTTGGTCTGGGCTGCATTTGCTGTCGGCAATAACAATCCGCATAAAGCCAGCGTGGAGGGTCATGACCCATTCGCCACAACCATCCATCAGGATGGCCACAGGCCCTACAGTGGGGACAGTTATTTACGTAGTAATTTTTATACATTCCCTAGTGTGTTTTTACATATTATGCACTACTACATGTTTTCCCACTTCACCTGCATCAATTATAGTCTATGTCACCCATGCAATCTATGGTTCAGAAGTTTTGTGAACCTATTTGTATTTTTTTTAATACATAATAACTTGCAACATTCATTTATTTACGTAGTATGTGCTTTCAACTCTTTACCTTACATTAATACCTACAAATTGGACAGCACACATTAACGATAAGTTAATAATATTATTAAAATATTCATCTTGATAGTCATATGAATCATGAATGACCTCCGTAGCCGAGTGGTTCGCACACCGGTTTCAAGGTGTCGCCATCTCTGAGGTCCCGGGTTCGATTCCCGGTCGGATTAATATAGAAAATGAACTTTTCTATATTGTCTCGGGTCTGGGTGATGTGTGATCTTCGTTGTCTCAGATACTCCATAATACGGGGGCTTTAGCTACTCATCTTGGAATCTGAGCAATGTATGCGATTTAAAAAAAAATATATATATATATAATTTTCATCATTAAATTGAAATTGAATAACAATAATTATGTAGTCTTTGGATAGCATATTTTATATTTTGAAACATAACTGGCACATAATTTAATTTAACACAAATCATAATATAACATACAATGAGTTTGTAACACAGTACAGCAAATCAAAGAATTTAAACAATAAAACATATATACATATAACACTTCAGTATGTATGTATTATAATCAATGGGTGATTCTTTTTTCTTACCTAGTGACAAGGTATGGCAATTTCAAAGTGTTAAATGTTGCTACATCACTTTCAGTCTTTATTAAATACCGTAGAACCCGTAATGCTGCTGCTCGGATTACCATAGATTCATCAACTAAACTTATGCGAATGCTGAAATAATTACAATTGAAATTAAAACCACAAACAAGTTCCCTTTTCAGACTTTTCATGTAAGCTTTTCATTTGTTAAAACTTTAAACTCCTAAATTCAAGCATTGATATATACAGGAAAAATTTGCCACCAGTGCACAAATGACATGGCTGGAATTTGGTTAGATCTGTGCCCAAAAAAATATTCATGTACATTGACATACTGTGGGTTATATTAAAGCTTATAAGTGTGTCTTTGAAAAATCACAAATTATATATCTGAAAAAAAGTGAGAGGCACCATATCAATGCTACAAAAATTAATACTTTAACATGTCTATTATCTAGTTATTTACGTAGATATACCTATAAGTATACCATGTTAAATAAACCAGATGTAAATTATATTCAATCAAAACAAAATAATTAATATTAAATCAAAATATATGTCCTCATAATAAATATCTAATCTTGTAAAATGCCAATTACAATATAGATACACCTATACATGATATTGTTCAAACACAAAACATTGCTTCAATGAAATTCAATTTGAATATTAAATTTTATAAATTAATGTTTACTAACATTTTAATTATTCATTTTAACAATTGGACATACTGCTTGTATATTTACAAAAATCTGTCATGAACCTGTGGGTACAGTAAGTACATTAGAAGTATCAACATGCTTACAGACTTTTTTCGTTTTTATCTCAGCTGTTTAAAATAAATTAAATAAAAAAATTGTATTAACACAATATTAAATTTTGTGCACTGTATACAATTATCATGTTTGCTTTTACTTAACTTTTATCAAAATTTCTCATTCTACAAAATATAGCTAGATGGCACTCATATTTTAAAAGGTGGCAAACACCTTTTAAAATTATATTACAATATAATACATACATATTGCTTTAATTTTGAAACATTGAAATGTACCAATAATACCAATAATTTCATACAATCATCATTCCTTGTTCACATTTTTAACATTTTATATGAAAGTAGATTATTGAGAGGTGAAAGGCTAATTGGTTAAAGTCATTTTTAGCAATACTGAATTATATCCAAATTTGAAATCAGCAAATACTGATTTATAAAAAAGAAATGCCAAATGTTGAATTGTATAACCATAGCTAGGGAATACACTACAATATATTATTCAACAATTCCCAACATTTCAACAATTGGTTATGAACTATTTATAATGTATTCTGTAATAAAATTAATAATCATTTCAATTTTATTTTGTAAGCAATTGAATTTACTTACCATGTCATGAGTTCATCACTTGTAAATCCTAAATTACTTCTATCTTCTTTACAAAGTGTGACTAAGGCATATAAGTAGGACAATCTACGGCTGTCAGAACTATTTCTCTGAGCACCCCTAAGCCCAAATTTGGAATCAGATGGTATATTTTTATTGGTGGGGGAAACATCATTTTGAATTGTTTTCTTTAGATAAAGCCCTTGAATTATTTCTTTAATGTTTTCTTCATTACTTTTATTACTGTCTAACTTAAATAAATTACCACTCTGTTTGCCTGAAAATTTAACGTACAATGAAAATTAAACATAGCTGTCAATTTCGAGAAAATCACGAGAATAGTGTTACTAAACATACGAATGTTTGGAAATATTTACCTTTCCTACGACTCAACCAATTCTCGTAGGCCATTATATCATTTTTTTACACAAACACCAAGTGTGTGGGAGATATTATATAACGTCCAGTTATAGTAATATAATAAGACATCAATACTATACTGTTAATTAAAATAAATTAAAGAGACAGACGAATTAAGTTAAAAATAATTCAACCCTGTTTTCCTGTAACTATTTTTTGACATTAGGCCGTGCATGCCTCGCAAAGAGTAAAGTATTGATGCTTCCACAGACAACTTAGACCATATCAATTACAGAACAAAACCAAGTACAAATAGTCTAATAAAATCGAGTACATCCGTAATGTAATTAACTAGCTAAGTCACATCACTGGTCGACGGAGTCAGCTCAAAGTAATGTAAACTACAGTATTTATAAAATAAGAGGTCCCTTTTGACACTTTAAAAACATGACAGATCATAACATTGTACGTAATCGACGTAATGGGAAATAAAGAGGAAGTATTTAAAAAAAAAATAAGTTCCCGAAATCAAAGTAGATGTCGCTACGGTACGTTCTTGATTTCTCCGTGACAACAATTCCGGTTTTCTTTCATGTATAAATTAAATTAGTTTTTAAAATTCAATAAACAACTCATATTCTATTTGTACTTTTTCGTATTTGTATTGATGTCTAAGTTTCGTACTTTTCAAATTTCAGTTTTTTAATATGTTACTTTAAAGGAACGGAAATGACTGTCTTCGGTCCATTCGTTTCCTGCAAAAATCAACTTTTGCTAGAGTCGCCTAAATATTTTTTTTCAATTCACACTCCAACTTCTCTATTCACTAATAACACTTCACAACACCATTAGATCGTTCACCACTCTAGTTATCGCTTCGAGTTTCGCTTCTGAACGCTTTTGCTTCCAGATCGCTTGTTCACTGAAAAATTCCGCTCACCGCGTATTTATAGGGGCCGAGGAAACACGTAAAATGTTCTAGGTTAGGACCTAGAGCATTCTAGGTGTTTCCTTGGCCCACTTAAAGGTAGAATTAAATGAAAAGCTTTTTCAAACAACCGTAACTTAAAAAAAACCTTTTTATTGAAAACATCAAGAAGAACAGAGTCAAAAAATATTAAACACCAAGTTGTCATTAATAAAAATTATAAACCTTTTGCAAACCCATAAGTTTTTTTCTGCAATAAAGTGCTAAAGGTACTTGAACAGTGTATTTATTAGGGGTTAAAGTATGATTACAGCTCGATGGCGTAGTGGATAAGCGACGCGGCCCGCGATCGTAGTCGTTAAGCAACTTTCGCAAGGGTCGGTCACGGGATGGGTGACCAAAATATTATTATCTCGAGCTACTCCGTGCTTCGGAAGGCACGTTAAGCCATGATCCCGGCTGCATTTGCATCTATAAGGAAGGTCTGAGCCCCTGCAGTGGGGACGTAAAAGGGCTGGTGATGATGATGATTAAAGTAGGAAATTGCCATTTTATTGTAATAGGTTCCTTGAATTGATATAGAATCTTAATAGTTAGAGGTTTTCAAAAGAAATTTTTTTTCACATGGTTTCTATGTTGTTCTTATTTTAAAAAAGTGAAACATTTGTATATCGATTATCCATTGTTTTTGTTATTGCACTTAGACAAGAAAGATGGATACTGCGAAAATTCGAGTGATTTTTGAATACGAGTTCCGACGCAGAAGTAACAAGGCAGAAACAGCAATATTAATGTTACGTTTGGCGAGGGGTCTGCTAATGAACGCACCGACTGCCCACTCAGGAGAATAACGATGAATTAAGAGAGATGGTGGAAGTTGAACTAGGATTCAACTTATCTAATTTTGGTCGCGGTTAAGGTTTTACTACCGATGTATTCGAGGCATTACCAAAAAGTTCTAGAACAGCTACCCGTCACTTTCTTACCCACTGACTATCCCTTTCACCGACCCAATTTGACTATGACACAGGTAGGTTCAACAGTGTTAACGCGATTCATTAGCTTATAACGTCATATAGTAATGCGTGACAGACCGCGCCGCTTCGCTCCGTAACAGTATTATTATAAATTATATCTGTCAAGTTATATCAAGTTTGAGTTCGAGGTATTTACCCTATACTGTAAAAATAATTATTTAAATATTGATAAAAGATAAAAAAAAATAATTAGGAAATGAAGTTCAGTCATTGTTTGCCCTATATTAAGAGGTAATTTGTTATTGTTGATTAAATAAACTAAGAAAGTGTAACGATCGAGGTTTTACCCTAATTTTTTAAATGTTTTGAATATTTTTATGTTTGTTTACATTACAGTACTGGAAATCGTGTTAGTTTAAGATAAAAATTGCAAAACTTGTATTTCGATTGTCGGGAAGTTTGATATTTGATTATTTTTTCTTGTGTTGTGGAATTGAATCAATATGACTGTTCTTAGGCATAGGACTTAGTCTTACCCAGCATTTACTTAGAGTCTAAACTTATCAATAATGGCAAATACTATAACATTTTCAAGTATTTGCTTCAGTGGATAAAGATTTGTATTTTTTTTTTCAAATAATCTTGTTATTGGAGTAATTCTTATTTTAAAATGGAAAAGAGATTTCTATTAAACAAAAAAAAAATGAAATCATGCACGCACGACACACAAACTCATTTTATAATCGATTTTCAAATAATAATTTATGTTATCGAATTTGTACACTACACTACAATCACATGTGTCAAAAGCGACCTCTTATTTTTTGAAGACTTTGATATTATAAAGAGGAAAGTTTTAATTGTTTATTTCTTGGCATCAAATAGGCTCCGAAACTACTGGACCGATTTTAAAAATTCTTACACCACCGGTACACTAACGAAACACCCCGTTTTCAGATTGCCTAAGGTTACTTACGACTGCAATCGCACTTTTGGTTGACGTTAAGCGCTCCTCACCTGAGGTATTCATTTTACGTGCTGGGATACTTGCTCCTTAACCTATATCATACATCATCTCCTTTTTGGCGACAAGTTGATGTATGTATTTTGATAGATAGATAGATAGATCTATCAAAATAAAATGTTTTGAAGTAATGATCTGAATTAGTGAAGTTGATACATCAACTTCACTAATTCAGATCATTACTGTTACTTCAAAACACTATTAGATTGTCCATATAGTTTACAGCATTAGTTAGCGCTTCGAGTTTCGCTTCCGATCGCTCCCGTATTCAGTCCGCTCAAGCTAGTCACTGAAAGAATCCTAGGACGGGTCTACCGCTTGTTTATAGTGGTCGATACACATTTCTTGTCACCTATGAGAAGTTGATGGATGCATTGGAGGTACGATATTGTGATGCGTACCTAGAATATGTGTTCTGGACTCAAATTAAGGACCGAGTCCAACGGAGTGGCGAGAGCTTACAGCAGTGAGCTCTTGAGATTGAGAAACTTATCCGGAAAGCATACAGGTCAAATTATACTCAGGGCGATGACATGCTCAGAGTTGAACCGTGACTTGGAAATGAGGGCTGCTGTTAGATGAGGACATCATAAGACGCTGAAGAATGCCTTAGCTCATGCTCTAGAAGTAGAAGTAGCGCGCAAAGACGATCGCAGTCATCCTGTACGGGATGTAGTTGCTATACCACAGCGATCGTCAACTACGTTTCACCACAAAATATTTTGTGGTGTTTGGTTGAGGTGGTTAGGGGTGGAGAATTGTCTCTCCTTTCTTTTTTGTTGTATGTGCCACGCACACTGGTACATGTTGCATATGGCATTTTTAGTACAGTGCTTAGTACCACGTAAAAAAAATGGTCATCCATCTTATTCACAGATTTAACGCACTAACCACTCGGCATTACTCATCAAGCCCGAGTTTAGAGCCCCATGTGGATTGAAGCGCTAAAGCACATATAATCTTAATGGATTAGAGCCAACCACCCAACATTCCTCACTGGGCTATCGTAAAAGTCCCAATGAGGATTAGAAATGCTAAAACATAAATGTTCTTAATGCATGAAACCATTCCACCTAGCATTCATAACTGGGCTCACATGGAGGTCCAAATGAGGATCGGTGGTGCTAAGCTCAGAATTTCCTCAGATGACAACGTGGACAAAGAGGTCGTCTTAAATCGTACCGATAAAAAAAATTTACCATCCATCCTATTACCGGCCTTTGCGATTGTCGCTAAATCTCCGTTATCACACATCAAACACGCTAACCACTACACTATCAAGCATTTCATATAGGAGGGATATTGTCATATTTTTTGTCAAATTGAATATATTTTGATGAACTGATATCACTTCTCGATTTTCTGAACTGTAAATGGAAAGTAGAGAAATCCGGTCGAGCCCTCATAGCATGAGTTCGATTTGTGATTGATATTGACAGATTATGTATACTGTCTGAATCGAAATCGATATCGAATTTCACAAAAAGCCTCTAACACATGCAAGAATTTATATAAATTTTTGTAATGTAATTTATATAAATTCTTGCATGTGTTACGAACCTTAGTGGTTTACATGATGCAAGTAAACCAAATTATGTTAACCACAAAGTTTGTTGATAATTAAATAAATAAAAAAAAATATCTAAATAAAATATAAAAATATATTTATTGTAACAAATTTTTTAACAAGATAATTGCGTACGATAATAGCCGCAGTAGTTAAAAAACTGAACTGTATGAAAAGTCTCATTTAATTAAAAAGTTATTGTCGCCCTATTAGAAAGGGACAAATAGCCCCTGTACTTGATATTTCGCTCAGCTCGCTTTTCAGCTGGAAGTACTCTATTCTACTAAATAACCAATATAGTAATAACAAGTAATAATAAGCTTATGCTCACACTTGGCTGGGTTATTCATATACTTTCATACATTCGCTGGTTTTGTTTCATTCCAAAATTATTTTGACTTTATTTGCTATCTTTCCAATTCTGATTACAAAATTCTATTTCATAGACTAGTTTTTTAATGACTGCGAGATCGGTACTATCTAATAGATGTTAATGGAACACATTTTTAATCATAGTGAGGTGAAGCGTCGCAGATTCGTTTTCATAGTGAAGGATTGTAAAGTGGTTTTGTGGTCGTTGTAAAGGTTGCGCAGCGCAACAAATCGTACGAAATAGTGGTGGAGTTGAGTTTATTTATTGAATCGACACTACCAAGCCAATTCAATCTTCGATATTGTTTAGAATTCACTCTCATCACTTTAAAAATCCGAAAATGCAAGAACCGCGGCATGATTCCATTGACATGAAATCATGTAGAATATGTTTGGTAAATAGAAAACCTTTGTGCCCACTTTTCAAATACAAATTATCAGGCAATTATGCTGAAATGTTAACGGCTGTTGCAGATGTTAAGGTAAGAATCTGAATAACTTTAAAAGCAAGATGACAGGAATGTCTCATTCTTCTTTTCGTACTATATTTTGATGAATTCAAATAGATTCAAAATAACCAAAGTTTTTGCTGTGTAATTATTGAACTATTGCTATACTTGTTTTTGTGTTCAGTCTAAAACACAGCTTATATTTTCATTTTAATAAATTCTTCAGGTATGTGCAAATGATGGTTTACCAGAGAAAATCTGCCAGAAATGCTGTTTGGCCCTGGAGAAAGCTTACCTTCTAAAGACTGTGGCTGAAAGGTAAATGGTAAAATAATTATGGATAACATAGATCCTGTAAATGATTTTATTGAATTTAATTTGATGAATACTGAAATATTTTGATTATACTTTCTTCACTAATTTAGTAATGTCACAATTACTGAACTGCTCACTCATTCTATATTATTATTATTATATTTATTTTTGTACTAAAACTTTGTGCGTAAGTTTAACTCACTTTTTTCATGAAAAATGAATACAGTATAGTTGTAGAATAGTTGCCGGCATGTGCCAGAACTAATTGATAAAATAGGCTTCTATTCTATAATAACTAGGCAAGATTAACTGGTTACTAGGTAAGTTTAAGTAGAGAAAAGAGCAGTCCTTGCTGAGTTTCTTGTCAGTTCTTCTCATTATAAGGTTGTAGTTTTCGACATTTACAAATGGTCATAACAGTATAGACTGAATAAATGAAATTGAATGTAGTATATAAATAATTTAAAATCTACCTTTGATAGAGTTTGATTCAAGTGGAAGTTTAATTGAAATAAAAATGTATGATTCTATTATATATGCTAGTTGCATCATATATAAATTGCCTAAGGTTTTGCTCCTAAATCTTCTGCGCAAATCCACTTTTCTCTTAATTTTTTCTTAATTACAGTAATTTTTTTAATTTTTCATATTGAAATTGCCTTAATTTTCCAAATTATCAACCTATTTAAAATTTCAAATTTTTAATTTGAACTAAAATTAGTTTCTTTTTTTATTTTCTAATGGCCTCCTCTTGTTTCTTTCAAAACAATATTTCATCTATTTTTGAAACTCACTTTTCAATTATTTATGACTCTAAGGAGGTATGACCTGACACATCATCCAATGAATATACTGGGTGCAACAAAATGACCGACACAGCCGAAAGAGAACAAACAGAATAAGGCCTCAATTCTTTACTAATCCTTTCTAAAGTAGGGTTTATTTTGTGTGTAGCAAAACTTGCCAATTTAAATTTTATTTTTTACATTACTTTAATCACACATTTTTGTTTATAGGAATGACAGAAAACTTAGGAGGATCCTAGAAAGGGCCAGTCAGCATGTTCCAACAAAAAAAATTGCTTTTGATTCATTTACTGACATAAAAAGTGAGATAGGACCCTTGACTATCAAATCTGAACCTAAATGGGAAATGGAAATTGATGTCTTGACTGATGGCAACACAAAACCTGTAGAAACCATTGATGGAAAGGATATTGTTATTGCTAACACAGTTATAAGAAAAGTAGATGGAAATTTGGAAGAAACAAAACCTGATTTATCATCTGATGAAGCAGATGTCACTTGGAAAACTACCAAAGCTAATTCAGATGACCTGGAGGTAAATACAATTATAATATACAAGTGTGTATGGAATGAAAATATTTTTAATTTTTAAACGACTTTAAAAAAGGAGGAGGTTCTCCATTCGACTGTATTTTTTTATCTGTTTGTTACCTCATATCATTTTACTGGGTGCTTTTTTTGAAAGCTAGTGCTTTTTTTCCCATTTTAAGCTGGTAATGGCATCTATGAGAAAACCATAGAAGTCAAAATTTGTATACTTAATGCGTGACGTTTGTTACCCCAAAACTCAAAATATCACTAAAATGCATGAAATAAAAACTTAAAACATAAATGGAACTGACTTCGAATTTAAAAAAGTCAAAAATAATACTTAAAAGTGGTCAAATTTTTAAGAAACATTGAAGTCAGGCTGAGGTTTTCTGTAGTTAACTAAATATTAACCACACAACTTCAATGTTTCTTAAAAATATAACCTCTTTTAAGATAAGTATTATATATAACTTTTAAAATTTGAAATTGGTTCATTTTTGTATCTTTAATTACAGACAGAATATTTGGACGACGATGTGTTTCAAGATGACGATGATGATGATTATGTGCCACCAACAGAAAAACCCAAGACAAAGTTTAAAAAACCTAAGTTGTCTGATATTAAGGTATTTAAGGGTAAGAGAACAATTGTTAGAAAAGTTAAAGTCATCAAGAAGGTTAAAGATGACTATGAGGGTGAAAGGACTCTTGTAGCTACTACAAAGGATGGTAAAACCAAAACTACTATGATAACTTGCTGTGAGTGGTTACTTATTTTCTCTAATATTTTCCATAATATTAATAATATAACTCTAACATAAGTATTTTGCAAGTTCATTGACCTTAAGAACTGTTTAATTACTCTGTAAATGTCTTTAATAAAAATGCTTAAAAAATCCACCAGCCTCAGATGCCCTGAGTTGGGAATTTTTAAAACACTTGTTACTTTCATCAGTCCTGTTGAGTCTCACGTAGCTCAATGGTTTGCAAAAGGTTGTGGTTTAGAGTGCCATCTCGGGGATCGGGGATTTTTTTAAGCATTTTTCATTAAGAATGCTTTTCAGTATATCATTGTGAATGTGAAATTGATGAAATACAATAAATATAATTCTCTTTTAATTTTATTTTCAGATCCAATTATGAAGAATGGCTCTAGAGGGCCACCTATACTTCTAAGGAGACCTAAAGATGCAACAGTATTGAAAGTACATCCTAATTACAAGGTTAAAGGTTCTTCATCTTCTGAGACAAGTAAAGTTGTGCACCGTGATAAAACAGTAAGGATGGTGAGAAATGCCAAGCCCATTGTGAAACAGAGAGAAAAATTAGTTTGCCCAATTTGTGGAATACTTACTTTTACTTTGGGGAACCACATTGCTACGCATCAGGGTTGGTATATTTTTTTAAGCTCATCATTAAAATAAACAGTGTTATGGATATAGACAACTGTGTTCCTCTATTTTCATATGTTTTCTCCATTTCACTCCAATGGAGAATTTTCCAAGAGAGAATTTTAAATTGACAACATGTATTGTAATTGTAATGTGTTATAATGAAGCTCAAAGTTATTATTTAGTATGATATATAAAGATGTAGTGTAACTCTGCTTTCTTTTTTATTTCAGAGAAAAAGAAATTTTCATGTACTCAATGCCCAAAGACATTTTCTCAAAAAAGTAACCTTATTGCACATGCTAAGCAACATTCTGGCGTTAAAGATCATATATGCGAAATATGTGGAGCCGGTTTTTACAGTCAAAAATCTTTAGTCAGGTAAGTGTATGCTTATGGAATATTATGAAATTGGCTGCCATCAATTGAAATATAATAAGATATGATCTAATAAATGGTAAATGAGCCAGAATTTGAAAGAAAAAATTGGGTGAATATGTATATGTCGCAACTTCTTCTATAAGATGCTCTAACACATAAATAGCATAATAATTGTTAGCTGTAATGCCGCTTAATAAAGTGTTCTTCTTCTTTTTAATTAATGGCGTTGCCTTTGTGGATTTCGCCAGAATCGAGTGTTAAAATTATAGAAATTTATTGTCATATTAGTTAATACATCTGTTTTTATTTTCAGACACAATTTAATTCATAAAGGCGAGAGACCCTTCCCATGCAACCTCTGCAATAAGAGATTTATTGCTGTAAGTATAAAATATGCTTACAATTAGATTTTTATTACAAGCTTTTTAACCAAAATCACTTGTAATAATTGTTTTATAGATAGATATAGAAATAATTTTAAAATATTTCCAGTCCCTGGTGCCCGAAATACAGCTTTCTATAATATAATTTATTACTTAAAAATATTTCGCATTCATAATTTATAGTGTAACGCAGAAATGAATTTTCATATAATATAATATTTAATCATAAACATTGCCAAAAAAATATAGAAGCGTGAATTTAGTTATCAAAACAGTTAGATTTTCAAAACTATGTAAATTTTGCAAAGTGGTTCTATTTAGTGTTTTGAATTAAGATCCCACAAAACGGTTCTTCCAGAACATACATACTTTTTTTATTGTTTCAAATTATGTTCTATAACATATGCATACATCGTATAGGTATATTCTAAACAACTCTAATCACTAGAACATTGATTTCTAAATTTGAACTGACCCCGAAACTACTGGATCGAATTCTAAAATTCTTTCACCTATGAGAAGCTACATCATACGCCGGTGACATAGTCGCGAGAAACTAGCTAGTGTCAAATAATCGAATATTTTGGATTTTTATTTAGCTGAATAATTTTATTTTAGCTGACCTGACAGACATTGTCATGTCTTAATTATGAAATTTTGCAGCATGCATTCTGTCTATTCTATGTCAACCGTCTTAAAAAAGTTTATATTATCCAAAGCAATAAGGTTGGATAAGAAATAATTTTATGTGATGGTTAAACATTCTTAATTTTTCAATTTTTTCACACGATTTAATATTTTTCTTTCATAAAAAGCCATTCACATGTGATGGCGTGACCAAGGGTAATATAAATTATACAGTGGTGGCTATATAATTAAGAATGATTTGTAGTTATATAATGTTTTAAATGAAACTTGATTTATTGTTTTAAAATATTACTTTTTGTAAGTATTTACTTACCAAAAAGTTTATTAAACTAAAGTAAGATAGACATAAAATTAGTAACTTTTTTTTTTGTTGTAAAAGTAGGTATTTATTGTGGACAGTATTATAATACTATAATAACCTACACAGGTATGATGAAGAAACAGAACAAATAATTAGAAACGATATTCTTAGGCTAAATGTTTAAAATAAAATACAGAGTAATTATATTGTTATAATATAAAAAAAATGTACATTAAAAAATAAATTAAGCATATTTTGAACTAAAATTAATATTTGGTCGCATGGCCACGACTATGGTTGCTACTGCCATGTTTTAAAGTCACCTTAGTAAACTTAGGGTCAAATGCCTTATTCTATCAGATTACACTTTATTAATTTTCGTTTCGTGAGAAAAAAGTACATTTGATCACCGTTTAACCATCCAGGTTTCATACATATTTGCAAAGGCGAGCCGGGCTCGCCTATGGCACTGTTTTAGCACAGGTATCTATGTTTCTATTTTGCCGTACAACTTTTCTTCTATAAAACGCTTTCGAATAGTGCGTGCCGAGATTCCAGAGAGGTTTAATTTTAAGGCAAGAAAACGTGTTTATATTACCAAAATATTTGTTTTATGGCTTTTTAAAATTAATATGAATAGTTGGAAGTATTATTTCAAACGGAGTTTTGTTTACACTACTAAATGGCGCCAGTTTTATGAGAAAATAGTATAACCATAGAGTGTTCTTTGTTTGAATTTTAATAAAAAGATAAATAGTTTGCACTCTTAATTATATCACCAATCAGTAAGAAGTAATTCTTAGATAAGATTATACGTTTGCCTAATTAATCCTTTTTTTATTTGTGGTTTATTAAATCTAATTAACAGAAGAAAGTACCAACAAGGTAGAAAGATTTTGGAGTACCACAATAATAAAAAAAATATACAGGCAACAAGCTATACGTTTTTTTAAGTAAATGTTCTTTTTTAAAGGGTGCGTTCGTAACTATTTGGCCACCACTATATATATATTTATTATAAGAAGGAAAGATTTGATTATTTGTTTGTTTGCATCGAATAGGCTTCGAAACTACTGGACCAATTTCAAAAGTTCTTTCACTTATGGATACCTACATCATACGCGGGTGAATCTATAGTTTACTTAGGCGAAGTTGCGAGAAACCCAGTATCCGATAACTACTAATATTATAAAAAGGAAAGATTTGATTGTTCGTTTGTTTGCTTGCATCGAATAGGCATCGAAACTACTGGATCGATTTTAAAGAGAAATCCATATACGGGAAGAAAGTAATCGAATATTTTGGATTTTTATTATAAATATCGGATTTTTTCGAACCCTGTTTCAGCGTTGCGATCTGACCCGTCATCTGCGCATACACTCTGGTTACAAACCTTTCAAGTGCGCCACATGCACGATGTCATTCAACGCGAAGCACCAGTTGCAAAACCACGAGCGTATGCATACCGGCGAGCGGCCCTACACATGTCAGGTGCGTTACCAAACTTTGATATCGATCTATTGTTCCGCAGGGCACAGCGTTACGCCGCCATATGGAAATCCATACAGGCTACAGGAGGTTCGTCTGTGAGATATGCTGTAAAAAATTTACACAAAGCACTCACCTGCAGAATCATATGCTCACCCATACGGGTCAGAAACCGTTCTCTTGCGAGGTCAGTTCATTAAAACTGCTATTTTTAAAAACTGATATATAAAACTGTTCAGGTATTGATGTCAGAGCGCGGTTGGGGACTATAAGTGTGCCAGAATCAGGTGGCAATTCGGGACATTTGTAGCTACATGTCTTGATACTAATATTTTTATTAAAACACTTTTCGATAACTGCTTCATAGCATTGAACATACTCCTGACCATATTCCTATCTCGTTAAAATTTTGACATAGATAAGCTATGTTTTGGATATACTATGTGGAATATAGTGCACAATCATAACACCTGTACACTATATTAGCAAAATCTTATATTTTATTATATTTGATCAACTTCGCATTCACAATGCTATACTGAAAAAGTGCAGTGCTATGCTTAAAAAATCCACCCATCTCAGAATTCCAGAGACAAAGTAGATTTTTTAAGTATTTTTCATTAAGAATATCTTATATTTTGATGGGACAGCACCTGAAACCCAATAATATTATACCTGACTCGGAACTGAATCAATAAAATAATCTTTACTTTATGGATTTCTTTATTTTTAATCTCTACTATAATATTGCAACTGCTGTTTTGCTTACACATGTAAATCAAATCTGCTTTAGTTTTTTTTCTCTTTTCATGGTTCCTATTTTTACCCAGTGTAGAAAAATGTCTTAATATCTTCTCACTCACTAATAAAATTAGTTTTATTGTATAGGTATTTATTAATTGATTCTTTAGAAAAAAATAAGTATCAAGACCCATCATTGCTAGTTACCGGTCAATTCAAAACACACTTTAAAATAATAAAAAAAAATCGTTGATCTTCTCTTATTTCACAAATTTTGCTATTAACATTAAAAACAAAATTTCTCACTTGAGATATCAATGGCTTTTTGTATATATTCATAAAACGAATTAAGATTTTCACAAATATTTTCAACAATTTACATTTCGACTCGACAGTTGTCAGTTGTAGATAATTTATATTGCCATATAAAAATCTATGTGGTTTCTTTCTTTTGTGCCATCAGTTTCTGGTACCTATAGTAAACTGTAAATTTTTAAATGTCAAAATGTATCCGGGATACTGCGAAAAAGAACTAACAATCATTTTGCCTGATTCGAGCCCTCGTAACATTGTGCCTCTCCCCTCTCTCGCCCTCGTAATGTTGAGCTTGATTTCTTTTGCACCACAGACATTTGTTTGCCTTAGAAATAGATAGTGCTAATATCAAGTTAACGCAATCCGAAATGTAATAGATTATAGACGATAAAGTCTTTTGTGATTCGTTTACGGATTATATTGAAGTGAATATATGACAAAAACAGATATATGGTTTGAATTATGGTACATATATAACTTAACATCGGCTCCAGATATGTTTTTATATACCGAATGCCTATGGTAAATATTACTGACCTTCCTTACGGATAGAAGACTCAGGAAGAATAGGTCATAACACACACAACGCAAAGAATAGGACATAATCTTTACCGCCTATTACTGTTCTGTACAATCTAACTGGTTGACTGGGAGAGAATGCCTCTATGGCATTAAGTCCGCCATTTGTCCTTAGTTAGGCAATAAAGAATAAATAAATAAACGCAGCCTAGTGCGGATTGGTCGGTTTTACGACTGCAGATGCAGCCGGAACCAAAGATACAAAGTGCCTTTCGTACATAATTGAATCTAACGATAACAGCTTTTTGTTACATTTAAAAACTTTTTAGTGGAATTTAATTGTGTCAGTTTCTAGTTTGTAGATCAGTTAGTTCTATTTAAATAAAAAAAAAAGACCTAAGGACCTCTGTGTACAGGATATATAAGAAGCAAATACGACCACTATGTAAAGAGTCTAACGACAATAGTTATAAACATTATAAAATTTTGTGCACTTACTACAAATTTTCCTATATGTGTATAGTTTGCAGAAGGGGTTTCTAAACTTATTTCGTCTACTGCCCACTTTGAAAATAAATTATTAATAGCGCCCCCATTTTTTCACCTACTTAAAACCACTATAACTTCAAATCAAGATAATTATCGTGAGCTAAATTAGCGGAGATTAAACACTCATTCTAATTGAGACTGGTACTGTACACAGCAAGTTTTAACTTGAGACCTGAGCGTAGTAGGTAATACTCAAGTCTCGTGTTAATTCTTCCCAAGCCTTACAAAACTCCCCCGTTATATATATATATATATATATATCTTGATTTTTAGATCAGTTAGATCTAAAAATCAGATTTCACGATAATTATCTTGATTTGAAGTTATAGTGGTTTTAAGTAGGTGAAAAAATGGGGGCGCTATTAATAATTTATTTTCAAAGTGGGCAGTAGACGAAATAAGTTTAGAAACCCCTTCTGCAAACTATACACATATAGGAAAATTTGTAGTAAGTGCACAAAATTTTATAATGTTTATAACTATTGTCGTTAGACTCTTTACATAGTGGTCGTATTTGCTTCTTATATATCCTGTACACAGAGGTCCTTAGGTCTTTTTTTTTTATTTAAATAGAACTAACTGATCTACAAACTAGAAACTGACACAATTAAATTCCACTAAAAAGTTTTTAAATGTAACAAAAAGCTGTTATCGTTAGATTCAATTATGTACGAAAGGCACTTTGTATCTTTGGTTCCGGCTGCATCTGCAGTCGTAAAACCGACCAATCCGCACTAGGCTGCGTTTATTTATTTATTCTTTATTGCCTAACTAAGGACAAATGGCGGACTTAATGCCATAGAGGCATTCTCTCCCAGTCAACCAGTTAGATTGTACAGAACAGTAATAGGCGGTAAAGATTATGTCCTATTCTTTGCGTTGTGTGTGTTATGACCTATTCTTCCTGAGTCTTCTATCCGTAAGGAAGGTCAGTAATATTTACCATAGGCATTCGGTATATAAAAACATATCTGGAGCCGATGTTAAGTTATATATGTACCATAATTCAAACCATATATCTGTTTTTGTCATATATTCACTTCAATATAATCCGTAAACGAATCACAAAAGACTTTATCGTCTATAATCTATTACATTTCGGATTGCGTTAACTTGATATTAGCACTATCTATTTCTAAGGCAAACAAATGTCTGTGGTGCAAAAGAAATCAAGCTCAACGGCACAATGTTACGAGGGCTCGAATCAGGCAAAATGACTGTTAGTTCTTTTTCGCAGTATCCCGGATACATTTTGACATTTAAAAATTTACAGTTTACTATAGGTACCAGAAACTGATGGCACAAAAGAAAGAAACCACATAGATTTTTATATGGCAATATAAATTATCTACAACTATATATATATTTAGTCTTATCTACCATATTGGCCTGCAGCGCCCACAAGGGGGCGCTATCGCACACTTTGGGAAATGCTGGTGAACAGTATATACATCGTATACACACGCAGCTACAAAATGTGTCACAATGCAGTGCAGTTTGCATTTTCCTCCACAGTAGTAAATAATATTTTACGGCTATCTTAACTGCTACTGGATAGTTTTGTATCAAGTTCGTAATAAATGCACGAATAACGTTGTAATTTTGTTAATAATATATGTGTTTTAGGTGTGCAATGTGGCCTTCAGTTACAAAGTGAACTTAAACAATCACGTGGCGAAAGTGCACGGCATTAATTTGAAGTTTAAGTCAATACATACGGTAACTGAAGAAGTGTTACGACAGGAGATGGGTATGGTGAACGAGACCCGTGTAGCTATATCGCACATAATGCCCGAGTTAGGAGAAGCTCCCACGCCTGGTGCTCACGAAACTGTGGCTATGAGTTCTGATTATGTTTAAATGATTTGACCATACCAACATTTAAGTATGTCGACATCTCGAGCTTACGGAGACGTAACAAACGACTAATTCACCAACTGTTAAGCAGTAAGTAAAAAGTTTTGTGCATAAAATTATGAACTTACAATGTAATTGAAAGATATTTGTATTCTATTTTCCGTGGGAACGTTGAATACGTTGGTTATGTTTAATTGTTTATGGAACTGAGAGTTGTACCATTTTTTTTCATATATAATGTTGGGTTGTACGTATCTTAATTCCGCGGCCAAAGATATATGATTTTGTTAGCCGATTTGAATAATAGTTTAAAAATAGAATTTATTTCGTGTAGATTGATTCTATAAACAAATCGAAACCGCAAATACGCAAGACATTGTAATTTTTTTTTTGTTTTTAGACGTTCCATTTGTTTAAATTCCAAAGAGAGAAAAAAATAGGAATCAAAAATATATTCCACTTGATGATTATTGAGTTTATTTATGTGTAGTGATTGTGTTATTGTGAATGCATGACAAAAAGGACTTCTGATTTACTACTCACATTATAAATAGAACGAGGAAGTCATTTTGTTTACATAATGACGGAGACATTTGTTATTTTTTGTGTTTATACTTTACATTAGATTATATTGTTGAAAAGAAATGGAAAATTGTGATGGTCATTTTTTCATATGTTTTTCAATACAAGATGTATAATATCATAATTGTTTTCTCTATGTAATAGTATGTTCACAGTATTTTATTATGTACAATGTTTTTGTTACATCTTACATGTTGGTATGTAGCTTATATGTGTGTATAATATAAGTAATTATTTTAAAATAAAATAAATTTTAAATAAGATTTTTTTTTATTACATAACTTATAGTTGCCCAGAATGGTTATAATAACGAATATGACTAGATGTCTAGTTCATTGAAATAATACATTCATCTTTAAATATCACTAATTTAATATAATTTTTACTTAAATATAGGTAGTTCCAAAATTAAACTAGAGTTGTTTGAGGTATTTCTGGTCTATAGGTTTGTTTGTGTTAGTTATTGTCTATGATATAATCTCTGATACACATGCATCCTATAGTGACAGATTGTTTATTTGCAATCCAACGATGTTTCAGGTCGTTCGGTATTTCTACGGGGGATATTTCCGATGCACTCGTCCTTCTTTTTAATATAGTCAACTGAAATAAAATTAAGAATGTTAGAATTTGTAAATTATAATATACTAGACTAGCTGTTTTCCCATAATTTCGCCCGTATAAATTATAACGTATGTCACCCACGTTCTATATAGCATTCTGTAGATGAAAAATATTTGTAAATCACTAGTTTTGGGGCATGTTCGATGCAAATAAACAATCGAATTTTTCTTCTTTATAATATTAGTATAAATAATTGTAGGTAAATTGCTTGTATGTTTTGTAATGGTGACAGTCATGGAACTGCTGAACTTTCAGATAAGAACTGAAATATACAGTTATAGGTTGGATTATACTCACTTCATATGTGTTAGGCTGACATTTCAGAGGTAGTCTACACATCTGGTTGCTACAATTTCGAACTTCCAAAAATCGAGGATAATAGTTCTCACCCAAATCAATTATATCTTTCTATAAAGGAAAAAAATATATTAGCTTTTCTGATGAAAAATATATTTTAAAAGTTTGCTTTAATCTAAAAATCGTAACTTACATTGTATTCGCAGCTACAAGGTGCATCTGGTATTGCTCGCTGTAAAAAATATAATGCAATATATATTAGTACATTAAAAAAAAAACAAATATTAATTTGATTACTATAGAGTTTAGTCTCACATGTTTTTTCACTTCTACATTGCCTCTTTTATGAGTTCTTGTTTCTACGGAATTATCCAATAGTATTATATCGTTTCTTATCATGTTTGCATAGTCCACAATGAGAGCTGGCAATTCTTCTTTATTTCCGTCCACGTCAGTAGCCTTAATTATGTACGGTTGGCCTATATCATCGACATTATCAAACAATTCGTTGTCCAAAGCCATCTTCTCCACATAATTTTGCCGTCTACGTGTCCTTTGTTCTCCTACCATGTACTCTTTTATGTCTGATGTTTTCTTTAAAGCAATAGCCTTTGGGATCATGGACTGCAGAAAAATAAAAAACCCACAGCACATAATGAAAGTGAAGAAAGATCTTGTTATCTGAAAAATATTTATTTTAAATGAAACACACAATAGTAACAATTCTATGTTTAGTTTAAAATTATCAAAATGACTTAGATAACAGAAATTAAAGTATTATAGTATACAGGAGTATACAATTATATTTCTTTAATTACACATGACTATGGAATAAAGTCAAAACAATGCCAAATTAAAGTAAGATTTTTTCAAGTTTAGAGAGTAGTACAATAGAATTGGAACTTATATCTGTTTTATTAAGAGAACATTTTTTTGTTGAGATGCCCAGCCCATACTGTCGAGAAATGGCATTTTTTATCGAGCACACGTAAGTGTGGCCCCTACGTGGGTCGTGATAAAGCGCGATAATTAGCGGCAATTTCGTTAGGTAGCAATTCTGTTAAGCTATAAAAAATTAAGTTATATTTTTAAATTATTTCTATTTTTTTACACATATATATACACACCTGTGATGTATCTATGTATTTTCCCTTATATACATAAATAAAGTAAAATAATATTACTGATCAAGTTTAATGAATATCAAGCTAGTTATTAATTAAAAATAGATAATTAAGTACCATACTTACCATGTCGGCAACTAGTATTTGCGGATTCTATAACATTACTAAGATGTTGACTATTTTCCGTCCTCTTTATATATCTTAATACCATGAGACTGATTGACGGGTCATAGAAAAGATCCATTAGTATGGAACACTAGTTATTTTTATGGGCATTGTTTGACTTTTACCATTATTAGGTGTGGTAAGCATTAGGGAACAATGCATGTCAACTCCTTACCTACGCTATGTTCAAAAGGATGAAGGGTAAGGTGAGTATTGTTTAATTAATTTGGTAATATAAAACCGACTGCAACGAAACGTAAATAAGGCGGGAAATAAATATATAATAAATAAAAAACGTTAATTGAATTCAGTAAAGTTATTTTGTAGTCTGCGGGGATTCTCAGCTTCTTTATATTCTTGTTTTTTGGTTTATTATTGTGATTAGTAGTCACCGTCCGACTAAAATAATAAACTGGGTTTTTTATCAATTTTATCCTAAGATAAACCTAAGAAGCAGTTATTTGACCCAAATACTAAACTAGTTCAGGTATATGCTAAAATTATTGCTTTTAAATGTTATTTTAATGAATAGTCATTCTTTCTGTAATTTAGTAATTTGTAAAAAATCTCAAATAACGAATAAATTTATAATAATAAATATCAGACAACATCACATACATTGCTGTCCCAAATTAGTACTTTTGTTATGGAAATCTGAAATAACAAAGATAACATAAACACCCAGACCTAAGACAATATAGAGAAATTCTTATTCTACATTTATTCGACCGGAACTCGATCCCTCAGACTCTAGCTACCGAACCCTTGAAACCGGCGTGCGAGTCACATTATTGCAATGTATAATTCCATAACATGTTAAAAAAAGTTAAATTTTAGAAGCCTTTCTTCTTATGTATTTTTGTACCTTTTTTATATTCATTGAAGAGCTTGTTCATTCATCGAATACATAACGATTTGCCAACTCTTTCATATAGTCTAAGATTTTCCCCAATCCCAGTGTGTTTACAAAAGTTTTTAAAACGGCTTCCGTATTCAAACAAATGTATTCGGTATTCATCAGATGTTTATTTTTAGGGATCCTTACTCAATCAGTAAAAACGGAATCCACTGTCGGAAGGGAATAATTACTAAGATTCCGATGTCCGTTTATCTCGCGAACTGTAAGAGCTAGTTAAAATTTACAACTGCTGCAGCTGTGTTTCTTTTTTTGTGTTTTTATTGATAATGTTATACTTACGGATCCCTTTGTCTGACTTACACTTGGCCGATTTTTAGGGTTCCGTAGATAACAACCCTTATAGTTTGCCACGTCCGTTCGTCCGCAGTTTAGGTAAAAAAATATTAGTATTGGAAAGTTGAAATTTGGCATGAGTAGGTATACAAGTTAATCGGTTCTACAAAGTGATAAAATAAAATTAAAATATTACACACTTAGTTGGCTTTACAAATTTAAAAATAATAGTCGAACAATTGTACCTATTCAACTGGAAAATTTTGAATAACTATAGAAAACAACACATGTGATTTTTTAACTTTTTTTTTATGAACAATGATGGCACGGAACCTTTCGTGCGCGAGTTATCTCTTAACGACCGCCGTAGCCGAGTGGTTCGCACGCCGGTTTCAAGGTGCCGCCATCTCTGAGGTCCGGGGTTCGATTCCCGATCGGGTTAACGTAGAAAATGTTTTTTTCTATATTATCTCGGGTCTGGGTGTTGTGTTACCTTCGTTGTCTCAGTTACTCCATAATACTCTAGCTTCAGCTACTCATCTTGGCATCTGAGCAATGTATGTGATGTTGTTTAATATTTATTATATTAATAATTTATTTATCAATTCGAGTCCTTTAAGTCGTGGTATTGTCGCTCGTTTTCGTAACACAAGAGTTTTAGTTGATCTGGACAGAGATTTATATAACTAAGTACATAACTGATTAGTCATTCCCTAGAAAAAGTTTGTACGTACGTGCTTAAAAAAGTTGCCTACAGTTTCGCATCACCGCTATATTATACTTACTTATATGGGAATATAAAGTCGTTATTTTTACGCAACTGTCGGAACAATTATGGTGTTGACGTAACGATGACACAGTTCTCCAAAAAATATATTGTTAGGGGGAAATTGTACATACTATACACGATGTTAAAAGTAAAACGTTTAATTTGATTTATTTGTAGGGCTTCATACTTAAAAAAGAGAAAATGAAAGCCTTACACGCTATTCGTTTTAATTAATTCATATTTTAGTCTATATGTGTACCTAGCCTTCTAAATACGTGTGCTAAATTTTGTAAGTGTATGTATGTTTGTTTCTTTCCGTATTTCTCGCAACTTGAACCTCAGATCAATGTTTCTTTTTTTTTGATTATTTAGCTTTCAACTTAGGGAAAACCACAAGTTTTAACTATTATAGATTAACTTAAAAAAAGCAAATAAAAACACGTAGGGGAAGTCCGGGAGACTTGAATCTCTTTTTACTTGAATTATCATATCTTCGTATAGATTTGTCAAAGACACTAGATTATAATTTTAATTCATGTGTAATTTATATAGACTTGTTTTTGCATCATTACCTACTTTTTAAATATTTCAATACTGTAAATTGCTAAGCCGATTTGAAGTAAAAATGGGAAATGGATCAACTCTCCCCACTATGAGGGACATATGATCAAAAGTCTGAGGAAACTCATTATCAGGGGTTTTAGTAATTTATTTTTATTTTTTTAGTATAATCTTTCTATTAGAGTCTTTTAGGTAGTTTTGCTTTCATATATTTATTAATTGGAATTGATACTTATCGTTATTCTCAAAAATTATAAAAACTATTCTAAATGTTATTTACCTTCTGTTAATTTGTTTTATTAACATTTATAATATCGAATTGAGTGCAAGTAGTATTATGGCAGAAGAATCATCACCACAGATGGTATAATTAACCACTGATGTCTTCAACAAAAACAGTGGTTCAACTCTCCCGCATATATCACTTTGATACAAAATTTTCATTGCAGAAAAGGTATTCAATTACTGTTAAAAAAAATTAACATACTACAAACTAGAATAATCAGCAAACACGATAAAAATAATACAATACTTACATCGATAAACATGGCCAGTATCTCAAAACTACTAATTATTTAAAATTTATTTTGTAGTGACCAAAACACTTCGCAACTTAAAAGCTCAACAAACCAGGCATTTTGTGCAATAGTGACACATACATTATTAGTCTACCATACATGATCTACGACTGTGTTAATGTTTCATTAGCTTGCAATTTGCGTTGAATTTTGAGAAGTGGTTCAACTCTCCCATCTGGGCAAGTCTCCCGGACTCCCCCTAAATAGTATAACCGACTTTAAAATAATTAAAAATTTCTATTGAACTAATACAAAACCAATGGAGCTCGTTGGCGCAGTGGTTAACACGTTCAGATTGCGATACAGTTGTTAAGGAACTTTCGCAATGGCCGTTTATAGGAAAGGTGACCAAAAATTTGGTATTTCGAACTTTAAGCCGTTGGTCCCGGCTGCATATAGTTGTTAATACCCACCTATCCTCGCTGGGCCCGCGTGGTGGGTCGTGGCCCATTTCCTTTACGAGTCCATCCATAGGGAAGGCCTGAGCTAATAGCTATCAAAATTCGAGATAATTTTGAATCTAGGTACTTTAAAAATTAATGCATTAAAATGAAGGCTTTTAATAGTTTGACTCGTAAATATAGAAATAAATGTAATTATTAATGTGTTCTTTTTATAATATTTTTCCGTAGTAGATAAAACGAAACGCAGCAAATCTTCATTGCGTCCGAATCGCTTTGAGGTAGTTAGCAAACCGTCATTTTTAGGTCCGAATCGCATTCTATTTAAAATTAATTACTAGCCTCCTAATTTTTATCCTGACTTAATTTCAATTAATTAATTTCCTGATATGAAATATGTAAAAAATAAGGTATGTTTTAAGATATATTACTAGATGCGTTAGTAAATTTTTAGGTCAAAATTGGACTTGATTTTTTTGTCGATAGAAAAAACTACAAAGTTATCCCTAAATAGAGTAATCGATAAATCAATGCATATGAACCGTTTGTAGAAGAGGTGCATCGCTTAATAATAATAATCGTAATAGTTTTTTCAATGCAGTTGCTCATAAAGCGCTATTTTTTTAATCCATTGTAAACACCGAAAGAGACTCTTTAAACACGTGTTAAATAAAAATGTACTGAAATCCTTTACTGCACACGTGCTTAAAAGTATTTTTTTATTTTTTTGGCGAATGAAATTAAAAAAAAAAATGATTAAAATATGTCAAACTTTACAGGCAAAAGTATTTCAAGGAGCTTAGAACGAATATTTTCAAATAAAAATGTATGACATGAAAACACATGTTCAAATATCACGTTTAATTTTAACAAATAATTTTTACCTTTAATACATACTTAGTTTTATTAACCTATATATTTGTTTTATTTCCTCGCAAAAAGCATTGAAAAATGTTGTAAGAAACTTGAGCGTTAAAGGTTTTTCGAATTCGTGCCAATGAAAACCCTCGCTACGCTCGTGTTTTCAATTTGGCCCTTATTCGTAAAACCTTACTTTCCGTATTTAAATAACTATTAATTCCCTAGTAAAAATAGTTTTCGATTTTAATTAGCCAACTTGTTTTCTTACCAAACCAATCGCATGGCGCCATCTTTATAGTATTGCTTATAGACAGGTCCGGAGCTACAACTTTTTCCAACCTGGGCAGAAAATTGATACTTTTCTCAATTCAGAAACCGGCCGTATGTCTATGATTTTTTACTGTATTATATTATGAAAACATGATATTTGGCGCCCGCCCGGGACCTACTTGCATATAATATAATATATACTTACACTTTATTTTGTCTTTACATAAACGCTATATTATGCATGAATAAAACATCTACTTAAAAACCTCATTTTCCAGTAAACGAAATTTCCTCATACAACATACGACAACGAAATATTTTTTCATGTCTCCTTATAGTGAAGAGTTTTTTTATTGCCTGCTGATTAAGTGTAGGTAAAAGATGTCTAAAACAGACTGTCATGCTTTTGCAATAGGATCTAACATCTAAGTAATGTAATGGAGGAAAGTTAAGTTTATATTTGGACTATCAGAATTAATGACGAATTAAGTCTTTCTTAGAATATTCTTAATACGTCACGAATAACATAAGATCTCTAAATATGGAATCTTAAATTTAACCCTGCCTCGCTATATTTACGTTACTTCAACAAATACGATTCCAAGAAGGTGTTCTTCTGACAAATTGGGCCAGAAAAAAAGTGCGATCGCTTTAGTGACCACAATACCAATATCTTCCACTAATTACTTAACTTATGATTCATATTGAAAATCAACAGTATTTTTTCCTACACTGTTTCAGACCAATGCAGGTGCGCAACTTGAAGGTCCTAGTAAATCGTATCTTTACCAATAAGATAATGATAAAACTATTTCTCGAAAGCGATACCTACCCGTCCCATAAACAGCGTGGGTGTTTATTCCCAGAAATGGCTCTTGTTACCATACTGCCTTTAGTTTTCTTCGGCAACCAGAATATAATTTAGTTAATATCTTTGTCAGCAATCAAACTTATTCAAAATATTTGAGAAATAGAATTTATAGGACCTTGTACTTAACATTTCTGGTCTACTGGTTAATTTGTAACGTTAGAGAGGTTACAGGGTCGCATACTCTAATCAAAACTAGAAACAACATAGTGTTTGAAAAAGTATCGAGTAAAAACGTCTTATTTTATTTTCCGAAGGTAGTTGGCGCTGAACAAATTCAAAGTCAAAAATTCAATTTAATCATTATGCTCGATTCTATTCACAATTGATAATTCATGTACAGCATGTCAGGCTGTACTACACTCAAATTTGTCCATTTGATTTTTAACCTTGATTCATTCGAGATAAAGTTCAAACTTAATTGAAAAATTTTGACATAAAATGACAGTGACTAGAAGCCGCATGTACTAACAAAACAAGTTGCGCAAACGTCCATTAAGGTTTAATGACGCGTTTTAGCTCTAATGAACTTATATGGATAATGTCGCTAGAAACTAATGAAAATTTTAATGGACATTTAAACGAGCAATCTCAGAAACGGCTCCACCGATTTTCTTAAAATTTAGTATACAAGGAGTGTTAAGGTTGGTAAACCGAACTGGTTAGGTTTTATTTATCAAAAAAATACCGAGAAAGCTTTGTGACTCAGGTACTTTAAAATAAAACGAATAAAGTATGTAACAAATTATAAAGGATCAAATTTTATTAATTAAAATCTATAGGGATATTTTTTGATTTTAATACTTTCACCGCTAATTCAAAAGCTAGCGCCCCCTGTGGTCCTTCGAACGGATTAAGGGGTTCTCCTTCTTTATCAATTCTCTGCACCTTAAGCATCAGATCTCGCATAAGTGCCCGTTCTCTCATCAGCACCTCTTCGTTCATAACGTATACAGCCCTTCGTTTTAGGAATACTCCATGTTTTTTAAAACAGTGCCGGTTGAAGTCATGTTTGTAGCTGTATGGTTGATTGCAGATCTGAAAAAAAAAATACATTAAATTAGTATAGCGAGAAAAAAATTGTGATTTAATTATACTACATTTTTTTGTAACTGTTAATATTGAAAGGATTGCCTTGTTTCGGTATGGTAAGAAGATCTTACACATTTATAAGTTTGAATCACTTTGTAGCCGAAGGAATTATGCAACACTTTAACAATATAGGTATTGAGTTAAAAACCATTTTTCCATTCTATTCGCCATCCTCAATACAATAAGTCTTTTGACTTTACTCCTCCTCGTAAACCTGTAGAATTCTGTTTAGTTCATAAGAATAAAGCTATATTTCAGTTAAATCTCTGTCGTCAGCGACAGCTATGCCTTATTTGGTCCACTGGTGAATTTTATATTTTCCATTTTGATATTTACATTAAAAATATTCACGGCAAGTGTAATATGGAAATACCTCGCATTTAAAAGGACGTTCGCCTGTGTGCACCCTAAGATGATGCCGCATGTTGCATTTGGTGAAAAACGTCATATTGCAGAAATCACACTTAATACATTTATTAGCCATACTATGAGTCAATCTGTGACGACGTAGAGAGTTTTTCTGCAATAGAAAATAAAAATATCTGCATTATGTTATATACTAATATTATAAACAGGAGATATGATTGTTTTATGTATCGAGGCTTCGAAATTACTGAATCTATTTCAAAAATTCTTTCACCTACGGAAAGCTACATCTAGGGTTACCAACCGTAATATGACATAGTATTGTACTATATTTTGGACCCGTGTTTTATATATATACTGTTGAAGAAATATATAGTACGCAAAAATACTATATTTTTAACACTAAAATTTTAATCTTTGCCAATGAAGGGGTCTAATAGGTTAAACCTTTGATTAATGCGACAGCTCGTTCTTGTCTGTCAAATCATCCTAAACGGGTGGTGAAAAAAGAAATGAGTGATCCAAAAGTGTAGTAAATAACTTATATTTTTATTTTCTATATTGCGCTGAAGAAATTTTGGCAACCCTAGCTACATAACACGCGGCTGACATAGGCTATAATTTACGCGAGCGAAGTAGTGGGAAAAAAGGCTAGTGTAACAATCTGAAAGGAGAATTTTAGTAAAGCCGAAAGCTGGTTTATTAATAGTTATGTTTAACTATTAATAAAAAAAAAAATTGAACTTACAAATATAGGTTTGCACTTTATGCCTTCAACGTCTCGTTTCCGTACTCTAAACCAAATGCTTATTTTGCGTGCAAAAATTGCTGTTTTATATCCTGGATGAAACTATAGTGTAATGAAGAAGGAAAGAAGCAAATTCATCTGTACCTAGACACTTTTATGCTTAAACATCAAACCCAACTCATATACTTTTTAATATCTGGTATAAACAAATAAATATTAAACAATATTGCATAGAAATTAGACATAAAACGCTTATCATATTATCGTTCAACATTTGTGCAGTGACCGAAGCGTATTGCGCTACGCTAGGGTGTGTCTGATGATGAGAGTGACGACTTACGGTTCTGCACCTTAGTCAAGGCCAAGAACTAACAGAATGACGTCTTAGATGTTGTTGTAAAACCACTATTAATTGTTTGAAAAAAAAAATGGGTTTTTCCTGCGAGAGTCGGCTCCGTTTGTTATGGTTAAAACTGTTGAGGAAACACTCAAAAGAAAATGTACCAGATTTGTCGGGGTCAAATACTGACTATAAATAATGTCAAGTACAGATAGATTGATATACTTTTTTTTTTAAATGTAAAATCAACTATTTGCAATTACAAGAAAAATATGATATTTTATGATAAAAATGATAAAAAATTTCATTGGATTTATCAGTTCATGTGACCAAAGCAATATTACCCTTGATGTGTTCTAAAACTAGCGGTTATGATTGAAATTATAGCGTATGTCACCCGCGTATGATTATAGAAAAGAAACAATTGTTTGCGATTAGCTAAATAATCAAAAATAAATTAAAAATTATTCTTACCCGTTTAAACGATTTGTTGCAGATGTCACAGATAATTTTTTTCTCATCCATGTGCATTACATAATGACTGAAAGAAATGGTTGACTGTTAATATTATTTGCATATTACTTATTATACATATGTGCAGTTTCTATTTGCTATGATTTATAAGCCAACAAGTTGCTGTATGGTACCTATAGAGATTTAATAGTTCTATGGTTTCATTACTTATTAGTTCAGTGAAATAAGTTCACTTAAGACTGCCATTGGGGGTGGGAACATATGGAAGATGGTTAGGTACGTCAGAAATTTATATTTAATTAGAAACATCCATACATAATTTTTTTTTTATATTAAGTAGTAATAAGTGGAATTACCTATTGATAATTACGTTCCTTTTTTTGTTACCAAAATAGAAATAAAAACTTTTCTCTTTCTAAATACACTGGACGTTTTGTTTTGTTCATAATTAATTTTGCATATGTTCATGCACTGTTTTTTTTAGATACCTACTTACCTTTTTAACGACCCCTTTGTGGTGAAAGCTGCTACACATTTGTCACATTTAAATATTTTCTCTGCATTATGTAACATTTGATGCCTCATTAAATTGCCATTAGTAAAAAAATCTTTGGAGCAAATATTACACTTATATGATTTTTTACCTACAATGCAAGAAATGTATTTTAATGGTTTTATGAACCAATTGTGTGAATTTTACTCTTATTAGACATTTAATATATTACGAGAAAAGAGGTGTTGTCAATAAATGCATAGATTAATAAGAATAAAGAGCAATAATATATTTTTAAGTAAAACCTTTTTTACTTGCAGCTTCCCTATTAGCGCATGTTAGTTTAAAATTATAGCATTGGATTGTCAAGTTGAAATAGCAGTGGGTGGACTAGTCATATCTATCGACGAACTACCCATTGGAGTAAGCGACTTCTAGTGTGGAGACCGCCAGCTGACACCTAACATAATGTATGACAACCTCTTACAACATGGTGTGATGGATGATTAAGGGAGGTTGCAGGTACAAATTGGACAGAGTTGCACAAAACAGGGAAAAATGGACAGCATTAGGGGAGGCCTATGTCCAGAAGTAGACAGCTGTAGACTGATGATGAGAGTCTACATCATGCCTTCAAATCGAAAGTTTTTTATTTACATAATAAAATAATGTGTTATCCAAATGTGATAAAAAAGAATCTCTATGTATTCATATCATGATGTTGTTGTTATATATAGACAGAACTATACAAATATGTGTATATTTTTACATTATATTTAGAGGTGATGTGGCTTAGGAGCTATGTTTGTGGGGCTTTTGTTAAAAATTGTTTTTAAATAGAGTGTTCCAGCTTATCTGAGTATGTCTGCTCAATTCTTTAAATCAATTGAAATACCTGTATGAATCAACAGATGTGATTTTATGGATTTTGTCATTTTTCCACAATAATTACACATTTGTAATTTGCCATCCTTTTTCCTTGCTTTCTGTATTTTATCATTTTTTGTAGGCAGCACCTGAATATCATTCAAAAATACAGGTTTGATGAGAAGTTTAGTTTTCTCTTGTTTCTCAGTTTTAATTTTAATTTTTACTGTAAAAAAATTCATTAATGTAAAAAATTTAATAATATACAGCACTACTGTTATCATAAAATGACAAATTTTCATAAAATACTTTGAACTTATTTGTTGATATGTTAAGGTTTATAAAGTAATTGTTTGGAAAAGTTGATAAATTTGTAACACCTACAATAAGATTATTCTTATCACTATTTAGTTGGTATCAAATAAAATTGATCTTAAAAATAAAAGTCCTGAATATTTCTTTTTTCCCACAAGTTATTAATATCTGGATTAAATACATATTCAAGTTTTAGTTTCAAGTTACCTGCTTTTGTGGCATTCTTGAGTTTTCTTTTCTTCAATTTTGTTTTTCTTTTAGTTTGATGAGGTTTTAGTTTAATATCTTCATTGTGTTCACCTTCAGATTGTAGGATGTAATCAGAATCAACACCAAAGTTCTGAAAATATATTTTAAATATGATGAACTAAAAACTTTTTGATGGTCTGACAGTGGTGCCAATTCTATTGGACCAGATTAAAATAAAATAACAACAATTATTAAGTCTACGCAACAGAAAGGCTACAAGTATTACTTAAATGCACACAAGAAATAAAATAAATTACATCATAGTCAGGTTCAGAATCAGCCTTAATATTTTTCAAAAAATCTATAACTGACATTGGTTCTTCATTTTTTACAGCTATATCATCAACCTCAATTTTCCTTATGATTGTATTATAATAACATATTGAAGTTTCTCCATCCTTGAAAAAAATATCCTTTCCACTTTCTAACTTGGAGGTAATATTGTTAACAGTTATTTCAATTTTTGCTTTAATGTCATTCAAATTTCCAAAACATATTTTTTTCAGTCCTATGGAATTTTGAAGTAGTTCAGCAGAACTGAAACAATGCACATAATTTAAAATTAGATCAATACTTTTTTCCAAGTAGTGTAAATCATCCATTGATTACAACATTAAAAGATTTGGTACTCTACTGACCTTTCTATCTGAGTTTTTAAATTATATGCATCAACAAGTTTCTGAGAGCATAACTTACATATTTTTTCAGAGATTTTAGCATTTTTAATAATCTGAAAAAGTAACAAAAGGATACTTATGGATTATGGAGACTCCCTTCGCCTTTCAAAATGAAATTCAAAACATTGACAGGTAATACCTATACAAAGACCACTTTGAATTTTAAGACTGATAAGTGTTTTAATAACTTATATTTTACATGTGTTTAGTGGTAAAGTGTATGAGCTTGGATAATGCGCTGGAATCCTGTTGTACCTTTATATTTGCAAGAGAAGACATCATATTGGCAAATGTATTCCCATTAATATAGTCGAAAATGGATCGAGAGTTTCTATTATGTGACAAGCATATACGGCACATGGACATGATGGATTAGGTTAAAGTTAGGTGAGGTGGATAGTTTGCAAATTGTAAAATAAAATATTTTATTTTTGTAGGAATCCAAAGTACAAAAACACAACATAGTTATTTGACATTGACACTTAGGCATGCATGTAAAAACTACCGTTTGTCTTGCAGATAATCGATATATTTGTTCGATATATCGTTTTTTGCAAGGATAAAAGCCTCATTACACATTAATTACATAGTTCGTTAATTTAAAAAAAAAAGCAAATTTAGTACTTTTTCTAAAGATTATTGCACTATAACTACCATAAGCTATACTAGTATCTCATATATTACATATTACAGATATGATAATCTATGCTATGGTAGGTACCAGAATCAGAGTGGTAAGTGTAAGTTTTACGATAACGCGTTCACTAGTGAGCGCGTTAAGAATTTGTATGGAGATTTGTACTTCTTGGTAGTTACTGCTAGGGGCGCTGTACCGGATTCCATACTAAAATCTTAACGCGCTCACGATCGACAGTGAACGTAAACGTCAATAAAACTTACACTAAGCGCTTTGATGACCAATCGAGAAATTTTAAATTTGTATAAGGCATCATTGGGGAAAAAGAATAAAGACGTCTTGATACTTGTAATATATTTATATAATGAAAACTTTTTTATAACTGCCTCATAGCATTGAACATACTCCTGACCAAATTCCAATTACGGCAAATTTTGACATAGGTTAGCCTGCGTGGGACATAATATAATACAAAAACATTAATAATATATAATTATATATTGAGAGCACCCGACCCGACAGAAAAATCCAATAATACTTTACCTGTCCTGAAAGCTTTATGAATATTTACTGTGCATATTATATATTTGTCTACTCATATTTCAATAAGCTTACACATCTAAATCAAATCCGCTTTCATTTATTATCTTCATTTCGCATTTCTTATTTTTCTTCGGCATACCAAAGTGTCTTCATTAGTTCTAGTTGACTAATTTTTCTAATAATTCGTTTTACTGTTGTAGTCGATACATCAACGAATATTTATTAATTAATTCTTTGGAAAAAAAGTATCAAAATTAGTTATTGCTAGTTACCGGTCAATATATAAACACAAAAAATATAGCTTTTTTCACTAAAGCTATAAATATTTATCGCCTGAGATATTAATGTCTTTTTGGGAATTTTTACAAAATATATATTAATATATTCAAAAAAGTTTTTATTTTGACTTGACTGTTGTCAACAGCTGACAATTTATATTGCCATATGAAAATCTGTATTTATTCTTTTTATTTTGTGCCATCAGATTCCGGTACACCTATGCTATCTGAGTTAGGGTCCAATTTATAGGGTAGTGTAGCTTCATACTGATTATGGGACACGCCCACCCAATCGATCGGGCCCAATCGAAAGTGAAATAAGACTTTTTAATGCGATATATCGATATCAATTAACCAATATCCAAAATAATATCTTTTCGTTTATATGTACTTACATTGATTTTAAACAATATTCTGATAATTTAAATAATTTATATCGAGATTCACTATTGACCTTTTAATAGAGTATTTTAGTAGATAATCATTGTGCGCTCTTCGCTCTCTTATCTGAAAAACGGTTAAGTGTGGTGATTTAACTGGGCTATATTATTTGAAAAAACGTAAATATTCTCTGAAAATTTAACCAATACATAGATAATGTTCGTCTCGAATATCAAGATCAATATTTATATTTTTATTAATATCATCATCATCATCATCAGCCCGTATTCGTCCGCTGCTGGACATAGGCCTCCCCAAAAGGCACGCCATCTAGTTCGATCCTCGGCTGTTCGCATCCAGCTCCTGCCAGCCATCTTGCGCAAATCATTGCTCCATCATGCCTGAGGACGTCCTACACTACGTTTGCCGAGACGCGGTCTCCACTCAAGAACTCGTATACCCCAACGGTTATCGGTTCTGCGGCTAATATGGCCAGCCCACTGCCACTTCAGCTTGCTAATCCGGTGTATATCGATAACCTTGGTTCTCTGCCGGGTCACCTCATTTTTGATACGATCCCGCAGAGAAACGCCGAGCATAGTCCTTTCCATAGTCCGCTGAGCGACCTTCAACTTGTGGACCAGCCGTGCCGTCAGTGTCCACGTTTCGGCTCCGTATGTAATAACGGGTAGGACGCACTGATTAAAGACTTTCGTCTTTAGGCACTGTGGGATCGACGATGTGAAGACCCGATGTAGTTTCCCAAACGCTGCCCAAGTTGTTTCTACCTAACTGCAATGTTTGCCCGAGGTATACATATTTTGGAACAATTCCGAGAATGGCGCCGCATACTGCAATCGGTTCCGGTAGTACGTGGTCGTTGAACATGACCTTGGTTTTATCCAAGTTCATTCGTAGGCCGATGCGCATAGAAGAGTCAGCCAGGTCATTCAGCATCTGTTGTAGGTCATATTAAACATATCTTCCATTGCATTAGTAAACAATTTCGGAGATATAACGTCTCCTTGTCTCACTCCTCGATGCAACGGTATAGGACTTGTCTGCTGATTCTGTACTTGGATGGTCATGGTGGCGGCCTCATAAATACATCTCATCACTTGGATGTATCGTCAATCGACTTGGCATCGCTGCAGGGACTCTAGAACGGACTAGATCTCAATTGAGTCAAAGGCCTTCTCATAGTCCACAAATGCTAGACACAGGGACTGATTATACTCTTCAGTCTTCTGTATAATCTGCCGGACTGTGTGGATGTGGTCTATGGTGCCGTATCCACTCCGAAACCCAGCCTGCTCCGGTGGTTGGAATTCGTCAAGACTTTGCGCAAGACGGTTCGTGACTACTCTAGAAAACAGCTTATAGACGTGGCTTAGAAGGGAAATGGGTCGATAGTTCTTCAGCAGGGTTTTGTCTCCCTTTTTGAAGAACAGGACGACTACACTTCTACTCCACGCCTGCGGAGTTCTCCCTTCGAAGAGGACAGCATTAAAAAGCTTTTGGAGCTCCTTCGGTACCGGTTTACCTCCTGCTTTTAATAATTCAGTTGTAATGCCATCCTCTCCAGGGGCTTTTCTATTTTTAAGCCGTCTCAGAGCGATCTCGATTTCGCCAATGCTGACTTCTGGCAGATTTTCGGTGTAGTGGCGTGTTAATGTAGCTCTAGAATCCTCATTTTCGGGATCAGGTCGAGGTGCATGCGAAGTGTATAACCGGGCATAGAAATTTTCCACCTCTGAAAAGACCGCCGGCTTCGAAGTAACGACTTCCCCACTTGCTGGTGGCTTCTTCCAAGAGATTGTACGAATACTTTTTTGCTCCCCCCCTGTTTTGCTCGATCGCTCTTTCTACAGCGTGAGGTTTGGAGCACCGGAGGTCATGTCGTACGCGTTTGCTGATCTCCTGGTTTTGAGCACGTTTTCCTGACGAAGTGACAGGTGGGTTTTCACGTCGTTCCTTCATAAGTCCCCCAAAGTTCTATCCGAAAGCTTAGACTTCCTGCCCTTACGCTTCATGTTACAAAATTTCGTACCTTCTTCCCTGAGTATTCGAACCACATTTTCAAGGTTCTCGTCAACGTCAATTGTGGTTTCCAGGGCAGCGGATCGGTTCTCAAGATTTGACTGGAACGTTTCAGATTCCATCATGGTTTGGAGTGGAGTATCATAAAGCGGACACGTTCAGCTTTGAAGTCGATATTCAGAGAGCCTCGGACAAGTCGGTGATCGCTGCCATCTCTGAATATGTGTTTTTTGTCCGTTATGATGAAGTCGATCTCATTTTTTGTCATATTGTCGGGGCTTTGCCATGTCCACTTCCTTTGAGGCTGTTTCTTAAAAAACGTTCGAGGCGTTCCCTCCCGTTCGAGGAAGTTAACGAGCATTTGCCCCTATCATTCCTGCTTCCAAATCTATGGGATCCTACTACCGATTCGCCGCAATTTTGTACTCCCACTTTAGCGTTAAAGTCCCCCATAACAACGCTGTAGTGGGTCTTAGTAGTGAAGCGGAGTGCCCTCGATATATCATCGTACATATTCTCCACATCATCGTCCGAGTGTGTCGAGGTCGGTGCGTACACTTGAACAACCTTGAGGCTATACCTCTCAGTGAGCTTTACAATCATGTACGCTATCATGTTCGACACACTGGAAATTTCTGCAACGTTGTCAGAAAGGGACTTATTGACAAGAAACCCAACGCCATCTTGGGATTGTTGGTCTCCCTCGCGGAAGTAAATTAGGTGGTGGTTATGGTGTCCTCCCCTTCTCTTCGGACTTCACACAATCCCAATATGTGCCACCTAATCTTTCCAAGCTCCACCTCAAGTTGCGCCTGATGCGAGTCAAGCCGTAGCGTGCGTCCGTTGTACGTCGCCATGGTCAGTCGGATGTCGTGGCCTCCCTTAGCCCGGAGATTCTTAGCACCCCCCGTTACCATGGTCGCCACCATGACCAGGAATAGCGAGGCCGCCGGGAACTAGGGGCCGTGGCCTTTTGTGCTTACGCATTTGGGGGATATGCCCATAATCGCCACGCTAGGCAAGCGGGTTGGCGATCGCAGTATGGTCCGGTTCTGTGGCCCGCACAAGAAGACGCTGCTGCCCATCTCCTTGGGATAAATTTCCCTTAGTCGCCTCTTACGACACCCACGGGATGAAAAGGGATAGTACAATTCTATACCGGTACTACACGGCTCTCGGCTTTATTAATATCTTTAGGTCAATATTTTTCTTTTAATGAGGAAGTATTAAAAAATAGAATGCACTTAAAAAGCACCTCACTAGATGGCGACCCTACCAAAAGTAGATTTTTTCAGGAAACGAATGGACTTAAGATAGTAATTTCCATTCCTTTTAACTAATTTATTAAAAACTGAAATGTTTCGAACCTACCAAAAGTTGATTTTTGCAGGAAACGAATGGACTAAATATAGTAATTTCCATTATTCTTAACTAATATGTTAAAAACTGAAACTTCGACGGATCAAAAACCTATCAAATGGAATAGATCCGAAGAGGAATCACCCAAAGATAATTCAAAAAAGGTCTCTCGCATCGGCGAAGGCTCAGATGCTGGGGCACTCATATCGACAAGCACTGAACCAAACGTCGAAATGTCGCAGACGGCTGGGCCGTCAGTGACAGAAGGGAGGTTCTTTAAGGATATCCTCACAAACATCCGAATAGGGGTTCTTAATAAAGAACCCATGTCGGATGAACAACTATCGTTGGTGGTTAGTCATTGAAGCCCCCAAAGTTGAAGCGACACCAGAATTCGAAGCTTGCGATTTAAAACCGGGCTGGCTGCTCATCATTGTTAAGCAAAATAACCAGCATTAAACCCTGGTCGGAGATCTCTCTCTCATGAGTGAGAACGAACTGCCCAAATCTAAGATAGGCATTATTTTTATCCCGAAATCAGAAGCGGAATCGATTAAAAACCCCCTGATGCTTCTGGAGAAATAAAACGATCTGGATACCAGCGTATGGAAGATCCCGAAGATGAAAAGTTTGGTATTACAGCCGTCCTCTCCATCGATGAAGCATCATTTGGAGTCTTGCGCACGCTGGAATTCAGGCCGCGCATTGGCTTTAAAATGGTTATCATCCGCATCCGGGGGGAGATTATCCCAACGAATGTGGATGGGAATCGTAAACCGCTCCTTGGCAACAAGGACTATGTCCCCGCAAAAGACCACTTCAGTGAGACCGCAAGCGTCGGGTTCTGTAACCACGTCGAAATGCACTAACGTCGCGACGTGGTCCGGGAACCCGGTTTTAGAAATCGGATTTACTAGCAAGTGCTAGAGCACAGAGACTGAAGAATGACCTGCAAAAATATTCAAAAAAATATTGGTAAAAACAGCCGGGATTGAACCACGCTAAATCCCTAATTGAAGATCAAAAACTAGCTGAAGAGCTCTTGAAGCTTATCTGAGCAAATATAAGTACAATTGTACGGACCCTATCTGGACACTGCAAATTAAACAGAACCTATTTAACATGAAACTAACTGACACCGACATTTGCAGATATTGCAAATAGAAACGTGAAACACCAAAACATCTCCTGTGTGAATGTGGACCACTGATCCACAAACGAAATCTCTAAAAGCCAGGAATATTGTAGCCTTTTTGAAGTCTACCGGGCTAAAGGAGGTACTATAGCTCTCCAAGCGGCGGAGAGTCACAATAGATCTTCAAGGTCTCAGTGACTACAGTTCCTCAGGGAACTGCATAGCCCCTAATAACAACAAATAATAATAAAATGCTATGGTAACTTTTTAATTCCCTATATAAACTTCTACTCCCATGTTCATTCTTTATTTGCTGTTTTTCGGGATAAAATATAGCCCATATTCACCGCATATGATGTTGTTTCTCGTAGGTGAAAGAATTTTCAAAGTCGATCGAGAAGTTCCAGAGCCTGTTCGTTTTGTGGTATTATTACTCTCTTTTTAGTTTTTTTCTTTATCGCTCATATTTTTATTTATTTATTCTTGCTCATATCCCGCAACAATAACCTAAAAGACTATTACTAACACTAAACTAACTAAAATTAATTTATTTTAAAAGAAAAGATGTGTGCTTATTGGCCGTATTTAGGCACACGAGAACTTTTGAGTAAAAAACACACTTCGTTCATTCGTTTAGGGATTCCCCGCTCAGACGGGAATTCCCCCACTAAGTAAAGTGTTCAATATAAAAGTACATAAGTACTGTGTACTGTGTATGTAATATAGATGGCTGTAGTATTTCAAAGTTACAGAAAGTAAAAACTAACTACGAAACTGGACATTAGAAAGATAAAACAGATAAAGTAATTTAATACAAAAATGTTAGCTCCCGTTACAGGCTGTACTTACTCGTTTACGAGTCCTCCAACCCCAATTTACGATTTGATCAAGGGTACTTGCAGCCATTTGGAGGCTCTCTAGGATTAGAGGCCCGAATCTTCAACGAGCTGTTTTTATCGCTTGTTGATGTCACCTTCGATTGGTACAGGTAAGGGTGTTCCATTTTATTCATATGTTAGACGGACTTTTTTGATATAAAATCATAAAAATTGCTTAATAAGGTGATAAATAATAAAGTGGTCACTGTAAAATAAGAGTGTGCTGAAACCCAGATAAAATCAGATTTAACCCCCGCGCTCCGCATTATACACACACAATAACTGCAGACGTTAATAGTAAAAAAGAGTAAAATGACAAGGAGAAAACTAATTAAAGGTAAATTTTAGGGGTAACTTTGTTATTTTGTCAATCGAGAAAATTTTATCAATACATGTGTTGTCGGTCAAATATGTAGTTTTGTCATATTTAATTACATCTTATTTGAACGCTATATCTTTATACAAAAGCTATTTAAAGTTACTCACTTTCCGTGAACGTGCCCTCTTAAGTACTTAATAATAGCATTTCAGTGTTTATAGCGTTTCCTTCAATACATTGACTACATTATGTAAAACAGATGCAGCCACTTTGACAGCAAATAGACACAAAATATTCACAGTCAAAGTGTTTATTTTTTCTAGCCGCTCGAGGATAACGGTAAACTACATGAATCCCGTGAAGACTAAATATTTTGGCAGCTTTCTGAAATAAAAACATAAATTTATGGCATTCTTTTAAAAATTGTAAAAGTTTGTTTTGCGTGTCACAGGCACCGAAGTACCCGCAAAAATGTTAAATTTTAAAAACCTAAGACTTAATATAATAAGTTTAATAAATAACTATTTTCTCTATTTAAGGCCCAGCATTATCAATTTTCGGCTATTTTCTTATTAATTCAAGATAGCGGTGATAGAAATACACAATACAACTGAATTGTGTGGACACAAAATATCTTCGTTTAATTTTAATAAAAAAAAAACGGTATAAAAAGAGTTTGATTTGTAATTTCATAACATACAATAGTAATTTATTGATATGAATTTATTCTCACTGAAGAATTATTTCAATTTCTTAAATAAAAAGTAAAAAGCTTCTTGAAAAAAATGCATAATAATAACTTTAGTTCGATTGAGTTTTGTTCTGAAACTCAATGCTTTTTCATTTATTTCCGATAAAGTGTAAAATTTTCAAGAAATCTAATTAATTCATTCGTTTTTTTGCAGATATCTCAATGAGTATATTAGTGAAAAAAAAGAATATCTGTCGTAGTTTAAATGCTTTAAATAACTTAATTTCCCCATGATATGGTAAAATCAGTGGAATAGGGAAAAATTATAATGATGATTTTTACTTAGAACAAAAGATATATTATATTTCAAATCATTATATCAAATTATTTCTTTATAAACTAAACCATAGAGTAAAGTATCAAAAGAGGCCTGAACAATATCAGTAGAAATCACAGACTTGCATTGTCAATAATAAAATTATAAAGAAGTACCATTAGATTGTTAGTTTGTATGTTTCTTTATTTGCATCGAATAGGCTACGAAACTACTGGACCGATTTAAACATTCTTCCACCTACGGGTAGTTACATCACACGGGGTTGTCATAGTCAATAACTTAACTTTGCGAAGACGCGTGACAACAGCTAGCAGCTTATAAAAAATAGTAGTTTTTGGTAAGTAATTGTAGACTCCACTCCAAATGGAGTAACAGCTATAGTAATTGGAGGTTGATTCCCAGGCTTACCAACTTAGGGCTTTTAGCCCTAAATTTAGGGCGAAAATAAACTGATTGGGCTTTTTTTAGGGCTCAAGAAAATTTAGGGCTAATTTTAGTGCTAAAAAAATTCAATAAATTAATAATAAAAAAATCAGGTAATGTCTAAATTACCCATTAAATCTTTTTATTTGGTTTAAAACAGATTAACCAACATTGTTTACGACATACAAAAGAACTTTATTTTCTCTTCGAATTCGACAATGGATGAAACGTTAAATTATTTGACAAAACAGGTACCAACTGTTCATTATATAGAAGCAAATGTTTAGCTGGACGTGTGTGTATGTCTGCAGGTTACCTATGTAGTATATTCCTATGGCTTCAATATGTCATTTTTTAATCTATTTGCATTTTCTGTAGTTTTATTTTCGTGTCATGGTTTATTACTTTTTTGGATTGGTTTTAGTCATAAAAACCCTGGTTGGCTGTATCATTGATACAGCCATATTTTATGCGTGGATACGTCTATGTATGAAAGGATATATGAGTAATTGATAAAAAAAAAAAAACAAATTGAAGACACTAAACACTAAATAAATAAATATTCGTTGCGTTCATTTGTTGAATGAAAAAAGTATTCACTAGCGCCAACAGATGGCGTTAGTGCATATACTCCTGCTGACAGAATGCCCCTCCCCCTGCAGAGCAAGCATAGTTCACTTATACGCCAATAGATGGCGTTAGTGCATATACTCCTGCTCACAGAATGACCCCCCTGTAGAACGAAAACATAGACGTATCCACGTCAAAACATAGTTTGCTTTCTGGCTTCGTTCATCAAATAGATTCGTCATCGGATGCTTTAAAATATTTTAGTCTATTTCGCATAAAATGTTCCGTGATTATACAAAATGTGCTTGGCCCCTCTCTTCTAAGTGAAATAGTAGAAAAGACAGGAGAGTTTAGTGTATTAGAGTGCGTTTTTATTCATCTAAAAAAAGACAAATAGTCATCTTTTTTAGATTAACAAAATTAATTGAATGCGTTTCAAGTAATTAATACCATAAACATTATTAGAAAATAAAACTGAGGTCTTTTTTAATCACCTTAATAAAACAGTTTTTTTTAAACTATACCATTAAATCTGTGGGTAATACAAGTAGGACAGGGCTTTTTTTGGGGCTTATGATTACACCATTCAGGGCTATTTAGGGTTATTTGAGTTTGGTTTTAGGGTTTTATTTTGTTGGGAGTTGGTAACACTGTTGATTCCTATTTTTGGAATGCCAGTATAATATCTATGTAAGTTTTAATATCTATGCCAGTATTAATATCTATGTATGTTATAAAAGGAAGATATATCTATTTATATTATAAAATTGTATAAATAGGTATATCTTCCTTTTTCTAATTCCCAAGCCTTCTGACCCTATCCTACCTAGTCTAGCCATAAGTTCTGTTACAAAGAAAATATCCGATAATTTCTAAAAAAAAATATTATAATTTAAAGTTTTATATGTGATTATGTAGAGTGAAAACGATATGTTAATGTATTCGGAAGCTTCTTTAGAGCTGTGTGCATACACTTGATCATTTTGTTTGTTTTGTGCTCCCCGATTGTAAACATTTTTTCATCAGTTAAGAGAATTTTTCTGTTTCGTCCGAATATCAAAGTAACAGCTGTTTTGATCTTTTGATTCTCTTTCGATTTAGTGCCTGATTAAAGGTATTTCCTGTGTATCTCCGGTAAGCCCCTAAACCTAAGTTTTATTTGATAATCCGAGAAAGTGTCCTCGGTGGAATTCTCATTCCTCTGGATAGGATTTTCTGCTTCCTTATGGGATTTCGACGAATTCTGGCCTTGACTGCATTAACGGCCTGGTTTGTTCGACTATACCGCGGTCGGCCGGATTATACAAATGTTTAATATTAAAACAAAGTCAGTTTATGAGAAAAATAACGTTAGTCTTATATTTGGCGATAAAAAAAATAAGTTATTATCCACCACATTATTAATTATGTAGGTATTTATTTACTGTTGTATTGTGGAAATGTTATAATTATTGTAACGATATAAATTGCTTCATTATGAAAAATGTAATTATGTGAAAAAAAGATCTGGACATTTTGAGTAATATTAAATTGTAGTATAAGCGCTATTGATCTTTTTTTACGTTTTGTTTCATTACTTAAAAATTAAGTAATATATGCCCGTTTAAAGTTTGCTTATGTCTGTAAATAGTAGCTTATCTTGCCTTTAGCTCCAACCATAAAAATAAAGGCCGATTAAAAATTTTATGTATACTAAGCTCTTTTCCCGCGACTTCGCCTGCTTAAATTAAAGCACCCGCGTATGATATAGCTCCCCATAGTAGTATTGCAGCTTAACAGCCCTATTACAAATACAAATAGTCTCACTACACGGCCAAACAAAATGAACTCGGATCGCCCGCGCCGGTGCATAGTATTTTGTAGTAAGTTTTCATAGTTTTTATTAAAATAGGATAATACATTTGCGCTTAAAAATTATGTAGGTACTCTTTATTCCTTATTTTATTAATCCTTAGGCTAATAAAGTTGTAGTCTAGGGCGCGACGAACAGAGGTACGCTGATATTTTGCCTTCGCATGTAAGTACACTTATAAAACTGGCATATTATTTATAATGGAAAATTCGAAAAGTTTAGTTTTTTTGTGGGAATTTACTGAAATAGACAACGGTGAATTTATCAGAAACAGAGCAAGGGAATTGTAATAAGTTTAAACCGGTTATTTAGAAGAAAGCGTTGCGGCAGAGTTAGTCCATTTGGTGCAATTTTTAAATTCCGATGTTGAGGCCGAGCGCAAAATTTCAACTATTGAGTACTCAATTGAGTTGAAATGTCGGATAATGTTACAATATTGTATATTTTCTACGTAGTTGTGACGTATCGAGCCTCCACTCCTCAACTTTAGTGCCTATTATATAAGTCATTTCTTGTTAAATAAAAGAAAATAAATACGTATAATATTTACTTTATTAATTTAATACTAAAGGACTAAATAGAACTTCTTTATGATCTGGCGCCATTAAGGGGCTGGCATTGTTAAGAGGCTTAACTACCTTCTCGAGAATGGTATTGATACACTCGTACCAATGTTTTGATGACTTTTTCACAAAAATATGGGTAGGGCACTCCTTCATAGCTAACACCCCACCAAACCATCACTGAAGTCTGTTTATGTATAAGTACGGTTATTTTCTTTGTGAAAGAATTGTTCAAATGTAAAATTTTCTCATCATAAGCAATCTTTTTCTGTGATCACCCTTTGCGTACCGCTTAAGTAGTTGTTTTGATTTTACCATCCTATTCTTTTTTAAATTATCTGTTAAGAAGTGCTCTGTGCATTTCTTATAGGATGCAAGTCCTAATTCATCTTTTAAAATACGTGACATGGTTCTCGGTGGTTTATCTCCTGAGGTAAAATCTTTTGTTTTCGGACAGTTATTATTATAATTAACAATTCCCTATTAAAATATGTTATTGGAAAAATCCGAAAATTGATAACTAAAAATAATATGTTTTATAAAAATCGGAAAAAAACAAATATTACAAACAAAACAAAAATCAAAATCCCATTTTAAAAGTACCAAGGTGTATCTATTGTGTAACATTAATTTCTTTGCCCTATTAATAATACCCCATTAAATTATGTTATTGGTAAACCCCCCCAACAATATAAAAAAGAAGCCACTTTTGATAAAAATTGTAAAAATATACATTACAATCGTAATTAAAATCAAAATCCTGTTTTAAAAGTATAGTAGTGTCATCTAGTAAACAGAAGTTGAGCTAAATGTATCTTTTTCATGTTTAGTACATAACATATGCATTCAATATTAGCGACTACGATTGTACCAATTTGTATTTTCCCGTTTTTACAACATTTTTTATTGCTGCTCCACTTCTATATATAAACCATAGTGATGTTATATAGTGTTTCTCGATAAATGGACTTGTCAACACAAAAAAAATATCAATACGTTCCAGTAGTTCCTGAGATTATAGAGTTTAATCAACAAACAAATAAACAAACTCTTCAGCAAAAATAAGAAAAGACAATAATACAAAAATGAACAACAGAACAATTATATAAAAATGACAGATTCTAAATTCAAAAGTAACATTTTTTTATGCTAATAGTTTTAAACAAGTATATTTGTAGAGTTCCTAACGTTTTCGTGATTGTTACCCACTTGCCTACAAGGAAAGCTGATTTTCTTACTTTTTATTCACCTTCCAACACAAACATAACATAAAATAACCCCACAGTCAGTGTATTCCAATTTCAGATTAGGGGTAAGTATCCATAGTACTTATCCCTAATCTGGTAAGGAAAAAAGGAATACAATAATAATCTATAAATAACAAATAATACAAAATTTAATATTTTTTATTTCTTACATTTTACGGTGGTTATTATTCTAGGTAACTGATTTTAAAATTTATTTCTAACAGCTCAGGTTTTTGAAATTCAAGTATTGATTATATTCTTATTATTAATTATTTATCTTAGAACATTGGTGAACATAGATACGCTGCCGGAGTGGATGATTCTCGACAATTTGAACTCCAGGTTGATACATCCATCATTATTGTTCTTCAAAAGTAATTAATTTTAACTGTTATTTTTTAATTTTAAAATCTCAATAGAATCTGATGACCATCTTTTATTCATTTCATTTTCATTTTACATGTAAAATTAATTTATTTACTTGACATTGGCAGAATTGTGCGAAATGCACAGATAAGACATTAATTAAAAAAGAAAAAGAAGAATAGAATCTGATATCTGATAACGACACATGTACAAAATCGGAAGTTCAAGTTTCCGAGAATCACTCGAGTACGAATAATATGTAAATTTTGGTTAAGTACTTTCGATTTGATACAAGAAAAGACAAAACCAATTTAGATACTTGGTTTTATTATGCTTTAAAACAGAGCAAATTATTTAACATAAGAGAGTATGACAATATCAATTTATAACATAAGTCATCATTGAAATATAAAGTATAAAACTTTTAGAGTTCACATTAGGATTTTTATTAGATTAGCTGTAAAAACAAATACGTGAATATTACGAGTATATGGGTATCAGAGATAATATCTGACCATTTTTTGACCATTGATCAAATCGGCCAGCAAAAGAAGTTCCTATCTACGACCAGAAGAAAACCAAAATCAAAATGACAAACAGCTCTGATAATTCTATTTTACTGATTACATTTTAAGAATTAATCTTTTATTTCAGTTAATTTAATTGCTTAAATTGTATTTTATTATTGTTAATTTTAAAAATTTTATGTTTCTTTTACTTTTCTACAAGAAATTGAACCTTACCGGAAGACAGAGGAAACAGTCTAAACCGATGGTTCAAGAAATTTCAAGTCTAAAGACTTAAAATTTGGAGGGTACATTTTTCTTATTATATAAAGGTGTATTAAGAACGGATTTTTGGAAATCTCACCCCGAAAAGTTGTTCGTTTTTGGACCTATAGCGATGAAAATTGATATTTGAGTGGTTATCACGGAATTCGGGGAATTATGGGACACTAAAGTAAATGCCACGGCCATTTAAACGCAACTGTTTATTGGTTACTCCTAGCAACAAAACAAAAGTACAATCTGTCACACTCCCACGGGAGAAAAACCGGAAGGTTGTATAAAATTAACAGAATGTAAAAATAAAATATTCTAAGTACCATAAACACAATAAACTTACTAAAAGGTCAGTCTGTCAGGTGGTCGTGAAATACGACCAAAACGAGTAGTTAACTGTCGGTCAGTAGTTAACAGTCGGTCAGTAGTGGAGTCAGCAGTCTCGTCAAAATTAGTGTCAGAAGTGTGGTTAGACACTGAATTTCGCCTATCCTCAGCCGTGTTTGTAGGTTCTTGATGAAGTTCTAGAGGAAAAAGCCGTTGAAAAGGTCTAACTTTATAACCATTGCCGACACGAACTTTTGCCACCCGCTCTTGACCGTCGCGACCCGCGTACGTCTCTACTATTACTCCTAAAGGTCACATCAATCGCTTGCACTCGGAGCCTACTAACACTATATCACCCTTGTGTAACAAATAATCCTCGTTTTTGACAGAATTTTTCTGTATAAGATTACTGATATATTCCGTACGAAAACGTTGGCGAAAATGCTCACGGAGTTCTTGACAATATTTGGCTCTCATGTTTAGAGCTTTACTGGCGATCTCGTCTAAGTCTTCAACGGAGTTTCCAGTCAAGGGTTGTATGAAGGACTGGGGTGTAAGTGGTCGTAAATCGTCAACGGCATTACTGACATATGTCAGTGGTCGGTTATTAATCGTAGCCTCGCAATCGCACAAAACGGTTTGCAATTCCATTAACGACACAGAAGCTCGGCCTAGAATTTTCAAAAGAATTTGCTTGACCATTCCTACCATTCTCTCATAAAACCCTCCCCACCACGGAGCACCGGGAGGTGAAAATATCCATTGTATTTTGCGTAGTGCCGAAAAACTTATTATTTTATTCCACTCTAAAGAATTAAGCATATTATGAACACCAACAAAATTAGTGCCGTTATCGCTGTAAATACATCGAACCCTGCCACGACGTGCTATAAATCGTCTTAAAGCTTGAACAAAATCGAAACTAGACAGCGACTCCACGACTTCCAAATGTACTGCGCGATAAGTAGCACACGTGAACAATGCTATCCAGCATTTAGTTCGAGTTTTCAGCAACAACGGTCCGGCTAAATCGACCCCTGTTACCTCAAACGGTGCACTTGCATCTGTGCGATTTTTAGGTAATTTTGCCGGCTGTACTTGTTGTGGTTTTGCTTTATACCTTTTGCAAAGGACACATTCCTTTACCACCTTTTTTACCAATCTTCTTACACCAATAATCCAAAGCGTCTCCCGTAAATTTATGATGAGAGTTTGAGTCCCAGCATGGTGTAAAAATTTATGACGTTCTTCAACGAAACGTTGAACTATGATATCACGAGCTGGTAACACTATTGGACACTTAAAATCGTAATTGTCAGCTGTGTCATCTATCCTTGTAATTAAACGACGAATGTTGTCCTTATCAATAAATGTTTGTAAGTTATTTATTATACTATTATGTCTTGCTTAAATTAAACGAAATAAAGCTTTCTCTGCGCGATCAATTTCATGAAGAGATAAATCTGTATAAAACTTGGTAGACGATTTATATCTAAACCTTAAGATCCAAGCAACCATTCTGATTATTTTTGAGTAAGATGAAAAGTAGGTTAGACGATCCAAAAAACACATATCTTCTACCAATAATAATTTTACAGAAGGCTTTTGTAAATATTTCTTCATCTAACTGATGTGTATCTAATGAAAAATTAGTAGACGGCCAACGGTCAGAATTTAAGTATAGCCAGGATGGACCGTCCCACCATTTGGATTCAATAAGTTGCTTAACACCAACACCTCTAGATGGTAAGTCTGCTGGGTTAAGATTCCCTGGGACATGTCGCCAAGCTTGTCGACCGGAATAGGTTCTTATTTCTCGTACTCTATTAGTGACGAAAACACTCCAATCGCCTTCTCCTTTAACCCAACACAAAACTACATTAGAATCAGTCCAGTAAAATACTGGACAATCATTTAGATTTAAACTTGACAGTGCTACATTACCTAATCTAATTGCCAAAATAGCAGCTAATAATTCAAGCCGCGGTATTGTGATCTTTTTGGCTGGAGTCACTCTCGCCTTTGCCATTACTAAACGTACAGAAACTTCACCTTTAAATTCAGAACGAAGAAAAATACAAGTAGCGTAAGCACTTTTACTTGCATCACAAAACACCTTTGATGAATTCTGACACTGTGAAATATCATAACACGTTAATCGCCTTGGTATATTAAGTTCACAAATTAAATATAACTGGTCAGTCCACTTCCTAAATTCCTCACATAAATATGACGGCAACTCTTCGTCCCATGAAATTTTATGTGCCCATGATTTCTGTAGTATTATTTTTGGGATAATCGTTGTGGGACAGCAAATGCCTATCGGGTCGAAAATTTTATGAACTATTGACAGCAAGGATCTTTTTGTGATTCATTCGCTAAGTCTACCTATAAAGTTCACATTACAGCTCAACTCATCTTTGTCTATATTCCATATTATACCCAAAACTGAAGTTGTTGTCGTGTCCTCTAATTTGACCGGGCCTGAAACCCAGCCACGCAAATCGAACATCCCACTCGACATAACTTCTCGAGCCTCCTGCACGAACTTCTTTAATGCGTCTACAGAATTTACACTTGTCACACAATTGTCAACGTAAAACGCTCTTTTTAGTTTTATTGGGTTTATAATTTGGGTGGTGCGCGTTCTAGATGAAAATTTATTGTAGCTGCAAGATGGAAAGGACTAGACTTAATACCAAATACTACACGCTTATGACGATAAACAATTATATTTTTATTTGGGTCATTTTATCAGACCACCAAAGAAATTTTAAATAATCCCGGTCTTCGGGAACAAGTGAAATTTGAAGGAATGCTTTGGCTATATCAGCGGTAACTCCAATTGCTTCCTTTCTAAAATCAATTAAAATATTAGGTAATAATTCGATGAGATTTACGCCTTTTTCTAAACAGCTATTAATAGATATGCCATGACTGTCTTTGGCCGATGCGTCAAAAACAGGCCTCACCTTAGTAGTCAGACTTGATTCTTTAATTACAGCGTGGTGGGGTAAAAAGTGACCTGACATAGAATTTTGACATGGCGCCTTTTCTATAATTCCTAATTTCATAGAAAACCTCATCATAACTTTTCATTTTACCTAATGATTGAATGTGCGTTGTAGTCGATAACAACCTCTTTTTTGCTAACTCAAAATTAGAACTAGGCCGTGGTATACCGTCTCGCCATGGCAAACAAACCTCATACCTATTCTCGTTATTAAGATGGATTGTCGACTCAAATTCATCTAATACTGCTTTCTCACGAAATTTAACAGTTTCCTGTTCGCAAGGATCTCGAACCCCCAACGTTTCTAAGTCCCACAGTTCCGAAATATTCATATTAGGCGAGGAGTGGAGAGTCGTACTTACAGTCGAAGCGAAGGCACCTGTAATGGGACCTTGTATTGTCCACCCCACCTTTGTACGTACTGCAGTCAAATTGTTTTCGAGCTGTATAAAATCACCAGTCATTAACATACCTGAAAAGTCCGCACCAATAAGTACAGTCACGTCATCAGGAGTAGAAGTTGTGTCAGTTAAAGTAATACCCTTTCGTTTTAATTGCTCGATCACTACATTAGATCTAACTTTAGGCAAGACTCCACAAATATATTCCTGCCCTAAAACAGAAATATTCATACAAAAATTAACATTACACAAGCTTATCAAACATATGTTGTAAACAAAATGTTCATGTGAAGTAGTTTCAACGCCGCCGAATAAACAATGTGTAAGTTTCTCCGTATGTGATGGTGTCAATCCTAATTCTTTCGCTAAATTATTCTTGATGTACGATCTTTGAGCACCTGTATCTATGAGTGCGCGAACTAAAATCTCTTTATTGTTTGAAACGAGTTTCACGACTATAGTCTGCAATAAAGTTGTAGATTCTAATTTGCATAATAACTCTTCCGATTTCTTTAGGGGTACCGAAGTAGTTTCTGACTTAGATTCTGATACTTTACTCTCTGGTAAATCTTGACACATTATAGTGACATGACGTTTCTTGCAAAACAAACATTTTGGAAAATATTTGCACTTCTTAGCATTATGCGACTTCTTTAAGCAAATTAAGCATGCCTTTTTAGATTTAACAAACTCTAATCTTTCTCTCGGCGTCATTCTCGAAGCTTTATGACACTCTGTAGGTGCATGTGTATCTTTATCACACCACAAACACTGAACACATTTCACCGAAACTGAACGGTTATTGTTGGTCACATCAGAAATGAAACAAGCTGTAGGAGGTTTTGGCGATGAAGTTGACGGGACGTTCCTTAATGAAAGCTGAGTAAATCCTTGACGAGCTAAATTTATTCGTTCTTCAGACTCTACTTCTTCCTTTAGAAAAATCATTATTGAACTCAAGTCATCGTCGTCATCTCCTTCTTTTGTAATTGTTCGTCGCTCAGAACGAATACGATTCCATGATCTAAACAAATCTTCGGGTAACGTACTTTCTATCATAGGGTACAATAAAGAAGCGAACTTATCCTTGGTTACTTTTAGTGTATCTAGTGCTTGAAGATAAGTTTGTAGACTGTCGTACAATTGAGATAAACTGCATGACTCACCTTTTAACTGAGACCACACTAAACTTAACAGACCTCGAACATATGTTTCTATGAGCATATCATCACGTGCAAAACGAGCTTTCAGTGCATTTATAACCTTATCATAGTTGTCTGCACTCGGTGGATAGCTGCGGACAAGTTGACGAGCTGGACTATTTTCTGTAGTTGATTGTATTAGATATTGAAACTTGTCTATGCCGTTGATATCTGCGTCCATATGAATTTTTTGAAATTGACCCCAAAATTGGATCGAATTACGTACATCTCCATCGAATTTGGGTAGTTCTAATAAAGGCATCTTGAGATTCTTTTTCTTAATTTCTGACCTCACAAAACGCTCATTCTCGTTAGAACATACACTAGAAATATGGTTTTCTGTGTGCGACGCACTGTGGCTCCTCATCTCGTACTTTGCACGTATTTCTGCCCACTTCGTTCTGTACTCCAAAGCTTTATCTTGATCATCTTGGAATGATTTTTCATCAAAAGACTCACTTTGGTGAAATGCTTCTGATAGTTGCTCTTCAACGTTCTGTAACCTTTCCGATGCATCTCTTACTGTGATGAACGTAGTTTCTATGTTGAGAGCATGTTCCGGTACGGTGAGTGCTTCTTCGAAATTTTTCACTGTGGTTGAAAATTCACGCCGGAGTTGCGTCCTTTTGCGTTTTAAGACCTCCATAATTGATTTTTATTAAACGGTCGCCACTAATATCACGGAATTCGGGGAATTATGGGAGACTAAAGTAAACGCCACGGCCATTTAAACGCAACTGTTTATTGGTTACTCCTAGCAACAAAACAAAAGTACAATCTGTCACAGTGGTCTAAGACTCTGGGAAGGTTGGCCTTTTGTAGTTTATAAGTTATATCCCGATGATTCTATGTCATTTTATTATCATTATCACCGTACCACGCCCACTGCAGAGCATAGGCTTCCCCACATATCTCTACGAAGGTCGGCTTCCCACAACTTTTATTAGATCGTCGTTCGGTACGCAGTTCCAGAACCATGTCATTTATTATGAAATTATTTTTATATTGTTGACATCATTTTGGCGAAATCTACTATTTTGCTAACGATACACAACATTTTTTTCAATTACTGTAATAGAAAACATTATTGCTTTGGAACCTAAACCAATATATCGAGCATTTTTTATTATATAATTTTACATACTTTATTACAACTATTTTAGGAGTTTATTTTACGTTTACGGTACGAGTACATACTATATATATATAATATGACAGCGATTTAATCAGTGTTCTTCTAAACGTGTTTTTGCATGTGGTTTTCTTTACAGGTAGTCCAGTCGAGAAATGTAATAGAAGTTCATTTTTAGCACTATCATAGCCGCTTAGCAACTAGCTCATCCAGGTCATGATCGCAAAAGTTAAACACTTTGCGGGTAAGGCCAGATGGATGGCCGAAAATAGATTGGGAATACAAAAGAGAGAGTTCTTTCTATTTTAGAAGACGCACCTACATCGTCTAATAAATAAATATATTATTGTTCTCTGGTGCGAGGTGCAGAATTCTCCTTTTAGGTTTTGAATGAATGCAAAATACGCAATGTTTGTTTTTTTCGCAGATATATAAACATATCATCTAAATTTTTAGGTGATATCCGATGAAAAGCATATTTTCTTTTGTTGCTTTTTATAGGAAAACTACTGATTCGATTTGGATAAAATTTAAATGGGACAATGAAAATACAACACGGCAGTAAAAAGCGACAGTAAAAAAGACTTTTGAAAATCGGTCAGCAATTCGCGGAACAATCAGTTAACATTCATAAAAAAACATACATCGCCGTCAAACATATGAGTACTTAACCTCCTTCTTTTCGATTTTGAAGTCTGTTAAAATCGTCTGAAAACGTGAACTGAATAAAAGTGCAGATGAGCCATCATGGCTCATCTTCCTTAATCGTCCATAAGGAAGGCCTGAGGCGCTGCAGTGAGGATGTAAAAGGCCTGATGATGATGATACTCTCGAGATCTTTAAAAACAGGAACTACATATAAATACACTTTCTTATTATAGTTTTAGTGGCAATGACTTTATTCTGTTTATTTTATTAAAAATGATATGTGTTTAATATAAAAATTTATATATTTCAATAATAAATCTTTATCTTTGAATAAATCTTTATTATTTCCTAGAAATATCTCTTCTTACAATAAAAATTATGTCAGGTATGGAAGTTAAAGTTAGCATATGTTATTAAAAGTAGCATGTGAAAACTTTTTCTTTTAGCCTAAACCTTTCCACAATTAAAATCAGAAAATAGGATATATGAGCTTATAGCTCTTAGAAAAGCCAATAAAATGGTTGGTAAAAAAACGATGGCTTAATTAAAGTGAGGCCAAAAAAGATAACAAGTGCTCTTGTCACGTCTTTCTTAGTTTTGATGTTAGAGACAATTATAAGAAACAAAAAATAAAGGTTTTTAAGCAATTATGCCGACGAAGTGATAAAGCAAAATTTGGAAAAAAGATTTAGGGTACTACATGTAGTGGAAATGAATTTTTTTGTCATACCCATAAAGTGGGGCATCGTTGGACAGGTTTTTAAAAACATTGCGGACGTGGAAAGGGCGTATTTCGATTTAGTAAAACATTCTTTGTTAGAGGATAACCTCCCTCTACCAACTAAACGGTGATTGGTAAAAATTCAAACGTTACGGCAGTAGTAACTAGGTATATATAAAAACAGTCGACCAATTATTGTATTTAACTCGAAAATTTCGAAAACCCCATGGAATAAACATATTTTTTTTCCTTATTTTAATGGATAATAGTACGGAACCCTACGTGCGTGAGTCCGACTGGCACTTGGCCGATTTTTTTTAAATAATTAAATAGCTCTGCGTCTTACTTACGTCATTACGATTTCTTAACTGAAAATATTCTTACTGATGAATCAGATCTGATGGGAAGAGAACAGGTATGAAATTATTTTACATTTTAGTAATGTATTTTCAGTATTTTTTAAAGTACTCACTGCCATTTTCGACCAGTATTTTTGTCTGTACACTCACTTCAATCTTTTACATATGCATATATTTAATTTGTTTTATTATCATTATTTCAGAGTAAAGGTTGTTCATTTCTATACAAAATAACAAGAGAATTTCTAATATTACAAATGCATTCTGATTTAAGACAAGTTGTAGTATTAGTCAACACAAATAGGTACGAGTATACGCGCGTTCAGAAATTTTAAAATTAAAAATTGTTTGTTAGGTTTCGGGTCTGAAATATAGTATTTTTGTGTGCTATATACCCTTCTTGCATTAGCGTCGAAATATCGGGTATACTTGATATTTATAAGGCACATGATAGCAATCCCGTTATTAACAATCATTCTAATTAATTTTTAATTATTTGCAAAAAATCTCTGAACATATGAATTTTATTCTCAAAGTTTATAGAAAAAACATAGAGCAGAAGTTGCTTAGTTAAAATAACGATCTATCATTTACCACATTTTTAAAACAAAGGTTTTCAATAATAAAAATCACAAGTACCTACAAACAAACTGTTGGCAAATTTTGATAGTTGTAGTACTCATACAGAACATAATCCTATCTCGAACATTTAAATTCATTAATTACTGAAAAAAAAAAGAACTCAATTCCTCCTAGCGCTACAGTGACAAAAGTTTCGTAGTTAATAATTGAAATTGCCTGAAACGTAGGGCGGGTAGCAGTAGCGAGAGAGCGGAGGGTGCGTTTTCTTTGCCTTTTTTCTCAGGTAGAGATGCACGCGCGCACGGAAACGCAGTGCGATGAGGTGAGTCAGCGGGGCGGAGGGCGAGGGGCGTTCCTCGTCATGTCATAGCGCGGCCCGCTTCGTGTGCAGTGTAGCACGCGCCGCCTGCGGCCACACATCGCTTGCCGCGCTACGCCGCCGCCTCCCGGTCTGCCGCACCACGCGTCCGCTGGGCGCGTCGCGCGGGCCGCGGGCCAGGCCCGCGAGCCTGCTGCTGCTGGCCGCCTGGCTGGCAGCCGTCGCTGCCGACCTCGCCTGCCCGCAGGACCCTCCCACCATCGACGCGTGCGCCTCCTGTAGCTCCTACGAAAACGCACGGGAGCACAGCCTCAAAGTGATCCGTGAGAGTCTTCTCGCCAAGCTCGGCTTCACACAAGCTCCCAATACGACTGGTCGGGAGTTGCCGCGGGTTCCGCCTCATCTTTTGAAGCTCTTTGAGCGACAGACGCAGTCTATGGGGGTGCAAGCAGATGCACCGATGCCTTCGCGCGCTTTCGTAACACACACCGAGCAAGATGACTTCTTAGCTCGCACCGATAACGTCCTGGTTTTTGCTCGTTAGTATTGAATTTTTCATATTTCCATTCAACTTAGTTTTAATTTCTAAGAATAACAAGTTAGAACTTTTAATAACAAGGTTTGATTGAGCTCAAGGTATCCAAATTAAAGTTTCTCCAATATTTAGCGTTCGATGTGAATATCTTTATCACTTTGTTAATTGTATCTGTATTACCCACTCACCATTTCTAGCAAAAGGTGATTTTAGTGGTGCGATACGACTTCCTAAATTTATCACATAGCAGCAGAATTTCATGTAAAGACGTCCACGTGGTTCAATAGCCAGTGGTTGATCGTCCCCACTTATATGCCGACAGCAGACGTTTTGCAAGTTCATTGACAGGCACGTGTGCAGTTTATATGTATGGCACTTCGCGGTCGTGTCACGCACCGCAAATTTTAATTGGCCAATGATTGCTAGGACTTCCATGTAACGTATCATTGTCTTTAGAACCATAAAACCACGTCCCGTAAGATTGCCATCAATATTGCAAGCTCCTGTGAATGCTAATCAATAAGAGATAGGCATTATTATGTATATCCAAAACTGAAAACTTATGAGTGTCTGAATTGAAATGTTAAGAGTGCAATTATTAAACTCTATTAGTGAGTTCCATGTTCATTGTAATTAAGAACGAAATGTTATTGAGTTAAAGAGAAAATGAGGCTATCTTAGTTCATATAAGTATATAATCTGGTACCTAACGTAAGAACGAGGGGCTTCGACCGTTGATGATAACGTTAACTCTAGACTGTCTCTACCGTCTCAACGACCAATTAGACATTGTGAGCAAAAAGTTAAATGATCTGCCCAATTTAATGTTTGATTGAATGTTTCCATAAATAATATAACTGTAACTTCGAAGTTTAATGTAAGTATAAATATATATCATTACAAAGAATAAGATTCAACATCAGAAAATCACATTTTGTTATTAATTAATAACAACAATTATGAAATTTCATAATCCTAAATTAGATTAAGTAAGATGAATGATCTGATAGATATGAACATAAAAATTAAGGATGCAAATAATAATCTTAATAATGAGGACGAATAAAAACTTGTATCCTTGGAAGTTGGAAAGGAGTATCAAATATTACCCAACATGTCTCCCAAAAATTAAATAGATAAATAATTTCCAAGACTATGTCCATACAGCAATTTTTATTCTTGAATGTTCCCACGTACCTATACGTCATGTCATGACCTACGTCGGTCGACTACTTAATTATTATTTTTAGCATATCAAAGTTGATAATGTGGTATTCACTGAGAACGCTTGATATATCGGCAAAATAGTTGCACCTAACCGAGATATCTGTGCGCTTTGCACTTATATTTATTTACACACCACTAAGGTAATCCCGTGACCTAAAAATAATTATTACCAATTCGTTGACACATCAGTTTGTTAAAAATATTTAAGTATCATAATTGCGTATAGTAAATGAACCGTTGGAATGTCTGCGAAGAAGCATTAAGAGCTATTGGGCTGAAGAGTCAATGGCCGCCAACATTAAACTTTTCGCCTAATTGTTTTTAATTGCTTATTTGATTTGTCTCAAGAATGAGTGAAAGGTGGAGTTTGAATGTTGCTATATTTGTTTTTATGATACTAAAATATTTTTTTGCAAATTTAATTTATTAACGTGCATCCAATATTTGAAATACGTAATATTCTTTTAGTAAGAACGTCTTTATTAAATTACTATAGAAAAATTATAGATTCAGTTTATGAGAACTTTAAAAACATATATTTTTTTCCATAATAAAAAAACACATGTTGATAGTTATCTTGTTATTGTTTTTTGACTTTCATTGTAATTAAAAACTTAATTTAAATTGTTTACTTTAAGATAAGATAAGTTATTTCACAGAATTTTCCGGATATGTAAAAATAACATACGAAAAAAAACCTTTAATTTGTCAAAAAATGTATAGTATAAACTTTCAAAAGTGGCCTATTTATATGTTATTATTCAGATATGTAAGTAATAAAATAAATAGGTAATAAGAAATATTTAGTAATAACGCGAAATCCAAAAAATCGTTTTTACAACATTACCAACCAAATGCTATGAAGAAAGTCACAAGTAATTTTTAACTATATTATAGCTAGTAAGAAAAGTAAATACCGCATTAAAGACATAAATAGGTAATTAAGTAATGTAAACAACTACAAAAAGAGTTTTAAATTATTGACAATAAGTATGAAACAGAAAATATGTTAATACAAAGTAAATCAAATCATGTCTAAGAATGTTACACGAGTAAGACCATACATCTCATACCATTCATCTCATTCAAAATTGGTTCGAAAGCTAATAATAAAATAAAAATAAGAAAGCTCACCATTAATATTTCCTTACTTTACATTGGCTCTATTATGTCAAAAAATAAAATTAAGTAAACCTAAGTAGTAATTATTTCGACATTTTATAATATACAAATTATGGATAAAAATACAATGTAATTTGATGATATGATTATAATTTATTTACTTTGATGATGATTTGAATATAATTATAATAAAAATCCAAATATGACGCGAATTCAAAGAAAATTATTTATCGTCTGAAAAGTAAAATTTAATTTATTGAAGGTTTTTTAATGTAATTTAAATTAGTACAAGTTTACATTAGTAAGCAGTACACAAAAGTTAATAAGTAAATTTCACAAACTCAAGGAAACTTTCCAATAGTCTAATTGGAGGCGGTGCCACTATTTACGAGTAGGAAGGCCCCGGTCGATCGTTAGTCTACCATTCTCAAGAACACTGCCCTCGAATTATAATCTACGTGCAAACACACCGCCTCCATACAGGCGAGTGACACAATTCCCGACACATTACCCAATCTTACGTAAGTAACTCTGATTTCTCTACATCATATATCTGTTCCGGCTAGAGTCCATTCTGCTACCTAATCGTCTAAATTCATCCCTTTCAATTTGACAATCGAAATATATTCACAAACTTAACGCTACAACTTTGACATGTGATAGCGAATGTGATCGATACATTTATTTTAAATTCTGAATGAATGATATCGTTAATTTAACATGTATTAGCTAAGAATTTATCGCCTTATGCTTGAAAGCTATAGATAAATGTCAAACGAAAAAATTGAATGTTAACTACAATCTTTTAACGAGTTTTACGAAATTTTTATTATGTTTTTTGATTATTCAAACCATCATTCTTTCCAAAAGCGGTTACTACTTTTTTGCGGTTAAAAGTTACATAACTCCATGCGAATTTTAATATAATAAACTTTCAAAGGTATTTTGAAAGTTATTGAGATCGTTCTTAAAATTCGACAATTAGGCCACTGTTAGAAACACGATGTAGAGGATTAGGCCTATTGGGGAAACCTCTATAAAAAAAGCGCACCTCTGGTTCCTACCTCCAAGGTGGTGTGGAAAAAGAACCAATCTGTTTTATTCGTATATCGTTGTATACCAATAGCGATAAATGAATTCATTTAGACTTTGGCACGACTCTTACTCAAAGCATCAACGCTTTGCGTAGAATACTAATTATTAATATTAGTATTCTTAATATGATTGCCATTGACATTGCACATATTATATCTACCTTATGGAATTCAACTACTAAATTATTATAGTCAAATTGTTAATGCATTAATTCTAAAAGTGTGACTAAACACACATATAAATTACACACGCGTATATAAAATACGCTTTTATAATTTTATAAATCTTTTTCTCAAAAATCTAACTTACATATTGATAAGAAATATATAAAAACATAAGTTGTTTTTCAATAAACAATTTCTCCAAAAATAAATCCAAACAAACAACGTTCCATGTGTATAGCTTATAATATTTATAAATAACCCTTTCTTATCATATCAAGTAAGCAAGGACGCGATACTGTTGCGCATTTAACACAACAGTAAAGTAATTATACTATAATATATTTAGTTGCATCTAAATAACGAGCTGTGTTGAGTTAATGTTTTATTTGTATCGATTTGCACTTAAAACATTATTATGTTGTATTAATTTAAAGTAATAAAGCAGATTGAAAGGAAAAAAGTTCGTTTGAATAACGTTGTGAGTGCGTGCGCACACGCATTTGATTCGGGGTCGCGAGCATGTCTCGCCGCCCGTCGTCGGGCCATTTGCACCGATCGATTGTTTTGGCTGCTCGTAGCCATCTTAATTGTTCATGAATCAAGATCATGAGCATTTTGTGTAAGATGACTACAAGGATTGTTTGATAACTACCTTTTATCGACGGTAGCGTCCGTTTTGATCTGTTATAAGCATTTATATTTAAATTAATTATGTTTTTTTTTTTACATTTTAATGTTGCTCGCTCATTGTTGTAATATAATAATAACGACTAATTTTTCTTAATGTTCTTTGTAATAATCCTATTGGAAAACAGTGTAAATAAGTTAATTTCTTCTAAATCATTATAAGCCTTTTTATTTCCCCAATGCAGGCCAGATGGATAGTTAATGAATGGTTAAAGAGGATTTCTTATAAATTATAGTAAAAATGTCTAGGTATTTCAAAATAATTTGAGAGCACTACAATATTTCTTGTAATTATTTTATTAATTATGCAATTGTATAATTAATAGTAATTATACAATTACATAATCAGACTGTTATTCTGTAATTAAATCTTCGTAAAACTTGACATAGAGCACACCATTGTTATACCCTAGAGGTTCAATTAATAAAAAAGAAAAATATTAACATTTTTACTTAAACTTAAAATTTGCGTTTACCGTCTGACGCGGCATATTAACGATATTGTTAATTCAATATCTTTAAAAAAACATTGCAGTCTCAATCACTATCATATGTTTAATAGTTGTAGCGTTAAGTTCGTGAATATCTTCCAAAATGTCAAATTGAAATGGATTGTGATAAATTACGAAGTAAGAACATTCGACCGCAGGTTTTATTTCATTGAACCTATGTGACAGCACTGTGTTCAACGTCTAGTTCGAGGTTGATTTTATTCTTAGTTTGTGTATATGCATTATTGGTGTTAATTTGGATCATTTTTCAATATTTTCAGAAATATGTAGAGTCTCTTTTGTATTTTATAATGTATAGGGATATTTGCATTGTATTGATTTTACAGATAGACTAAATACAGAGAATATAAAACAAACATTACAGTTGCAAAAAACTTATTGTAAGTCAGTGTGATGCTTGAAAATCTTACTATCTAAGTCCTCTACGAAAACATCAGCAGCTACTGGCAGAGACGGGCAAGAGCGTATGGTATATTTAGTCAATACTTAATTATAGTAATACGAGTAGTATTTTTTTTATTAATCCGATGAATTTATTAGCTAATGGTTGATTACAACATTTAACATTCAATGTGGGATAAAGTTGTCTTATACATTATCGTCAATCGGGATTAATTACTTTTTGCCCATATCTGACTGGCTGATACAGGAGAGTCCATAGCAACACAAGGCCAACAGTTGCCTTATCAAATAAGTAAAGAATATATGATATAGGTATAATCTCCAACTACATTTTATTATATATTCAAGTGAAGATAAAGCAGGATTAAGTGAGGTTTATTTTTAAACATTACATGTTACTTAATATACATAGTCTTGCCATAAATATTGTTACATAGAAAATCTAAATTTTTTTGTTGAACGTAACATTTATTACTCTTATAGTGTGTTAGTTATATAAATTAATATATTACAGATTCGATATTCAAAAGAAATATTTGGTTTATTTTTAATTATAACAATATTTATGGCCAGACAAAGACATACTACTTATATGTGAATAAAAAAAATCTTAAAAAAATGGAAACTATGAACTGGAAAGGCGGTTTGCAAATTCAAGATAATTCTTTGTCTGAGTTAAATCATACTTATTTTAAATTTTATGAATTGGTTGTCTTATTTTTTTTTCTGAGATTGGAGCTAAGTTTTGTAAAATGTTTTACTATTTTAATGAGGTGCGATTTAATTTAAAGTCACGAAATTTAATTATTTAATTAAAAGTTATTATAAAAAAAGAACTGTTATTTTTTTATATAAATAAAAGAACTTGTCCTGATTGACTGACTGATTCATCAACGCCAAGTGTAAATTATCGGTTAATAGAGTTAGTTTGTGGAGAAGACACTCAACAAGGAAGGATATTCAACCCTAGACGGATGAAATAAAGTTTATGAGGTATAAACAGACATGAGTTTGTCTCTAAAATTAGAAATTCTTGTTTCAATAATGGTTGAAAGTTTCATAGAAGTTTGTCAATTTTAAAGTTAGAAATATAAAACTTTGTTTATCGTAAAGGTAAAATTATGTAACAGAGCACACCTAAAACCACTTGACGGATCAAGCTGTTTGGCATACTTATACTTATTTTAACGACTGTTGGAATTTTACATATTAGAGGTTCGAAATAGGCCTTTTTATAGGAAAATTTGGCTACTGATTATTAATTAGTAATTATTTGATTCAGTTTTTGTAAAAAATCTACCCCTAAAGAGTTTTGAAAGACCATTTTTTTTTTAAATTAGACATATAAAATTTTATTTATGGCTATTGATTAATTATTTGTAAATAATTGTTACAGATTAATGAGGGGTTAAAAGTTTACATGGAAGTCTCTCATTAGTTGAAAATATAAACTTTATTTAGCGTAAAGGCAAATGTGACTGGTTGACCGATCTATTAACGCATCAAGTTGTAATTTGGGACACAAATAATTATTATGACGTATAGGTTCGCTATTAAATAATTTGGAATAATTCATCTCCTAAATATAAGCATTTTTATTTCTCTGATCTTAAATGTCATTATTTTTGATTCTTTGTAATTTTAAATTATTGAGGTCAGGTTAAAGAGTTTCACTTTCATTTTAAATGTAGAAATGAATATAATTTAATTCTACTAATTCAATCACTTGACATTGTCAGAATTGTGCGAACCGCGTAGATAAGCCATTAAATAATCTTTTATTGAAGAAGACATGATTATAAAAAATCGAAAATTGGATTTTTCAACTGTAATATCATTGACAATAGTGGTGTTTATTTGTGAACTAGAACATGTTTTATATATAATCAAAGATTTTATGAAATGAGGAATATAAATTTAGTGTAATGGAAAATGTATCAGCATAGTAATATAATGCGGCGATCGGGTAATGCTGCGTAGTCGCAAACCCGCTTGGGGTAAGATTTATGTTTCAAATCATAATTAACCTAGCTTTTGCCCGCGACTTCGACTGCGTGGTTAAGTGAGGCCCGGTTCTGCTATTTTTATTAAATGGGGCAAAAGCTTTGCATGGCGCCCCTTTACCCACCCCCCACTCTACGTTCCATGAGGCCTGATTTTTATATTACCATATTGTTGCACTGCATGGTTTTTTCTTTTATTTCGATAAGGAATTTTAAAGCATGTCCATCCCATCGCCTATAAATATGTTTTAACTGTAAGTGGGTAATATATAATGATGATTTTGGCGTCCCCCTAACATTGGCACCCGAGGCAAGTGCTCCCACTTGCCCCCCTCAGATCCGGGCATGTATAGTTACTTTGGGCAGTATTCTGGAAACTCGAAAATAAATATTCATTAAATCACGTAAAATACTCGAATATAAAATTTCATGATTTTATCTTAAACAATGGTGAACTTCTAAAAAAACGATGATTCCCTATTTCAATTTCTTTCGGCACAATATAAATTCCGGTTAATGGTTAAGGCGTGAGAGCGTAACAGATATATACACAGAATTACTTTCGCATATATAATATTAGATTCTTCCTGTCGCTAATTACATCATATAATAAAAGATTACCAGACAGTTACCCAAATAAACAAACTAAAAATAATATAAATCACAATTGCTTGGTCAACTCTTAATCTCACAGCTCTTTTTAGGGCCACGTACACAAAGGGTAAAACGGGAACCCTATTACTAAGACTTCGTTGTTTGTCACCAGGCTGTATCTCCTGTACCGTGAAAGTTAGTTGAAATTTTCACAGATGATGTATTTCAGTTACCGCTAAACAACAAATAGAAAAAAACCATCCTCCCATACAATAAACGTAATTTTTAGTTTAAATAGAGAAGATTTTTTGTGAACTAATGAAAACACATTGAGGTTAATTTATACGTAGCCAAGTGCCGTTAATTTTCACGGCTAAACGCCGATCAGCTAAGTATCACAACGTCCTTCTACAGTGCGGCTGTATAAAGCCCAGGCAGCTGGTCAACTGTCAAGGATCAAGATATGAAACACAAATATTAATTTTATTATTAGCAAAATATCCGCGATATTAGAAAAAATACTAATAATCATAATTAATAACTTCGAAGACAATACAATAAAAAGTTTTATCTAATTTTTAAATATGATTTACATTTTTTTTAAATATGGGAATAAATACATATAGAAACAAAAATAGAAATCTAAAGTTTACACAAAATTTAATCGAAAACTAAAATTTACGTTGAACTCATTGAACCAAACGATAACGCAGTTTAAATAAGAATAGATGCCTTCTAGTAAAAAAAAGCTTGAAGTTCTTTATCATAATCTTCACCAGCATATTAGTGTCCCCATTGCTGGATTCAGATGTTCTCTATGAATGGAATCGAATCAAATTTAATAAGGAGAATGGGCCATGGACCACCACGTGGGGTCAGTCAGCTGGCCTTTGCGAAAGTTTCTTTACAACCGTATCACAGACCGAGTGTGCTGACTACTGCGCCATTTTACTTCATTTTAGATATTAATTGTTCTTACGACATTTTATTTTAAAGCTCAATCTCGATCAAAACAGTGCGATGTTGAATATACTTAAAGCTATACATACATCTAGTATAGTTCAAAATATACAAGAAGTTGTTTTCTTTTATATATATAATGTTTGATATTTTACAAGATCTATATTTAAAATGTAATTTTATGTATAAGTTATTTCATCCTTTTAAGTGCTGGTTTCGAGATAAAACATAATCTATTATCTTCCGAAAGTCTTCCAGTCTTTTCATCGATAAAATTCCAAAAACAGAGAAGTTTCATGCAAACATTGTCACCCTTTTTAACCCTCTTCGGTGTAGAATTTCCAAAAATCCGTTCTAATCATACCTCTACGCTCATAATGTACCCTCCAAATTTCAAGTTTATACGATTAGTGGTTTAGGCCGTGCGTTGTCTGTCAGTATGTCAGTATATATTTTTATATATGTATAGATATTACAATAAGAAACTGCTGTACTTTGTACCTTTATACATAGATTTATACAGGTTTTTATTTCCATGTTACATTCTGTTTTATCTTAATATACTTAATAAATGATTCAAACTTACTACTGCATTTCGTTATTTCAAAATTACAACCTCTATGACGAGCAGCGTGGCACTGTCAGTATAGGTATTATTTAATAACTTTAATTATTTTCAAAGATATGTTTGTTTCACCTAAGGCTATCAAACTACTAGTGAGCCCTTTGGAAATACTGTTCTCTCAATGTACTCTCCTGTACCTATGTTGAGCAAATTATTTAATAAATAATAAGAGATTTTTGACAGAAGTAATACCTTTTACAAATACAAATAGATTTCCTGTGCCTATACAGGCTATTGAAATGGTACCTATACCTGACAGTAAGGGTAAGTATCTTTACCATTATAGTTGCCATAAAATGGCATTAGAAAACTATCCATAACTTTTGAGATATCCTGAACAGTTAAATTCATTAAAATTGGAATAATATATAGTCAGCAAGAAAATCCTAAAAAACAAAAAACCACAACACGGATTTCGCTATGTGGTTATTCTGAGATTGCCCCAACGCATCATGAGCGTTCTCATTTGAGCTATAACACGAATTTTGCTATGTGGTTATTCTGAGATTGCCCCAACGCATCATGAGCGTACTCATTTGAGCTATAACACGTTATGTAGTTATTCTGCGATTGCGAGAATCCGGTGTGAACTTATTTTTAAACATTGTTATTATCCCAAATTAAATAGTTTAAGCACTTGTATTTTAGAAATTTGAAATAACGAAGGTACCATGACATCCAGACCAGGGACTAAATAGAGAAGATAATTTTCTATATCCACCCGGCTCCAGAAGGATCCCAGGAAGGAGGATGAGAGATACTAAGAAGACTATAATAAATCGATGGACGAAAGATTCATAAAAATCCACGCACACGTTAGATCTTTATGTAATACATGCATAGTCTAATTGAAAATATTAGCTTTTTTACAAACATTTCCTTTGCATTGCGTCATTAAGTTTTTTATTTATAAAAATAACTAATCAAATGGTTGGTTAAACCATTTCAGTTATTAGCATTTCATACATGGTATATTTATAATTTTACTTGCATAATCCTAATGTAAAATTGTAATGCGTAGTGTTTTTTTTCGTTAGGTAGATAATATTTCAGTATTTAATGAGAAATGATTATATTGGTAACGACTACGTTGATATTAACCCTTAACAGATATTGTATATCGAAAGATTCGAACGTTAAGACTTCCTTATTATTTTTAAAAGAAGAATAGCCCATTGTAGTTTAGATAGACTTTAAACGTTCGCGTATGCATTCACCTTGACCCATAATTTTAATAGCAACTTGAAGAACTTCCTCAATCGAATCATATGTGAAGAAAACTGAAATGTCTGTCGCTAGGCAGTACCGATAAATGGTTTGGCCATACAGACATTGTATTGCAGTTACGATACTGCGTAATAAGAACGATTAGATAAAAACGAATCGATTAATCGTTTAAATAATACGCAAAGCTTATGCCTCAATTCTTGTGTTCCCGTAGCATATTTCGTAGTATATATAACATTTCATAGCAAGTATAAATATTAGGTATTTCATAAATTTAATAATATATTAGGGGTTAATGAATAAAATTACTTTTCATAGTAATATATATTTTTAATAGACATTGCCGTAAATGTACACGAGCTACAGTTAGAAACTATACGTCATACTCTGTAGTCACTAGACCCTGCTCCAATGGACTACCATTTTTTACCATTAAATTTCTAGAATCTTAAAGAAAATACTTAAATTATTCAACTGTCTGTGATGTTTGAGAAGGGATTCAAAAGAACAAAGGTTCTATGTTTGACGGCGATGTATGCTTTTCTTTTTATTTATTTTTTACGAATGTTTTATAATACTTTTTTATTAGACTGCTTATGGGCCTGACGTGGTCCCTATCTTTTTATAATTATAATTCTTTTTGTAATTTACAAAAAATCTCCGTCTCACTTCAATAGCAATTTCTTGAATAAGTAATAAAACCGCTTTTCATGAAAAGTGTTATTTTTCACTTTATAAAAGTTTGAAATCGGTTCTATTTTTGATAAAAAAAAACAAATTACGATTTTTATTAATCGACTTCAAAATCAGCAGTTGGATGGATCGAAGTGGTCCCATTTAAATTTTATCGAAATCGAATAAGTTTTTTTCCTTTAGTAACAAAAAAAATAAGCTTTCCAACAGATACCACCTAAATATTAAGATATGTTATGACATGGCCTATTTCAGCTAAAAAAAAATTGCATATTTAGAATTCATTCAAACTCTGAAAGGAAGATTTTTTATGTTCAACGAGTATGTATACTTTACGCTTTGATGTATATTTTTTATGAAACTCATATGTTTGCCAAATCTTGCAACAGAAATTTAAAGTAATTTTCTTCAATCGGTGAAGCTTAAATTTTGCACAGTTTAGTTTAGATGGTAAGCTAAGTTATAATATTAAATCTAATATGGCGGAAGCAAAGCGGGCGACCTAGTTAATTATTTTATGTATAATTATGATAAAGCATCAAATGAATAGTTTCGTTAAGAAAACATACGAAAACAATAAAATGACTTCATTCTTACTCTTATGGCAGACCGACCACCGAAGATAAAAGAGTTCGCTGAGAAGAGCACGATAAAATAACGAAATATAAAAGCTTTTTTTTATTTCAATGCACTTTTGTTTAATACTATGAAATCTAGTCACAATTATTTTTTTATAATTTAATATCGTTTAATTCGCTCGTAAACCGTTTTTATAGACCTTGACCGTAATTCATGTCGACATTTGCCGTTTTTTGACCTAATTACATGTAATATCTTTTTACGTAAAACTGAACAACTCGCGATTCACCGAAATTTGATATGAAGCACATTTAAGTAGGTACACTTGAGCACTTGAATTTGAAAGATGATCAAATTATATATGAAATTTCGTATAGGAGTATATCATCGTCCGTTTATTTTTTTTTTACATATACTGCTTAAAAATTTAAAATAAAGGTCGATGACTAACATCCATAAAATTGTTATTAGCTTAAAGTGACGTTACGAATACAAAGGAAAGTGACTTCATATTCTAATGAAGTCACTTTTCAATAAGACTTCTCTGTGTGAAATAAAACAGGGAGAAAAAAAACAGCCCTTGCTGAGTTTCTTGCCGGTTCTTCTCAGTACAAGGTCTCCCGCCGTAGTTTTGCGAACCTATGGCGTAGTTTTCGACTTTCACAAGTGCTCTGTAAAAGCCTAAACTGAATAAATAAATTTTGATTTGATTTGATTTGATACAATTTAAAAAAAAATAAAACAAATTTTGTTTCTAATAAAATTACTTTGTATTTACCTTATTATACTTTAAATAAATTAGATTTATTAGTATACACAGAACAGAAAAGTGGTAGTATACATACTTACCTACGTATACTTACTTGGCTTATTCATCAAACAACAAATTGCAAAACATGCAACAAACTTGAACCACTTTATTGGGTTCTAAAGCTTTTCTAACTTATCTCAACATAAAGCCATTTGTAAATTGATAAATTGCATAATTTATAATGCCAGACCAAATTCGGTAAATGGCATGTACAAATACCATTTACCGAATTTGTAGTAGTCACCTTTATCCTTAATAATAAACTAAGAAAGGATATCTTAAGTACTTATGCAAAGTACATCCATAAAGCTAAACACAGATGTGATCTCTCATATCAGCGTGCGAACTTCTGCGTCCGCGCTGCTGGCAGCTGAGCCCGCATGCGCCCACCCAGGCTACACATTGCAATAGCCCACGCCTCTCATTCGCAATAAACGAGAAACATCGACGGTTATAACCCTCACGTGATTGATTTATTAATCTATCGGCAACATTAGGATGTGAAATCCGGGTTTCACAATTAACGCAGATGCGTACATTTGAGTCGGGCTTTTGTGAAACGAATACAAACTTATCTTTTATAGATAAGCTCTTTTGACTTTTGTTCGTTGGTTATCAACCTTGATAATAATAAAAAATGAGAATCCACCGAAAACTTATAAAGGAATTACTACAAATTTATATAAATTCAGTAGGAATTATATTTTTTTGCCGAATAATTCGGAGGAAAGGGCTGTCACCTCGTACAAAGTGAATGAATGTGAGCAGGCGATAAAGAAAGGACTCGCCTTTCTTTATTTGCAAACAACAGCAGGCACCTTGACACTAGAGGTTGTTAACCGATGCATTAGATGGGGCACAACACAATTGAGGCCAGTGTGTGAGCGAGTTCAAGAGCAATTTAGGTTCCCTAGGTCAGTTCGCCGAAGGTAACCTTGACATTGACCACAATAGATGAACCTGGTTCTTCCTTTTTATCAAAAAAAAATTAAAAAAATTGTTTTGTAAGTTTTCAAAGAGGTCTTAGGATCTAATTGAATATCGCCTCATGTGAGTGTCGTTATGGGCGTAATTACTTCAAATCATTCTTTAATTATGTATGTACCTCTGTGGCAGAGGAGATCGGGCACAATTAAATAAATAGATTTTTAGTTGTAGCTTGTTTATTATTTTATGCTTTAGTTATCAACGTAGGTATCATATAATACAAACCCGTCAATTTATTAATTGTACCTTAATAAATATACCTTATATTATAAGTACATTTTTTATCATATTAAAAATATCAAACAATGGTAAAGACTGTTAAGTGCATAAAATATTGCTTGCCTCATAGGCCAACAAAATGAAGCGTGAAGTCTAAATTACAATTGGTTAGTACCTATATTAGTAAATATGATCCAAGACTATTATGCTATCCCTGTGGTATGAATGCACTAGTTTATAAATTAAAACAACATCTTGAGTTGTAGTTTTTATAGTTTATGAGAAATTCCCTTGTCAATACTTACGTCTATTAATTATAACCCGGTCTCCTCTACCTACTCGTACCACCTTTCACATTCATTTGAAGAGTTAAGGTTCCCACTTTTTATCTTATAAGTATAATATTTGTATGTCTAATCACAATTCCAATAAAGAGACGTATATTTATGTGTCTAAGACAATAAATTTTATTTTAGTTCTGTATTTTAATTTGTATTGAAATTGAATAAGAAATGTGAATTCCATTTTCATAATTGTTATTCAATTTTCATATTGTTATTCTATTCATTTCTGACATAGCATCTGAACTGCAAAGCGTTTGTCTCAATATGTCGTTGTTCTCATATAGACGGATCTAAAGAGCTCAAACACGATACAGTTGCGTTATTTCATTGCTAAGTTCCTATGACCATCTTCCAGCTCCATCATCACTAGATATTGGTGTGGAAAGCATTCAGTACCAAAGTCCTCATAAAGACGGATCTAACGACACGATGCAATTGAGACATTTAGCACTAAGTTCCTATGACCACCTTCCGACTTCATCACCATATCAGCTTAACTGATACCATAATATTACATTGGCATCTGACTTACACATCTATACAAAATTTCAAATTTATCGGACGTTGGGAAGTGAGTCAAACTTGAGTTCCAAGATTTTTCGCTGATAGACAACATGGTATTGTCATCTATGTTATTTGGTAATATTTTATGAAAAGCATATTTTGTTTTATTATAAAAAGAAAACTACAGATTTGATTTCGATAAAATTTCTCGGGCTCATAAACTGTGTAATAAAAATGAATTTTAAAAATCGGTCAACAATTCGGTGTAAAATAGGTGAACATACCTACATCGCCTTCGCCTTCGACATATAACCTCCTTTTAGATTTTGAAGTCGGTTAAAAATTAAATCGGATTAGTGGTGTTATTTTTATATATCAAAACATTGTGTCACACCTATTATTAAATAAAATTGTATATTTTACTTTCATAAAAGCTTAAAAACTATTAGGTAAACGTGTCCGACGTTCAAAGTTTTTTGAATATACAAATCTCTTTTAAAATATAAGTTTGTTTTTATTTAGTATGTTCGCGAACGTCGATAAGTACATTGGGGAATGAGTTAAGGATAAAATACATCAGGATTACGCTTCAGTGTTTGAAAATAGAACACGTGTAAAGCATCGCGACAGATTTCCAGGAGATCGCGGAGACAAGCAAAAAACAAAAAAAAAATCTGGACCGGAGACGCGTTCGGTGCACTCCTCCTTGTAAGTATGCTGCTTTCGTTCGAGGTAGGGCTTGCGATATGATCAAAGTGACTATTAAATAAAATAATTTTATCATGTGACATTAATAATCTTGGTTAAACGATATCCAGAAATATTAAGTATATTAAAATAGTTTTTTTTTATTTTTAGAAAAAAAATATGACAACCTTTCACCTATAATCGTAATCATTTTAGTGAACCCTTTCTCTCGATAACTATAAATTATGAAAATACTATTATAATAGACAGAGTCCTCTATTTTTACACCTCCATTTCAGACCACCGTCTACTATATTGTATTTAAATAAGTGATTTTATTATTTTCGTATTCTCTCAGGTTACCCTTTCATTTGGATATTAAAAGTGCATACAAAAAATAAATAGATTGAGATCTTGGGCAGTCTACCATATTAGATTTAAAATTATGTAAGTAAACTAAATATGATTCATTCTTTTTTTTTTCAAAATTTTCAGCCTGATCGGTTGAGGTAAAAATTTCAAAAGCTCGAAATTTCAATTGCAACATTTGACGAATATGCTAAACTATAACCATAAACTACGTAGATTATTATCAGCCTTTTAACGTCCTGACTGCATGGGCTCAAGCCTTTCTTTTGGATGGTGAAGGAAAATGGACCATCACCCTTCACGCTGGCCTAATGCGGATTGGAGGATATTAACGTTTGCAAATGCAGCCGGGACCAATGATTTAACGTGCCTTCCGTAGCACGGAGTAGCTCAAGATAATAATTATTTGATCACCATCCTATGACCGAACCTTGCGAAAGTTACTTAGCAACAACGATGGCGGACTGCGGTGCATATACACTACTCCACCGAGCTACTCCATACATTGTAATTAAAGACAAATTATTATGGCCGCTTTTAAGATAGGATAATATAAGATTAATTAATATCAACGCATTATATGACAATTCATGAAAGATTTTACTCCTACTCGTTCATTGTAAGTTACATCCCTACGAAATCTTGACAAAGAAAAAGGATGTCATGATAATGCGTGGTTGTTGATTGCAATAAGCAGCTACTTTGCATCAATGCAGTGAGGACGTCGATTTCAATTTGACCACATCCTGCTTTCTCGAGATATAAGTATTGTCATGAGGGGCAGTTTTTTAAAGTAACCTTTTTATCGCAAAGGTTATTTTCATCTTTCATTTGATTAAGTACGAAGACATAAACAAGGCAAGTACTTACTTTAAACTAACGTTGAACAAATCAAAGAATGTTTGTTTGTAGCCTGAACTGGTGTTAATGCTCGATCTTTAACCTTGAAACAGTCTAGACTAAGTCTAGACTTGACTAGACTTCTAATAAATAGTCTCTACGTTTATTGATTGATCCAATAGTATCAATACTATTGATAGTGAAAAATAGTAGATTGGCTATTGATAAAATACAAGCAACAAGGTACTTACAAGCAGTAGCACGTCGATTTTGAATTCTACCTTAAACATGTAAATACATATTCAAGTCAAGTACGGAAATTTAACAGGTTTTTTGTTCACATTATACTAGTATCGACAGGGAAAACCATCGATAGTATACAATATTTATTTTATTTCTTAGCGCAGTTAATAGCAGAAAAGGAGTCAATCTCAGAATTACAGATATACGTAGTATCTTGTGTCTGCGTCGTAGTTCAAGGTAATATGTCAATGGGTTTTTCACGATTATTATATCCGGTTTCTATCGCTCCAGTGATAATTATCATGTAAAAAAGTGAATCAACCCTTAACTTTGAAATCTCCGTGAATAATCCGATAATGTGCTATTGCAGGTTTTACATGTCATGCGCTTTTTGACATACTTAAAAGTATAGATAACATTAATAGTTTTGACTTAGAATAGCACCGTCCGTGTGTGTCATACAAAAAGACTATGGGAACATAGCTATCTTAGCAGCAGCGTTCCTTCAATTTTCGGCCAACTGCGATCGCCCATCCGCTTCTCAACAGTGGTGATTACGGCAATTCAGTTACCTAATTGTTGTGGGTATATGGCCCACAAGGTTCTTGTTAATATGAAGTTACCATCGGAAGGGGTGACATACCTTGCGGTTGTCTGGAAGAAATTGCTCAATAGTGATAAGGCCGTCGTTCGTTCGACTAAACTGTATCAATTGTCATATTCTAAAATTATGGTGTATAATAAAGAATTTATCCATTCATTTTTACCTGTTTTGTGACCCACGGAAAATACGTTGCCGCCTGTTGGGACGGGACGAAGTGGTGTACTTTTCCCCGCTAATAGATCAAAGGGTGGGGCGGCCGGCATCAGCAGTTATAACCACGTTATAACGATAACTTACTAAAAATATCGATGTTAGATATATCGATTATTTTTGATCAACTGCTCTATATAAACTGTCAACGTCAATGTCAAACGTGATCCAGTCATTAGGTAGTAATATTTATTATCTGTGATTGTGATTATGAGTGGAGTGAAGGAAGGCTAAAAAATGTCTTTTTGTTGAATTAATAAAAGTTGCTCATAAAATTGTATAATTATCTGTATTATGTCTAACGACTTAATTATTTGTAAACATGCAATAAAGATGTTTTACATGTTGATGTGTTGGTAGTTTAATTATCGATTTGAAGGTTATATAATGGTAACTTTTTCCTTAAAATATTCAGTTAGCTGACAAATAACGAAATGTTTGCACCAAAAGAATCCATATCTCTCTTTGTAAAATGTTCGTGGAAAACATGTGGTGACTGCATAAAATTATTTTCATCTCAAGCAAAACGTCAGCCAATAGCAGTTGAAGGACCTTGGCAATTGTACTCTGATAAAGTTTCGACAGCCGTTTTGACCAAAGATCCTCATCAAGAAATAGTTGTACAACAGCTACAATATATTTATCAAGAGATTATCTCATACCAAAGACCTGTGCTTCAAAATCGGACAAGTAATTCATTCTTTAATTTATTCAAAAGAAATGAACCTCAAAAAATTATTGCACCTAAAGGGTTGTACATATACGGAAGTGTTGGTGGTGGAAAAACTATGCTATTGGATTTATTTTATGATACTTTGCCAGTAAGTTTATCATATAATCATGACTTCTAAGATTTTTCATATCATTGATGACATATAAAATATTTGTTTTTAGATAAAAGAAAAGTTGAGAGTGCACTTCAATTCATTCATGTTGAATATACATGCTCGTATACATGAACTAAAGATAAAGTCGGGCAAGGGAGCTAGTTCATTCAGAGATGAAGGTTCTAAACCGTTTGATCCAATACCACCTGTAGCAGCTGATATTACACAAGAGTCGTGGGTCATTTGTTTTGATGAATTTCAAGTAAGTAAAGTGTGAATAAATAAAACTACTTTACATAGTTTCAGTGTGTTTATATTTGCTTTTAAACATTTACAGGTTCCATGTTCACTGTTTAAAGTTGTTTTATTTAATGATTAGTGTGCATGCAAATATAAGAATCAGTATAAAGTATCAATAGTCATAATTCTATTACATTATAATAACAATAATAAGAATATGTTAAAATATATATCACTATAAATAATTATTTTTTTTATTTTGTGTTTGTGTATTTTAAATTATCTACTGATGTGTAATATGTTTCTTTGCAGGTAACAGATATTGGTGATGCAATGATTTTAAAAAGATTATTCACTCAATTATTTGATAATGGGTGTTTAGTTGTTGCAACTAGTAACAGGCACCCTGACGATTTGTATAAAAATGGGCTACAGAGGTCAAACTTTCTACCATTCATACCAGTACTCAAGGCTCATTGTAATGTAATTCAACTAGATTCTGGCATTGATTATAGATTAAGAGGTAGTGGGAACAAATATAGCAAATATTTTTTGTAAGTATTACATTTTAGTAAATATGTTCTTATCTTTTAACCATATTAAGCCCTCTTTGTTCTTAAATTGATAAGTTGTCTTTGTTATTGCAAGTATCTTATTTTATATTGCAGAAACAGTGATATAACTCCTGAGAATAATGCAGTGGAAAACTTATTCAAATTCCTGGTGTCAAAAGAAAATGATACTGTAAGGATGAGGGTTATAAATATTATGGGGAGGAATGTCAAGTTTTCTAGATCTTGTGGAAGAGTACTAGATGCTACTTTTGAGGAATTATGTGATAGAGTAAGTTTGTAAATTTATCATGTTACAGAAGAGCCACAATATGAAGCTGAAACTAGCAGCTACGCGGTGATCAAGGCCAGGGACGACACGCGGAGTGGGGCCCGCGCCCCCGATAAAATTTTAAAGTATGAATAACTACTTACAAAGTGGATAATAAAGAGAAGATGAGCATAAAAAATTATAAACAAAAGAGACCCATTCATCTCCAAATTTATGCAACAAATTTTATTCAAAGACATGGTTTTGAGATGTAAGAAGTCGTAACTTTGTTCCTTACCATCAGATATTAATAAAATTTGATTCAGAACTATGTTATGATGCAATTATAGTGTTGAAAAAGTTACAAAAGGGATACTCCATCCCTTCCATTTTTTTAATAATTTTCATTAATTAAAAGCTACTTTTGACCATGAAAAAAGTCATAACTTTGTTCCTTATCATCAGATATTAATAAAATTTCAATTCAGAACTATGTTATGATGCAATTATAGTGTTGACAAAGTTACAAAAGGGATACTCGATTCCTTCCATTTTTTCTAATAATTTTTATTAATTAAAAGCCACTTTTGACCATGAAAAAAGTCATAACTTTGTTCCTTACCATCAGATATTAATAAAATTTAATCCAGAACTATGTTATGATGCAATCATAGTGATGACAAAGTTACAAAAGGGATACTCGATCACTTCCATTTTTCCTAATAATTTTTATTAATTAAAAGCCACTTTTGACCATGAAAAAAGTCATAACTTTGTTCCTTATCATCAGATATTAATAAAATTCAATTCAGAACTATGTTATGATGCAATTATAGTGTTGACAAAGTTACAAAAGGGATACTCGATTCCTTCCATTTTTTCTAATAATTTTCATTAATTAAAAGCCACTTTTGACCATGAAAAAAGTCATAACTTTGTTCCTTACCATCAGATATTAATAAAATTTAATTCAGAACTATGTTATGATGCAATTATAGTGTTGACAAAGTTACAAAAGGGATACTCGATTCCTTCCATTTTTCTCTGATAATTTTTATTAATTAAAAGCCACTTTTGACCATGAAAAAAGTCATAACTTTGTTCCTTATCATCAGATATTAATAAAATTCAATTCAGAACTATGTTATGATGCAATTATAGTGTTGACAAAGTTACAAAAGGGATACTCGATTCCTTCCATTTTTTCTGATAATTTTTATTAATTAAAAGCCACTTTTGACCATGAAAAAAGTCATAACTTTGTTCCTTACCATCAGATATTAATAAAATTCAATTCAGAACTATGTTATGATGCAATTATAGTGTTGACAAAGTTACAAAAGGGATACTCGATTCCTTCCATTTTCTCTGTATAATTTTTATTAATTAAAAGCCACTTTTGACCATGAAAAAAGTCATAACTTTGTTCCTTATCATCAGATATTAATAAAATTCAATTCAGAACTATGTTATGATGCAATTATAGTGTTGACAAAGTTACAAAAGGGATACTCGATTCCTTCCATTTTTTCTAATAATTTTTATTAATTAAAAGCCACTTTTGACCATGAAAAAAGTCATAACTTTGTTCCTTACCATCAGATATTAATAAAATTCAATTCAGAACTATGTTATGATGCAATTATAGTGTTGACAAAGTTACAAAAGGGATACTCGATTCCTTCCAATTTTTCTAATAATTTTCATTAATTAAAAGCTACTTTTGACCATGAAAAAAGTCATAACTTTGTTCCTTACCATCAGATATTAATAAAATTCAATTCAGAACTATGTTATGATGCAATTATAGTGTTGACAAAGTTACAAAAGGGATACTCGATTCCTTCCATTTTTTCTGATAATTTTTATTAATTAAAAGCCACTTTTGACCATGAAAAAAGTCATAACTTTGTTCCTTACCATCAGATATTAATAAAATTTAATCCAGAACTATGTTATGATGCAATTATAGTGTTGACAAAGTTACAAAAGGGATACTCGATTCCTTCCATTTTCTCTGATAATTTTTATTAATTAAAAGCCACTTTTGACCATGAAAAAGTCATAACTTTGTTCCTTACCATCAGATATTAATAAAATTCAATTCAGAACTATGTTATGATGCAATTATAGTGTTGACAAAGTTACAAAAGGGATACTCGATTCCTTCCATTTTTTCTAATAATTTTCATTAATTAAAAGCCACTTTTGACCATGAAAAAAGTCATAACTTTGTTCCTTACCATCAGATATTCAATAAAATTCAATTCAGAACTATGTTATGATGCAATTATAGTGTTGACAAAGTTACAAAAGGGATACTCGATCACTTCCATTTTTTCTAATAATTTTTATTAATTAAAAGCCACTTTTGACCATGAAAAAAGTCATAACTTTGTTCCTTACCATCAGATATTAATAAAATTCAATTCAGAACTATGTTATGATGCAATTATAGTGTTGACAAAGTTACAAAAGGGATACTCGATTCCTTCCATTTTCTCTGATAATTTTTATTAATAAAAGCCACTTTTGACCATGAAAAAGTCATAACTTTGTTCCTTACCATCAGATATTAATAAAATTTAATTCAGAACTATGTTATGATGCAATTATAGTGTTGACAAAGTTACAAAAGGGATACTCGATTCCTTCCATTTTTTCTAATAATTTTCATTAATTAAAAGCCACTTTTGACCATGAAAAAAGTCAAAACTTTGTTCCTTACCATCAGATATTAATAAAATTTAATTCAGAACTATGTTATGATGCAATTATAGTGTTGACAAAGTTACAAAAGGGATACTCGATTCCTTCCATTTTTTCTGATAATTTTTATTAATTAAAAGCCACTTTTGACCATGAAAAAAGTCATAACTTTGTTCCTTACCATCAGATATTAATAAAATTTAATCCAGAACTATGTTATGATGCAATCATAGTGATGACAAAGTTACAAAAGGGATACTCGATCACTTCCATTTTTCCTAATAATTTTTATTAATTAAAAGCCACTTTTGACCATGAAAAAAGTCATAACTTTGTTCCTTATCATCAGATATTAATAAAATTCAATTCAGAACTATGTTATGATGCAATTATAGTGTTGACAAAGTTACAAAAGGGATACTCGATTCCTTCCATTTTTTCTAATAATTTTCATTAATTAAAAGCCACTTTTGACCATGAAAAAAGTCAAAACTTTGTTCCTTACCATCAGATATTAATAAAATTTAATTCAGAACTATGTTATGATGCAATTATAGTATTGACAAAGTTACAAAAGGGATACTCGATTCCTTCCATTTTTTCTGATAATTTTTATTAATTAAAAGCCACTTTTGACCATGAAAAAAGTCATAACTTTGTTCCTTACCATCAGATATTAATAAAATTTAATCCAGAACTATGTTATGATGCAATTATAGTGTTGACAAAGTTACAAAAGGGATACTCGATTCCTTCCATTTTCTCTGATAATTTTTATTAATTAAAAGCCACTTTTGACCATGAAAAAGTCATAACTTTGTTCCTTATCATCAGATATTAATAAAATTCAATTCAGAACTATGTTATGATGCAATTATAGTGTTGACAAAGTTACAAAAGGGATACTCGATTCCTTCCATTTTTTCTAATAATTTTCATTAATTAAAAGCCACTTTTGACCATGAAAAAAGTCAAAACTTTGTTCCTTACCATCAGATATTCATAAAATTCAATTTAGAACTATGTTATGATGCAATTATAGTGTTGACAAAGTTACAAAAGGGATACTCGATTCCTTCCATTTTTTCTAATAATTTTTATTAATTAAAAGCCACTTTTGACCATGAAAAAAGTCATAACTTTGTTCCTTACCATCAGATATTCATAAAATTCAATTTAGAACTATGTTATGATGCAATACGAGTGATGACAAAGTTACAAAAGGGATACTCGATCACTTCCATTTTTTCTAATAATTTTTATTAATTAATAGCAACTTTTGACCATGAAAAAAGTCATAACTTTGTTCCTTACCATCAGATATTAATAAAATTTGATTCAGAACTATGTTGTGATGCAAGAAGGAAGGGAGAAAGTTGGCACGAAGGAAACTCGTTTTTTTTTTGGTTTTTACTGCGATTTTTATTGACTACTCAATAGTTCTTATGATTTTTTGGGTTGTAACCCCGTCGGTATAAGTTAGAAATCCATAAAATTTAGATAACAAAACCTTTTTTTCTTCATTCATCAATCTTATAATATTTCGCTGCTGAAGTCATATTTGTATTTTTGTTTTACGAAAAAATATTTTTTTTTATCCGGGTTTTATCTATTTTTCTTTTTCTTAAGTATTTTTTATCCTTATTCTTTGTACTATTATATATTTATGTTATTTTAATTTAGTTTGTAATTAATAATTAATCTGTTGGCTAGAAATAAAGATATAATTTTTCACATCTCAAAAAGTCAATCTTTATTGATAAAAATTGTTGGAAATTAAAGAAGAAGCAGAGTATCCCTCTTGTCCTCGACACTACTTTTTCCTTACATCATAATGAAGTTACAGACCAAGTTTTATTAGAATCTGTTGGCTAGAAATAAAGATATAATTTTTCACATTTCAAAAAGTCAATCTTTATTGATCAAAATTGCTGGAAATTAAAGAAGAGGCAGAGTATCCCTCTTGCCCTCGACACTACTATTCCTTTACATCATAATGAAGTAACAGACCAAGTTTTATTAGAATCTGTTGGCTAGAAATACATGTGATTTTTCACATCTCAAAAAGTCAATCTTAATTGATAAAAATTGCTGGAATAAAAAGAAGGAGCAGAGTATCCCTCTTGCCCTCGACACTACTTTTTCCTTACATCGTAATGAAGTAACAGACAAAGTTTCATTAGAATCTGTTGGCTAGAAATAAAGATATGATTTTTTACATCTCAAAAAGTCAATCTTTATTAATAAAAATTGCTGGAATAAAAAGAAGGAGCAGAGTATCCCTCTTGCCCTCGACACTACTTTTCCCTTACATCATAATGAAGTAACAGACCAAGTTTTATTAGAATCTGTTGGCTAGAAATAAAGATATAATTTTTCACATTTCAAAAAGTCAATCTTTATTAATAAAAATTGCTGGAATAAAAAGAAGGAGCAGAGTATCCCTCTTGCCCTCGACACTACTTTTTCCTTACATCGTAATGAAGTAACAGACAAAGTTTTATTAGAATCTGTTGGCTAGAAATAAAGATATGATTTTTTACATCTCAAAAAGTCAATCTTTATTAATAAAAATTGCTGGAATAAAAAGAAGGAGCAGAGTATCCCTCTTGCCCTCGTCACTACTTTTACCTTACATCATATTGAAGTAACAGACCAAGTTTTATTAGAATCTGTTGGCTAGAAATAAAGATATGATTTTTTACATCTCAAAAAGTCAATCTTTATTAATAAAAATTGCTGGAAATTAAAGAAGGAGCAGAGTATCCCTCTTGCCCTCGACACTACTTTTCCCTTACATCATAATGAAGTAACAGACCAAGTTTTATTAGAATCTGTTGGCTAGAAATAAAGATATAATTTTTCACATCTCAAAAAGTCAATCTTTATTGATAAAAATTGCTGGAATAAAAAGAAGGAGCAGAGTATCCCTCTTGCCCTCGACACTTCTTTTTCCTTACATCATAATGAAGTAACAGACCAAGTTTTATTAGAATCTGTTGGCTAGAAATAAAGATATGATTTTTCACATCTCAAAAAGTCAATCTTTATTGATAAAAATTGCTGGAAATTAAAGAAGGAGCAAAGTATCCCTCTTGCCCTCGACACTACTTTTCCCTTACATCATAATGAAGTTAAAGACCAAGTTTTATTAGAATCTGTTGGCTAGAAATAAAGATATGATTTTTCACATCTCAAAAAGTCAATCTTTATTGATAAAAATTGCTGGAAATTAAAGAAGGAGCAAAGTATCCCTCTTGCCCTCGACACTACTTTTCCCTTACATCATAATGAAGTTAAAGACCAAGTTTTATTAGAATCTGTTGGCTAGAAATAAAGATATGATTTTTCACATCTCAAAAAGTCTATCTTTATTGATAAAAATTACTGAAAAATAGAGAAGGGGTGGAGTTTTTTTTTCGTGGTTATTATTATCCGTCCTGAATTTATTTTTCTCTTTTTATTGAACTTATTATCCGGGGAATAGTCAATCATGTTTTTAAAAAAAAATACAGTTGTGGGCCCGGGTCTTTTTTTCTACGTTTCGTCCCTGCGGCTGTCAGCTGGTAGCTGCTAATTTCAGTTTCATTGTTACAGAAGAGCCACAATAGATGTTATACTTAGATATAAACTGAGACTGAGCATATAATATTAATTTAAAATGATTGGTCATTTATGAAAGATCCCTATAATGAATTGTAGCCAATATACCAATAAATATGTAACACCAATAAACTGCTAACTACATATTCTTTAATTATTTTTATAGTTATGTAATGTAATTTGGAGAAACAAAATATGCAGATCACAGTTTAGGTTGAATTTCTTGCTACAATTCATTACAAACAATTATCAATTCGGCTTTGGCTATTGTGATAGGTGTAGGCAGCATAGCAGCTGTAGGCTGTGGCCTATTAGGACATTATTTCTTTGTTTCTTAGAAAACCAGTTGAAAGTTGTGATTTTGGGTGTACACACTGAAGAACATTTTGTTGTGCTAATATCACAAACAGATTATTGAAATAGCAGTTGGATACAATGGCTTGTGGATTTAGTCTTATTTATAAAAGATATTGCTGTGTTTGAAGATGCTATAAGAAAGATTAATGATAAATAAATATAGAAGTGGTCCTATGTGAGACCAGAGATAGAGGTAATTGTAAATGGAGGAACAAGTAAACATTCTAATGGTAACCAAGAGATCAAAAATAATAAATACAAATAACAAAGTTGCAAAAGTATTGATCTCTGCAGCATCTGCAACAGACCCACCAATCCACACTTGGTTTGTGTGATGGATCATGGCTCATTCTCATTATTTGTTATGGGACTAGATAGTAAACGAAAATAAATATATACTTTTTTGTATTGGTAGCGTTTAATATATTATTACCTATAATCACACTTTTATGCCATTATATTTAAAATATTGCTCAAATTAATTATTAAAAAACACATATTAACAGTTCTTAAAGTCACGCCCCTCAACTCATATCAGAACTTGGAGAATCAAACCTTATCCTTACTATATATATTTCGTGTATATCTATCAAATAAAAATATTTGAAAAAAGGCGTCTACACCCCTATTCCAAAACGAAGACCTGTGCTTTCCAGTGGAGACATCTCCAAATTTTCTCCTAATAAAAAAACTTTTTTTGCAGCCTCTTGGTGCTAGTGATTATCTGGTAATATCAAAAACATTTCATACTGTGTTTATAAGGAATCTGCATCAGTTGTCTGTGACGAAGCATCGATCTCAACTTCGAAGATTTATTACCCTTATTGACACACTGTATGATAACCGGGTGCGGGTAAGAACCTCGCACAATACCTAATCAATCTTTGACATAATCGACTATTTGACAATAAGAAAATAAATTATTAACTTTACCAAGTTAACTAGATTTGATTGTTTACAAATTACTATTTTTATAGGTGGTAATAGCTGCAGATTGTGAGCCAAAAGAACTTTTAAAAGCCGACGAAACTGAAGATGTGCCTGATTCTGATAGAGCTCTTATGGACGATTTAAGGATAACAAAAGATTCGGTAGATATATTATTTAGTTTCAAATTAGTTATCTTATAAAATCAGTATCTGTTGTTTTAATGTTAAAAATAATAATTGAACTATACCTATTTTTATATTTCCTTTTTAATTGAGAATCATTTTTTCGAAAATAATGATTTTAATTTCAATACAATGATCTTTTTCATTTGAAATATGTAATGCTATAAAATCATTGTAACTATTTTTTTATATGTGCATAATACATTTAAGGATGTCAGTAGCTTTGGATCTATTTAGAACTATATGTGATGTATTTTTTATGACGATGTCTGTTGTGTATATTAATAAATAAAAGTACCTTAATGAAAAATACGTAAAATCCACTTTGTCTCTGGCAGTCTGAGATGGGACTCGAACCCATGACCATGATAAAGTGGATTTTTAAGCATTTTTCATTAAGAATATTTTACAGTATAGCATTGTGTATAGTATCTCTCTTCTAAATCATACATTTGTTTGATTATAATTATTTTATTTCATTATTAGGAGGATGCAAAGGCAGCAATTTTCACGGGTGAGGAAGAGCTGTTTGCTTGCGATCGTTGCCTTTCAAGAATAATGGAAATGCAAACTGAGGAATATTGGGAAAAATGGGGTAAACATCTAAATTAACATAAAATGAAATTTAAAAAAACTAGTTAAAATTAACCATTGGCCTCAAACACAATGCATTATTTTTTCAACATAATTATGATGATTGGGTCCCACCAATTACTCGTGTATATAATTTGATTTGTTTGTAAATAGAAGCTGCCATTTTCGTCAAAATCACACCATCGTTTAGATGTTTCTCTTGCAAAAACGTATTCAAGTGCGAATGGTACTTGAATATATTTTCCTTTCTTTGAATATTTTTTTTTTTATCTGAACGATGATGCTAGTTGTAGTTAGCTACAAATTAATATACCTACAATTACATAGATTTTGTAACATCGTTATGTGTATTATTGTTGAATTTAATGAAAATGTTGTAAATAGACAATACATAGTTAAAAAGAGCTTTGATCACACTATCCGACAGTATTAGGAAACATTGTCAATAGATATTTTTATTTATTTAGGGATTAAAATGTGATTAAAGCATAGATGAGAATTTTCTATTTATAGCTTCAGGCAGGTTAGCGTATTTCTAATATTGTTTCAGCAATAACTGTGTTTACCATTATTTATAAATAGTTAAGTACTTAAACAAATTAGTTAATATTTTGTTATTTATTTATTGTTTGGAAATATTAAATCATGATTATGTTAAATTTGTTGATTTTTATTGAATATCCTTTTTTTTTTATAAATGGAGTTTTATTAAAACGGAAATTTGTTTGTAAATTTGTCCTAACATAAATAAAAATCTATTGTTAAATAGAAAGTATAAATTTAATACGTTGTGTGTCAGGTTGAGATTGGTTAACTAATTTTTCAATGCAGTTGCTCATAAAGCGCTATTTTTTATCCATTGTAAACACCGAAAGTGAGTCTTTGAACACGTGTTAAATAAAAATGTACTGAAATCCTTTACTACACACGTGCTTAAAAGTATTTTTTTATTTTTTTTTTGCCCGAGCACCAAAGAAATTTAAAAAAAATTGATGAAAATATGTCAAACTTTAGAGGCAAAAGTATTTCAAGGAGCCCAGAACGAATATTTTCAAATAAAAATGTATGACACGAAAACATGTTCAAATATCACGTTTAATTTTAACAAATAATTTTTACCTTTAATACACACTTAGTTTTATTAACCTATATATTTATTTATTTTCTCGCAAAAAGCATTGAAAAATGTAAGAAACTTGAGCGTAAAAGGTTTTTCGAATTTGGCCCTTATTCGTAAAACCTTACTTTCCGCACTCGTATCTTAAATAGCTATTATTTATATGTGTAATAGGTAAAACCGTTTACCAGGATACTGAGGCTTTATTAGAAATCAACATTTTCCGTCTCTGTCTCAACGAGAGAGTGATAATTATTCGGTTGAACCCTATTCTTAATTAAAAATTTTTGATTAAGTAGAAATGGGTATATTTCGTTATGCTAATTCAGGGTGGAAAACAAACTGATGGGATTACTATATGAGAAATAGTATAATAATTATTCAGGCAAATTCTCCTATGTAATAGTAGAGGGTCTATCATCAAAATTAGGATTAAATTATCAGCATAATTCATATGACCAAGTTTATTATTAAAATGACATTTTCTCTTACATAAATTGTTACATTTTAATCGTACATGTGGCTGTAATACTCTTGATAGATCTGTATGTAGGTCTCTTTCTCGGATGGCGTCATTTGCGCTATAACATCATCGTCGATACTGGTTAGTGGCACTGCTTTACCATTTACCAACACGGTTGGGGCGTTGTCATCGGAGTCTGAGTCTTCGCCACTCTCCATTTCAGCTAAAATGTTATATAGAAATTAAAAGGCGGCAAACAGCTAATTTGTTACAATAGTTAGCTTTCAAATCTTTGAATGGGTATATGTTTTATCGACACAGTTCAAATAGTGACTGAACAACAAATATTATTACGACTAACGACTTCGTCCGCGTAGACAGTAGCCTAAGTTACTCTTACATAAGCTATCTTTCAGTGAATAGATGATGGACTTAAGGTTCGGCGCAAACTGATTGAAGATCCTTCAAACGTTTCACGAGTATGCGTGACACGTAGATGATTCGCTAAGTGTGTAAGATGGAATGCACTATTATATATTTATTTGTTAGTCCTGACGTCTCGCAACTGCAATGCGCGACGCATCTTTCTTTAGATATGTGAAGCCAAGGATTGTCAGTATTGTCAGTATTGGATTGTCAGGAAAGTAAATACTTTTAAATTGATTCTGTTGGATTATTTTGTATCATTTACATTTTACACGCATAAGTTTTGACAAATTATCATTTTGATAGGAAGTATTGACAGCTAGTTATAAGTAATTTCTTGACAGTTATAAGTTCTTTAAGAATAGAACGAGTTCAAAAAAGATTTATCTGGCATCTGATGTATTCTTGTGGCACCTCGAAAAAGAAACTCTCTGCATATGATAAACGGTTGGCTCATTTTAACATGAACACATTATCACAGCGTAGAATTCTTAATGACGTGTGTTTTGTTTCAAAAATTCTTGGTCATTGTGTGGATTGTCCTCAGTTGATGGATAGAATTAAGATGCGTGTCCCAGCTCGATATCCTCGAAAATCAATAACGCCTCTAAGTGCACCGTTTCGTAAGACTGTTTTCGGGTCTAATTCACCGGTTGCAAGATTTTGTAAGATAGTGAATAAATTCAGTAATATCATAGATATTCATTTCGACTCGCCCATCAGGATCCGTAAAAAGATCTTAGATAAGTGGAATGGCCTCTGAAGCATTTATACTACATTCTTCAAACTCAAACACAATGGGGTAAACTTTGATGATTTTTGTTTTTTTTTTTTAAGTCGTAGTTGTGCATATTGGTGCATGTTGTGTTTGCCTTTAAGAATTTGAGACAATTAGATAATAATGGTGAAATTAGCAAATAATTGAGAAAGGAATATTGTAAACAAATGTTGGCAAACCTAAATAAATAAATAAGTAATACTATACTATAGATTCCAAATGAACACTCACCGACAGCTGCTAATTCGTCCTTCAGTTTGTATGGGTCTTTAGATTCATTATCACTCGAATCTGAACTATCTGGTTCGATACCCTTCAAGGCGTTTGCTGTTGCATTACCTGAACCTATCAAAAACATCATTAATCATTAAAAACATTAACAGAAAAAATGGCAGTTTGTGTATTTACAACAAAATAACCCATAACTCATGTGGCTTATTGATGTATCTGCGGCTGCGGAAGCGCGGCAAGTATCGGCCAATCAGAATTATTTTAATATCACGCCATCAGGTGGTCCACCAATATCAACGCGCTTAATATGAATGAGACGGACACCTCATGGTTATTTTATTAAGACTCATTATAAAATTTAATCGTACGCTCGGTTACCATCGGAATTAGTAGATCTGTGCCCTAATTATCTAATTTCAACATCTACTGTAATTATGGAACTATGTTTAATGTTGCAATCGCTTTCAGAACTACCGAACCCCCTATCTATGTTATTAATAAACAAGGTTTGGCGTTGGAGTTAATTTACGCTGAGACTGCACTTAGTATTAGTCAAAATTCATATTATTCAACAAAGACTTAGCAAAGGTTAACCTCGAGGTTCCATGGGAGTAATATTTATTCGTAGAAGGGGTTTGCTTATTCTCTGTATATTATGAATTTGGACTAATAATAAAATTGGAATTTTAGCATAAATTTACTCTAACGCTAATCTTTGTTTATTAATAGGACTGTAGGATTTTTGGTAGCGATGATTAAGTTTAAATTGCACACGAAGTCGCCATAAACCGTCATATTTCTAAAACTTGTGTTCGATAATTGGTTTCAAAATTTATTGCAGAAACTTTATGTTTTTTGTATCGTGCTAGCACGCCAGAATATACAAAACTGACAAGTTTCTCCATTCTACTTTTAAGCAAAGAAGAATACAAAATCAATACGGGTGTAGACAGTAAACGAAAATATATACATATTATTTTTATCTGGTAGAGTATAAATTACCAGTAATCACACTTTTATGCTTATTATTTTTATAATATTGCTTAAACTAAGGAGGAAGTATTTGAATAAAAAGGAAAAAAAGAAAGCACTCAAAAAGGACCTCACTAGATGGCGATTCTACCAAAAGTTGATTTTTGCAGGAAACGAATGGACCAAAAATAGTCATTTCCGTTCCTTTTAACTATGTTATTAAAAAACTGAAATTTGCAAAGTTCGAAAATCAGATATCAATGCAAATACGAAAAAGTACAAACAGAATATGAGTTTTTATTGACTTTTCAAAATGAATTTACTTTTATACATGAAATAAAACCGGACATATTGTGGTAGTACGTCAGACTAACCGTGTGTAAATACCAACCTGTGTTTTGTTTTTCGTGTGCTAGTAGAACAGACATGATATCGTCGTTCTTTTCTTTGCCCATATTTTTAACGTTACTGGCGTTGCTCGCAGCTTTCTCCAAAGCCGCATCGGTAGAGTGTACGCTGTCGCTCTAAAATTTAAAACTCGTTATAAGGATGTAGACATTAAACTGAAAAGCTTTGACCTGGCATTTCCTAAAGACGCTTCCGAAATAGCAATATTTTTCGGCAATTAAAACAATATTGGCAATAAAAAAAATTACCAGGCTGGCCACTGTATTACAGCCACTAATTGCCCATTTAGAAGCCCTTTATGAACAGACATCTTAAGGTGCATTTAAACCAAACGAACTAAGAGCTAGAGCAAGAACATGAGCATTCTATCTTGTTCTTCTAGTGTAAACGAAAATTAACTTTAAGCGTTTCCACCAAAAGAAAATCAATGAGCAAGAATTGGCATTGTTCTCGAATTAAGAATTCCATTTCTGTACAACGTTTAGACCAAGCGGATGTTCATGTAATCGATAGCTATGTGTACTCAACTCATTAGAACATAAGAACGCTTTGAAAATACCGCTCCGATGAGCGAGCGTATTCGAACACGCAAGAACTCTCTAAGCAATTATTCGCATGCTCTAGTGCCGATTACACCAAGCGAACGAATGCTCAGTCCTGTTTACACTAAGAGTCTAATAGAGTGGGGATAGAAAGACTATACGGTCGTTTGGTTTAAATCGACCATTACATGAATTATTTTTAAGAAAATAGTGTACACAGAGATTATGTGTAACGCTATAAGTCCATATCGTGCAACAATTGACTGGTGGTTAGCAATGGTCAAATTGGTATAGAACTTTTCATAGTTAATAGCTAATAATCTCCGCATAATAAGGGAGGGAGTGAGAGAACTTCAAGGGCTTCGTTACGTTATTCAACGCATCGGTCGACAGACTGTGTGCCAAATTATAGAACTTCCGAAGCAGTACAAGGCAGCGTCCACGTTATGTTCGGCAAATTCGGTATACAAAATAACACATACTTGGTCATTTGTAACGATTGTACTTTCCACCATCCATACAGGTCTTTCTTTGCGAACTGCAGTAGCGTCATTAGCGTTGTCATTCTCGCCGATGGTGATGTCAACGCGGGTTTCTTCTACCGCTAGACCTTGGTTACGTGTAGCCTCGCCCGACCACTGTTCTCCAGGTGGACGCATCAGCGGTTGTTTCATTGTCAATCTGGGAAGCAGAGATTTTATTAACATCGAGCTTACATTTAACCAGAAACTAGGCAGTTCCAAAACGGCCAAAGCTTTCCAATCGACGTAATATGTTTGAAAATTAAGTTCCAATCATATTTTAGTGTTTGTTTTATAAAATTTTTCAACAGAACCTTTTTAACTGTGTCTGTCTGTCACAGCAGGGCTATATATTTTGGGGCGGTTGCATTATAAGCCAATTCCAATGGATAACGTCAATACAAATGAATTAATGGTTTAAAATATATGTCGCATCATCATTACGAAGATCGTTTGATTTAGTTTCTTTTATTTTAATTGCTAGTTACTCGATTACTTAATTACTCGATTGTAAAGAGAGCGTGATCATCGATACCCTTAATTTTATTAGAACGGTGACACTGACTTTGACAGTTCGTTAATAAAAAGCAAGTTGCCGCCATTTTGGCACACATTCTGTTTCCGATCGCCGAGGAGTAAAGACATCAGATGACATCACGCTCATCTCGTTATATTTTCGTAAGAAAAGTGATAAAATGGAACAAATCCACGTTGGTATACACGCCTGCAGTGTTATTTTAAAGATAGTCCTCCGATATGGACGATCTATTTGGGCTTCGTAAAAGCCCATTCGGACTACCCGCCGTTATATACAAACTTGTGACTGTTACACTGGGAAACCCTATTTTCAGAATGAATAATATACATAAATCGAAAGTAATCTATTCCCAGGTTTAAGTAATCACATGCGAGTCAGGTTCAAATTAATTATTTTTTTATGATGTAATCTTTAAATGCTTTATACTTATCTTTAGATCTTGTGCTTTGTTGAGCTTCCTTACAAAAGACTGTGGTATAAATATTTAACCAAACCAGTGCGTTCTGGTCAAATAACACATATTATTTAAGGATATGGTAGCTTAATATTTGAATGTTTGTATAAACAATTTCATTTAGAATTCAAAGTCTGTTTAATTGGCCTCCTACGAGTTGATAATAGGCAAGTTCTTACGGTGTGCTACATTGATAATATATATTTACCCTCTAATAGTGTTGATGTCCACAGGCTCTGGTTCCAATATCTCTGGTGCCAATTTAATTCCTTCAACTTCTCGTAATAGAATGTAGAGTGTTTCAAGCTGTTCGTTAAACTTGGCCAATAATAATCTCGAATCTTTTTTTGGCAGTGCTGACTGATCTTCTTCGACTACCTGATTGCAAAATGTACAACGAAATTCTTGGGTCATCATATCATACAACTGATCCGCCTGTAATATTGAAAAAAAAAATTATAAAGAAATACGCAAATAATAATTCTATTATGTAAATAAAAAGTGGCAAGGAAAATATGCTTGTGAAAAGTTCCTGATAGATTCTTACTTCTAAGTCTGTGAACGTTTTCCCGCACGATGGACATTTGAAGCTGGCACGACTTGTTGCGTCGCGTTCTTCTGTTTCCATACGTTTCCGCATCAGATCTAATTTGTACTTAACAACATTAACAAATGTTTTATAATTTATGAAGTAGTAATTAACTTTTTGCGCTTTGCCGTCAGGACCTGCAATTATAGAGGTAAGTCTGCATCATAATTAGATCAAGATTGAAGATATTGTCTGCGTTGTCGTTGTGATAATTACAGATGTGGAGCTCGATAGCGCAGTGGTTATTGTGTTGTTGAAGTTAAACAACTTGAGCAATGGCTACTCATAGGATGGGTGACCAAACTTTTACTATCTCCATGCTTCAGATGCCGCGTAATACATCTGCAGTCGGTTACACCCACCAACTAACTATGGTCCCGCGTGGTGGGTCATGGTTCTCCATAGGGAAAATGTGTGTCCTAACAGTGGGAACGTTGATAAGTTGATGATGTGCTATGGATAGAGTAACATAAATACCTGTTTCCATTTTTAATCTGACTTGAATAAACTTATCGTTTTTTAAAGTAGCTATACGAGCTCTTAACATTTTTCTTTCAAATTTCAGTAATTCACAAATATCATCTTCTTTCATACCTGAAAATAGAAAATTTTAGTCTGTTAATAGATTTCCACGTATTTAATAGGTATTTGCTCATTTAATGTGTTTAAAAATGTAAATAGAAAATGTTTTTTTTTTTTGGGGTTAATTTTTGTTCGACTTTTCATAAATTTAAGAGTTTAATGTAATTATTATTATTTCACTTACAAGGATTTCTGACCAGCATGTCGACGATAAGTGCATCTTCAATGGTGTAGAAACCCCTTACTACAAGACGAGCTAGCTGTTTCAAGCTGCTGGGAACCTCTGTTACCAGGCGCTCCTCAGTCATGTTTGTGCAATTTCTGTAGATACTAACATTATCAATAAGTATAATTTGTGCATCACCGCTTACATGGAATGCAATAAAAATAAATACATTGCTAGAGCCACGCCAAGAGTTCATAAGGACATCGACCTATGCAAGCTTTGTGAGTGGAAAAATAAGCTGTGTTTCACTAAACGAATATTTTTAGTGTTATATTTTGGGTGTAAACAGAATCGAGTAAATATATTGATCAATGTACGATGGACGCTCGGAATTTTATTTTATTTACTATAATTTGATTCGGTCCAAGTAATAATGCCTAAAGGACTCTACGTGGAAACTACGTAACATGGTATATACGTTTATTTCATCAGGGACTAATAAAGGAATGAATAAAAATAAAATCTAGTGGCGCTGCTGTGCTGATTTACACGAGTCGTTACTTACATGATTGCAATTAAAACTTTTTGGGAGGACACCAACTAGGTATCGATGTGAATCTAAAAATACTTATAGAACAAATAATGAACACAGTATTTGATATGTACCCAACAATTATCATATTAAAAGTATGTGTCTGAATTAGACACAATAAAGGTGAAGAATATTATCAGATATTATCCTAATGAAAAATATCTTTTTACAAGGGATTAAATGAATTGTAATAGAAGTGAAGGTTAGAAAAGAAAAAGAAATCCAGGCGTTGGAGATATTTATGGAGTATTTTAAGATGAATAGGCACGAATATAGTACCTATTGTGAATGCAAAATCTATATATATATAAATGAATCACCAAAACATGCGTAACTGTACCATATTAAATGATTATTTTTTTATGAGTCCCTTATTGTCGACGCAAGGTAATAACATAAGAAAATATATAAAAACATATATATTTATAAAAAACGGGTATGTGTCGCTCCAATTTTAGTATATGTACTGCCGAAGCAAGTACAAAAAAAAAACTGGTGCGAAGTTCGCCGGGTCAGTTAGTTAAAAATGTATGAAGAATATTTAAAAACAAGTTTTAGTTTACACAATTTATTTTCTTAGATAACAACTAAAATTATAAAAAGTATGTACATATTATCTAATATTACGTTTTTTATAAATCATAATAAAATGGAATTTAGTATATGTATCTGCAATATGAAAAATATATATTTGTACATACAGATTTTCATTTGGCAGTATGTTTCGTTAATTTTTTCGGGCCATTTTACATCTTAAAATTAATACATACATATATCTAAGACTAACTGTTATTTTAATTAAAAAAACATTCGACGTAATAACGTAATTTTAAATTCTTAAAAAATTTATCATCTATTGTTGAGTTATTTTTTCTATACAAAAAGTTAAATAAATGGTCATTATGAATTATCAATATAACAAAATTCAATCATACCCAGGCAGATATATTTATTAATGAACAGTACAAAACAGTGCAATTGGTTATTAAAGTACGTACCTATTAGGAATCACAATTAAATAAATAATATACAGTATCACAAAAGAACAGTTCCAAGATATATTGAGAACTAAGTAATTGTTGTAGGATCATTGTGCATTTTTATTTAAGTAATTAATTAAAATCAGTCTTTACAAAAAGTATAGTATTGGTATTAATTAAAATGTAATAAAATATTACAACTGAAAATATAACTGATGAATTTATTAATAACATAAAAATGAAGACACTTTCAGACATGTTACTTTAAATGTGTTGACTTTATTAATAATTTGACTAAATATTCAAAAGTAGCAGAATTGACTTTACCTTTGATGAATGCAAAGCTTTATATTAAGTACATTTTCTAGTTTCTTTGTGCCACATTTATCTGACCCTAAATTTTAAATAAATAATTCAGGCATAATTGTCATGATTCAATAGTACTTATGCCAACATATTATGACATAATGAGAACAGGCATTTCGTTATACAATCAAAAATGGACAGTTCTAAACATTATACATCATTTTGTAAAATAAATTACTAGCAATATTAAATTATAATACAAACTTCAATGCTTAAATATTCTTAATATTAAACACTATGAACTCATTCATTATGTTGTGTTCTTTCAAGAATTATTTGTATGTTATCTAATGTCTGGTAAATAACCCTAAAGTTGGGACGATCACTAGGATGGTGGTTCCAACACTGTTTCATCAAATCATAAACACATCTTGGTGTATTATCAGGACAAGCAAGTACATTGCCATCTTTCAAAAATCTTACTACTTCTTCATGTGTCATACCAAAGTATGGCTGTAGAGCAAATGAAAATATTTCCCATAGGCATACACCATATGCCCAGACATCAGATTCTAACGTATACTTATTATACAAAATACTCTCTAGTGGCATCCATCTCACAGGAATAGCATCATGTTCATCCCCTTTATAATAATCTTGTAAGTAAATTTTATGTGATAGGCCAAAATCAGCGATTTTTACAACCATGTCATCATTAATTAGACAATTCCTAGTTGCTAAGTCCCTATGAACAAATTTGCGATCTGAAAGATACACCATTCCTGAAGCAATCTGTCTTGCAATATGCAACAGGTCCAAGTGGCTGAGAGGCATTGCAAGTAGTCTTAAGTCTTCTCTGTTTTCTACAGCAGGTGCAAAGTTGGGTGCTGTACTACAAGCTCTTAAATATTCATTCAAGTCACCTTTTCCCATGTATTCAAATAATAAGCACATTGGTCGACCAATAGCACAAACACCTAATAATTTCACTATATTAGGATGATCAAAGTCTGCTAGTAAACAAGCTTCTCTTTCAAAATCTAGTTGCAAGTCATGTGAAGCTTCATCTTTGAGCATTTTAACAGCAACCAGAGTGAATTCTTCTTCTGGCACGAGCCCTGGTGCCTTGGCTTGGAAAACTCTTCCAAATGCACCTTGACCTAAGTCACGTATGTAAATTATATTATTTCTAGGGAACTCAAGTTTTTCAAGTTTTGGATTTAATTGTGCTCCAGTAGTATGGTAGGCTAAATTGCTGGGAAGTTTGTCTAAATCAATATCCATGTTTTGTCCATCTCTACGATTTGAAATGTTACATTTGGAATAATGATTTTTCAAGAAATAATGACACAGCAGTGCTACTGATGCTATAAGAAGAACGCAGCCTAGTCCACCAACTGAGAGTAATAATACAAAAGATGGTGTGAAATAATTTTCCATAACTATATTTGGACCACTGATATTGTCAAATTCATCACTTGAATTGGCACATGCTGGTATATCACAATGCTCCCATCTTACATTTGGATCCATGGTATAGCACCAAGGTTTCTGCTCTTCACCTCCTGCATTTCTACAATAATTTGTGGAATTTTGTACTTCTGGAAAGACAAGAGGTGGCCTAGTATGTTGATGAGGGGACTGTGACTCCCAAGCTTGACAGGCTAATCCTGTTTCTGTCATGTTTGTTGTGCCTTGATAATATCTACCATTACCTTTGATACAATTAGTTGTTATTTCACTATAGTCCATATCAGTAATACCTGTGCTATGACATGTAACTTGTGTGCCTTTACCTGCATATTTAGGAAGCTTCTCACATTCAGGAAATCTAAAATGTCCTCGGGATTCAAAGAACACTCCACGACGTTTCTGTTCTTCAATAACAACCCAATCATTGTAACAAAATTGCATTTTAACAGCCATACAGTCTTCATAACATATGGGTAAAGCAAAATAACCTACCCCATCTTTATCAATACACTTTGGGAAAGCGTAAGCACAAAGTAATTTTTCAGCTCTGCTTCTGCATGGTTCTTTCAAAGTAGATATCATCTCCTTCCACAATCCTGTTGTAATGTTTTCATTGTGTAAGCCTCCAGTGCTCTGATTATACCAGACGTAACCCGTTGAATAATTTTTACATATTTTTCCATTGTATGGACCACAGTAAAGATGCACTGATTTAATGAACAGGAGCACAGTAAGTACTTTATAGTAGAAGTCCATTGTTTTAAAATAAAATCTTTTTTAATTCGATGTACTGTATATATCGTTGCATTTTAGATTTCGATACAAAGTTATAATAACACGATACTGAATATACAATGGCGGACACATTACCTATGAATTTGTTATTGATTTTACTTTTAGTGAGAGAAATAATTCCAACAAGAACAAGAACTGCATGCTATGGTATTAGTCTGTGGTAATAATGGCGAAGGCAATAAATACGTTCAAAATCAAATTCACTCAGTGGTATCAGACCAAGCATTAACACAAGACTAACACGGTTTTCTTCGTGTATTTTACGAATTATCTAAATTCGTACAATTATTTACTCCATGCTTATGGAGTATGGAACATTTAGATTATTAAATACTCATTTAATAGATATCGTACTATTTTATTAGAATTAATAAATTAAATAGTAAAGCTTACATTCCTGAACATAATTGACAACAAATAAAAAAATCGGATCGTTTTCGTTCCGTTGGTTGGTAATATCTGTCAGATGTCAAAATAAAAACTACATACCGTTCTGTTTATTTTCTTGCAAATGGCAGCAATTGAGAAAGTTAAAGTTGTTGTTCTTGGTGATTCAGGTGATTACATTATCTTGAATATTCTTGACACTTTGTATGTATTGTAGAGAAAAAAAACTATATAAATTAATTCGTTTTACAGTTCCTAACTTATTGTCTGCCAACCTGACGGCGGCCATGACACAAAGTGAATTCAGGCAACTGTACAAAAATAATAAATAGTCATAGCGCGTAATTTGAAATAAGTTGAATAGTTTTTTTTTTTACATTTTATAAATGTTACTGTGAAATACCTTAATTCCAAAATATCATTTTATTTTAGGAGTTGGCAAGACATCTTTAACTCACTTAATAGCACACCATAAACCATTATTATCGCCAGGCTGGACCGTAGGTTGTTCCGTTGAAGTCAAGTTGCACAAGTACAAAGAAGGAACACAAGCGCAAAATACATTCTTTGTTGAATTTTGGGATGTCGGAGGTTCAAATGGTCATAGAAATACCAGGAATGTATTTTATCAGCCTACACATGGTATGTACATATTATCGACACTTCGAAACATTTAATAATAAAAAAAAAAGAATTGATGTTATATCGTTATCGATAGTTAAACGGAGGTAATATATACCATTAGCGATGATTTAAAAACTATAAGCTATATGATATATATGGGCTAAAGTGTACCTCGACTGATCCAAAGTTTATTGAATATATCAGAAATTATTCAAAAATGTTTAGGAAAGTAATTGTAACACATACAGCAAAAGCAAAGTATATATTTTGTGCAATACTGAATTTTATTTTAGACATGTTAAAGACAACTCAATTATTAAAAAATTCAATTCCATTAATATAAAAAAACCGAAGATCTTTGGGGCGTTTCAACTTATGTTATCAAATCTAAAATACCGTCTATAGCGCCTCAATTAACTTTAATAAATGCATTTATGAAGGAACTTTACCTGATTTAATGAATAAATGGTAAAATAAACCCACTTTTCAAGGCAGGCGACAAGTCTGCTCCCAGTAATTTCAGACCAATCTAATTACCAGCGCTTATTAAAGTATTTGAGAAAATTATTTATAATCAAATGCTTGCACACTTCGTTAAATAAATTACTTCACAAAAATCACTTTGGTTTTAGCAGAGGTAAATGTACCACAGATGCTAAATTGCACTTCTGAGACATATCTATGATGCTTGGGAGAATAAAAAAGATGCTATCGGCATTTTTTGCGATCTCTCAAAAGCATTCGACTGCGTTAGTCATGAAATAGTGTTGGGGAAATTAGAGCATTATGGTGAGAGGAAAAATACACTTAATCTAACTAGAATTCAAAAATTCACTTAATAGAATTCAAAAAGTAGTAATTACTGAAGCGAAATCTTCAGGGGCACCCATTACTATGGGCGTACCTCAAGGATCAGTATTAGGACCATTGCTTTTTCTAATTTACATTAATGATCTTCCTCACTTTACGAAGAATTTGTGCGATACAGTATGATTTGCTGATGACACCTCTTTAGTGTTTAAAGTTAAGAGGGGTAATGATTGTTTTGACGATGTAAATGATGCTGTCGACAATGATCTACAGTGGTTTGATAATAATAATTTAAAGCTTAATTCAAATAAAGCGAAATGTGTAAAGTTTTCATTACCTAATGTGAGGCATTACAGTACACTTATAAATGTAAATAGTGAAAAAGTTGAGTTGGAGGAATCAACAAAGTTCTTCAAAATTCCCTAATGCAATGGGATCATCATATTGATAACTTGTCAAGTAGACTGAGTTCTGCAGCATTTCTACCCTACACAACACATACACATACAGTCACACTATCACAGTTACACATACATATGCATACACACACACTCACACACTTCACACACACATTTACACGCCGCACTAGTCTAGAGTAGTATAGTGGGTACTTACCTGGGGACTTGCCTGCTGTGCTTGCTCGACGACTGGTGCGGCGCCGGGACCTCGGTAGGGCCGTAGCCGCGGCGCGACGAGACGGGATGCGACCCGTCGACTGGCTGGACGCCCCTGTCTGCCCTTCGGGGCTGATACAGGGAGTGATGAGGCTGGTCTTCTGTGGCGCATCGACCTACGGGGGAGGGGATCCACGATAAGGGCTATGCCTGTGTGGATCCTCTCAACACGATGGATAGGGGACCGGAGATTGCACAGTTGCGCATCTCCGGTCTCTAGCAGGGGCAGCTGGCTGGTTCGCGCACCGGTCGGCATTGCACGCTCCTGACTCGTCGTGGGGATGCGTCTCGAATGTCTCTGAGGCGTACCCCCAACCCGAGTGGGACCTGCCCTTTTCAGGGCGGCCCGAATGGGGGCGAACCGCACGGTGTATGGCTTTTGGGCCGATCCCGCGCATCGCCCACCATGAGAGGGACATCGCTGAGTTTTAGTGGGTAAACTCCTGTTTCTTGTCTAGCCCCCTCGGGGGTGGGGCCACAGGAGGAGTCCCACATCACCCGTGGAGCCCGCGCAGGGTGAAGCGGGTAAGCGTAACGCATTTCTCAGCGTCAAAAAAAAAAAGTTCTGCAGCATTTGCTCTTAAGAAAATTAGACTCTTGACAAATGTTGAAACGGCAAGATTGGTATATTTTGGTTATTTTCATAGTGTAATGACGTATATCGTTGTGGCCCACAACAGAACCCCACAACTTGTGGGGTTCTGCGGCTAGCATTCAAGATATTTTTATTTTACAAAAGAGAGCTATCCGGATATCTGGTATCCAGTATCAGCTACCATTGAGTTGTTTGTTCTCACAAGTGCCGACTAGACTAGCGCTCCGATCAAGGTGACCTTGCTTTGATGTTGGTTTGATGTGGGATTCTTCACTTTGCGATCCATACGGTTGTAGTTAAGTGTCTGACAAAGGCAACTTTGGTCGGAATACGGAGTACAAGGGTTGCCAAACGTTAGACAAAATTTAGTATTAGGTCTGCTTATTATACCTACACTGTTAGAGAGATATATTAAAATAAGTAAAAATTTTGAACACTGATATGTAACAATTAACACACGCACAGTATTAACTTTTGCCTTATCATGTCAACAATAGCAATTCCAGCTACCATTAGTTAGGTATATTCAGAATCTCTGTGGGTCTCAGAGAAAAGTTAGTTCGAATCGCGCAACACAAAGATTCAGAGGGCATGTCAACTTCAATCCCTTACTCCACTGCCTATCGCCCAATCTAGATCATAGAAAGAAAGACCGTACCCGAGATATGGAATTCAGCTGGGAGTAGAGTTGCCAACTCAGCCTGTCAGAAAGCAGGGAGGTAAAAAAAATCAAAATCTATTTTATTTAAAGTTGTATTTTTTCACTGCGAGAAGCTTGTGAAATCAAAAACAATATCAAGATCTTTTGATTACAAACAAAATCATAGAATTTTTTACATGTGTAATTGAAAATTCTTTGTTTGTAATTTAGTTCTGCGACTTTCATTTCATTTACTACGCTAAAAACACTTTCAGCGGTAGCGTTTGACATAATCATCTTTTTTATTTGTTTGCCAGGTTCTTCTTACTTTAAAAATAAAAACATGTGTAAAGTTATCAAATTCGTGCGTACCACTTATTCAAATAAGTCAAATATAAGTTTTCAGTCCGAAAGATTTCTTCGAAGCAGTATATTTTAATTGTAATTTCCTTTTTCCGGGATAAAATGTAACGCATTTTTTACGCGAGAATTCTTGTATAGGTATAGCAGAAATGCGAGCAAGGGGTGAATGCCTAAAAACATTAGTCCGTGTTATTTCTATTAATAAAGCTTATTTGTTGTAGGTATTATTCTAGTACATGATTTAACAAATAGAAAAAGTCAAATTAATCTACAAAAATGGCTCTCCGAAATCCTTAATCAAGACAATTCAAATCCCACACTACAGCACGTGGATGTTGATCCTGAACAGTTTTTGGGCTCCACACAGGTATATAAACTCTTATCATAATTATTATTAAGTTCTAGTTCAGGCGCAATAACGGGCATTGACCCATGTTTTATATCTTAGCGTTAAAAGTAAACGTTGCGTATCGTTAATGCTGCCCATAGAACCCCAGATAGAATATAACCCCCTTATTCCATTGAGGGACGAATACAAAATCAATTGCAGAAATTTGCCATACTATAGTAGTCTGACGTGCAGCCGCAGCCGTGTGTACAACATATTTCGCGATAATAACAAAGTCCGACATCAATCTGAACCTAAAATTCAGATCGCTGCTACACGTGGTTGAGAAAATCTGACGATTCCGAAATTGTCATCGTAATATTGTAAACATAGTCAGTCAGTTAATTATTATGTTAATGCTACGGTCGCAAAGCATATGTTTTGGGATTTTTCATCCCCATGGATTCGTCTGAAGGTTAGTCAAAACGCTAATATCCACTAAACCTCCTTCGATGCACCTTTACATTTGAGATCTAGCTCCAAATCCAGCCGCCGTTCAGCTCAAAGGCCACCCTCACAACGGAGGAGGCTCGAGTGCATAGCTATGAGCATCATCCGCTATTATTCTTTTATTTCAGATACCAATACTTGTCATTGGTACAAAATATGATTTGGCTGAAGAGACACAGAGGAAAAATCAGTATAGACGTCTAGCTAGCAGTATTGCGGAGCAATGCGGCGCTGATGAAATATTTGTCAATTGTCACCAAATCAGGTACCTACATCAGGTTTTAATCTTTTTTACTTAGCAAAACTTTATTTCGTGTACCTATGTAGTCCTATGCTTCGGTAAAATTTGTGCTCCTTAATAATGTGATAATGTCATTGTTATTATAAATTACTTCACATTAATAAAGAAATACTTTTAATTACAATTTAAAGTAAGTTAAAGGTTTTGCCGTATTTGCCCCATTGCCAGGCACATTGAGTACAGTATTTTGACTTTACGCCCCCTCATAATAGAGAAAATTATGCAAAGCTGAGCACAGAGGACAGCTTTAGCATTTACAGTAAACAAACCAGCTCGATGCGCAATGCCATTGTAACAAATAAGTTTCGAAAACTTTTTAAATTATAGTGGTTTCCTTATAAAACATGTACTTTTGTACCTAATACTTGTATAAAAGTATAAAATATTTGTTTTAAAATAATATAATGCTAATGTACTATTAATGACCTAACATATTACAACGATATTTTGCTGATTTAATATTTGATAAAAAAAATGTAGATATGAGAACTGATTTTCGATTAAATCGAGCTTTGAAAGATATATTTATGATTATTTTAATCGCGATGTTTTAAAGAATGACAATTGAATTATTAAAAATATACGAACCTAAAATAAAAAATCTTCAAACGCAAACAAAACAAGAAAAGACATCACTCTAAAAATTTACATACTTAAGACATAGTTATGATGATATCTATATTAATACTTAATCTGAATCATAGACACCATACTTAATTAATATTTTGTTACTTATAATGAACACCCTAACCTTAAGAACTCCTGGTTTGAATAGAAAAATTATGATATAGTCCATTTATTGAGTACATTATACGCGGAAAAAGGGAAAACCAGGGGTACGACCGTTCAACTTTTTAGTCATACATAGGCATACGAGTTTCTACGGGAGTAATATATACTCCTGGAAGGTGCTTATTCTCTGTATAATATGAATTTGGACTAATACTTAAATTTAAATTCTAGCGTAAATTTACTCTTGTTTATTAATGGCACTGTAAAATACCAACAAAAGATATCAAAATAAAACATGAAATGATACCTGTATCGTCATAGCATCGCTTAGGTGTCGTATCCTAAGAACAGAATCAAGGTTATAGTTAGGCGTTCGAAAACCAGGCGTGCGAAGTAGCTGGCGCCCTCGGAAAGCTTATGTTCCATTTAAATACTCGAGATACTGCGATACTAGTATATCATGATAATATTGAGTGAGTGATATAATAAAAATAATAATGAAAATTAATGCTAGGCAACTTGCATACATTCCTCAGATCCTAAATTAAGTATCAAAAACAACGAAGTTAACAAAACTATTTTTTTTGAGGTACCGCGTTAGATTCGTATAAAAGTTAAAAGTTGTTTTAAACCAGTGTGCTAGCCACTCGGCCGCGGAGGTCCGTGAAAGAAAGTAGAAAGAAAGAGAAATCATTTATTGAACACACACACGTGCAATTTTTCAATCCAGCATCCGATGTGGTGTCCAAAAGTTGCTAACGACGACATGTGCTGCAATTAATTGCGGCGCCGTTTTTCATTTGGCTCCCTTACCCAAGTGCTTGGGTCAAATCAAATAACAAAAGAAATCCTTGTGATAATCATACAACCATGACATGCTATATTAACATACCGATATCACATTAACCGAGTGGTTAAAGGATAATATTTTTTTAGATCGTTAGCACCAGGCACCAGCAACTCTGTCAAACTAACGAGATTCTTCGACAAGGTAAGTAATAAGAAAAATTCCTCAATTTTTTTTCATATTAAAAATAGGGATGACGACTGGGATTAAAAAAAAGAAAATCTATTTAGTACGCCTGTCAGTTAATAGAATATTATGAGTAAGATACGTATTTTTTATTTCCTTCAATTTAAAAAGAAACAGCACAGATAACAGGCATTAAAGTTGAGGGGTCTCGCTACGTCAGTTTTTAATTTAGTGATTACGGAAAAATAGGTGTTTAATATTTTTCAACAATCTACTTGAAGGACAAACAAAAAAAAAATTAGTCGTCATTCATCATCATCATCATAAGCCCTTTTACGTCCCCACTGCAGGGGCTCAGGCCTTCCTTATGGATGGTTAAGGAGGATGGGCAATGACCCTCCACGCTGGCCCAATGCGGATTGGAGGGTATTAACGACTGCAAATGCAGTCGGGACCAATGGCTTAACGTGCCTTCCGCAGCACGGAGTAGCTCGAGATAATAATTTTTTGGTCCCCCATCCCGTGACCGACCCTTACGAAACTTGCTTAACGATAACGATCGCGGGCCGCGCGGGTGGCGTTATGGATAAGCGCGGGCGGCGCTTATCCATAACGCCACCGAGCTAGTAATTTAATACATAAAATTATAATAATATGAATGAGTCGTCATTCATATTATTATAATTTTATGTATAAAATTTTGTACAAATCGATGAAAGTTATGATTAATATTTCCCCTTCCTCGTGGTAAATTATGAGAAGGAGAAAATTAAATTCGGAATGACCCATAACATCCATGCTGGATGCCGAATTTTGTTAAAAAATGTTTATAACAAATACGCAATGTACCAAATAATAATAATAATTGTATGACAATAAAACATATAGGGATAATGGGCCATGATTTAACAGGGGACACAGTCCGGATAGGTGAGCGTTTATGACTTCAGATTCAGCCAGTACCAACGTGCCTCCCGAAGCATGGATGAGTTATAACCAGTCGCCCATACTATAACCAACCCTTGCGAAAGTTACTTTACTTCCGAATTGCAGATTGAACGCGCTAACCACTGCGAGTTTTCATATTATTATTTACATAGTTAAAATTATAAATAAGAATCATAATTCGTCTTATTTATAATTTTGGCTATGGAAATGCGCAAACCAAAGTGTATTGTCGAGGTTTTTGATTCTAGATACTCGCTTATATATTATGGCTATTTTTTGTTGCAGGTTATAGAAAGAAGATATTACTCGCGTGTAAGTCCTTTCCCCGACAAAAGAAGACAAATCCCATCCTACATGATGACGACATCAACCCCGTTATCAAGTAACAAAGCTCCACAGTACATGAGCCCACGTTTTTACCATATGGACTGAGAATAGATAGAAACTCTTAAGTACAAGACAACAAAAATGAAATTATGCCCTTTACAAATAATATAATAAAACTTATTGTTTTGTCAGTCAGTCAGTGAAAGTATCAGAGTATTTGTTAATAGATGTGGTTGCCCATTTCGTTTGGCATTTCGGGGCAATTTAAAAAAGTGCTGTAAGAATGAAAGAAAATAAAAACTATTTTTGTTAAAGTCTGCTTTTATTAAACGTTTTCAGTAGTTTTAAAGAGCCCAAATGCGCACATAGTCGACTTGTAGAGATGCGTCTCTTCCATCGTTTATGTTGAGGTTCCAAGTTGGGAGCCAATTGTTTCGCGCGCGCCAAAAGTCAGTTGAAGCCTGTAAATAAGTTTAAATAAACGCACACAGTTCGATAACACTAGTACCTACATAGATTGAGTATTCGTATTATATTTGATACAATGTGTATTTGTCAAATTTTGAAAAAGCCCCTTTCTTAATATCGAGTTTCTTTTTCGGCAATAAAGACTTTCATATTAGAGCGCCATCTCTTGGTGGTATTCCAAACTATTATATCACTTATATTACAATAACATTTGAAATGTAATAATAAAAGATTATTTTAGCGAGTCTAATAAAATAATCTTTTTTTGAACTCAACACTGAAAATGAGCAATGAGGAAGTATTTAAAAAAAACATTTGTTCTCGAAATCAAAGTAGATGTCGCTACCGTACTTTCTTGATTTCTCCGTGACAACACTTCCGGTTTTGTTTTATGTATTAAAGTAAATTCATTTTCAAAACTCAATGAACAACTCATATTCTAATTGTACTTTTTCGTATTTGTGTTGATATCTAAATTTCGAACTTTACAAATTTCAGTCTTTGATCCATTCGTTTCCTGCAAAAATCAACTTTAGGGTCGCCATCTAGTGAGATGTTTTTTAGTGCTTTCTTTTATTTTCTTAAAATATTTCCTCATTGTGCATTTGGAAAGCAAATGTGCTTAACAGCTTATAATCTTAGAATCTAATATATATATAGCGTGATAATATAATTCCACATACTGTCCGTATCGTTATAAATGCATTGTGATAATTTATAAGTGAATAAAAAAATATCATTTTTTTATTTCTGTTGGTCTCTTAGGCTATCGATGTATGGACGCTGAGCAATGTCCATTCAAACTTGTATTAAATTGTGTATAATTAATATAAAAAGTATAAACAATTTAATGAACTCGTTTAAACAGTTTATTGTGTTTGAAATTTACATACCTGAATGATCGACATCTTACCTAGTTTTATGTAATTCGTATTTAGGTATGATAAGCATAGATAAATTTATTTTTCAGCTGAGATAATGTTTTAAATGAAAAATATTTACCGTTGGTGAACCATTCCACCATGGTTTAGGAGTTGGATTGGCAACACCATCAGGGAAGAAGCCGTTAGTGCCTCCTACAGCCACGTTCATTATTAAGTAAAACTGCAATGATAATACGTAGGTACATTATTATTTGTTGATAAAGCATGTCTGGGCCAGGAGTCAAGATTCGTGCAGAACGCATTAAAAACGCATTCAGCGTTGTGATGTCTCAAAAAATGAAACCAAAGGAAAGGTGAATACGGCTGTTTTTAACCTACCATGAATTTTTCAATAAGTATTTATTTTTCTATTAAACGCATAAAAATATATTCTTAGTTTTCTGAAATATTTTTTCGCTATTTTATATTTTACCTTCTGGTCAAAAGGTGCCATTTTGCTACCGAAACGCCATGGGTTTTCCACGTTATGATGGTTGAATCCACCGAATTCCCAGAATCCACCGTTGGGAGGTGTAACTCTGCCTAATTCCACGTTGTCAATACTGAATCTTATAAAATCTGTAATATGACAAATGATATCGAGGTAGTAAGGTCGGTACTATCGCTTTAAAAATTAAAAAATATATAGTCATGGGTCAATGCTATGTTAAGGATAAAAAAGTAGATCTCAGAAAAGTTATAAAAAGGTTTTGAAATTTTTGTTCTAGTTTCTTACCAACCAAAACAGGCAAACAGGCAAACTCAAACATATCAAGATTAGTAGATCTACTTACCTGGGGTCCATTCGAGTTGATATTGATGGAATGCTCTGTCATAGCCAGCGGGGTTTCTTCTCAACCAGTGGGCTCGCTCCCATCCATTGAGGGCAGGATACGGTCCATAATGGAGAGTAGAGCCGGCCTCCTGTGTGCCGATGTGAAGGCCATTACTGAACATGTGACGGTTGCCACGTGATTCTACCAAATCAATCTCCCCAGATGCAGGCCAAGTTCCATAAGAATTATACGCTGGCATTAACCAAATTGCTGTAAAAGAAAATGTGTTTACAAGGTTTGATTAGTTTATCGGGAGATATTCTGGAATCTTTTATAAGAATTATAATCAAGATCATTCCCATTTTACTTATTTGTTTCAGTTAAATGCTTTGATTCTGCCACAAAGTTCTCAGTAAGATCTTTGGATTAAAATATTTCTCAATAATGATATGGACCAACGGTCTTGTATTCAAGAAAATTGTTTAATAAATTATAGGCTTTTCAAATTTCATGGATTGCCAATAATAATCTGTAATTTTCAAAATACCTGGCCAAAGCCAATCCCCTGCTGGCATTCTAGCTCTCACTTCAACTCTTCCATATCGAAAGCTGAAAGAGTTTACAGTGCGGAGGCGCGCGCTCTTGATTGGGTTGAGGACATTGTCTGGTGATCCTGTACGCTCGCAACCAAACCATTGCGGGTTAGTACATCTGGACATCAAGAAATTTTGGATATACATCGGACAATTTGAAGATCCTTTAGTTTAAGTAAAAAATTAATTACTAAAAATAGGCAAAATTGCTTTTGAAGTAATGTGCTGGATTTGGAGTAAGTATGATTTCTGTCCTTTTCAATATTGTTCAATGTTTGGGAATCGCTAATATTTTATGGCGTTTTAGGTCGTCTTATGACGGTATATTCCCATCTATTCTTAACGTCAGATCTATTTTATCTAAAGTTTAATTTATATTTTACCTGTCTGCTGGAGCGCCGCCCTCAATGTTCAAGTTGCCACTACTCAAGAAATTTTCTCCGAACTGATCAGATGTGAGAGAAGGCCTAATGTATAGAACACCGTTGTCTGCGAACGAGTTGGTACGGTTATTGTTGTAGTACTGGAATTCCCAATTCTGAAAATCGTATTTAGACACATTTTTGTAATTGACATGCAAATTTAGTTCGATGGCATAGTAATTATAGCATTCGGTACGCAATTGCTGAGCAAGTTAAGCAAGTTTCGCAAAGACTGGCTACGGATATTATGTAACTGGTTTAACTTCGCATTGGATGGGTGTTCAAAATGCATCCTTGTGGTCCGAAAAATACGTTAAGCCATCAACATCTCAATCAATTTCAACTATTTGATCTGCAGCCATTAACATTCCTGAATCCGCTTTAGACTTGCGTACTGGGTTATGTCTTATTCTCTCAATGTAATTCTATCCATATGGAAAACTTAGCAACGGTTATATGCACATGCTGATTACTTATTTTGTTTTAAAATGACAATTTACTATGGAAACTGAGTAGGTATCATATATTAGGTATTAGTTCTTACCTAATAATACTCTGGTCTTTGAAGCGTGATAAATTTTCCGATTAGACGTTTTATAAAAATTTGCTCCATCGAGTAAAATTATTATTCGTAGTAATATTTATTGTATATTGTTTCTGATTGCTTTCTTATCATTATAATTTGATTTAACTAAAAAACGACGCTAGTGTCACCACTCTTAACTTTATTACACATAAAATTAAGCACTTACTCCACCACCGGAAAGCGTGTTCTCATGTTGCCATTTCTCCAAGTCCAAGTCGTAGAAGTCGTCAGCAAAGATGAGTGCCCCCGAGCAGACTGTGACAGGCGCGTGGGTACCACTCACTGTTGTCACACTGGGAGTGCACGCGGCACTCAACGACGCTAGGGTCACCACTCCCAACAGTATTGACCACATTTTACTGGACATTAAATAGTATTAGAACAGACATAAAAATATAACAAATGCTATTACTAAGTGTTCTGTTCACGGGCGTGAAAACAATGTCGAAATCAGTTGAAGCGGCAGCGTTGTTACCACCAATATTAATACATGTTATTAAGAAAAAATAAAGTAAAAGTTTCTAAATCTACAGTTTCATCGTATAATCAATAATGTTTATAGCAAATAAAATAAAATGTTTTTTTTCCAGCATTTATATAATAAACCAGCACTTTAAAAGTTATATAATTTAAATAGTAATTTTATTATTTTTATGGTTGGCTTTATAAATAAAAGAGGAAGAACTAAATATATGAAACTTACCAGCTCGAATGAAGACAGGCGACTATAGTAGATTTTTAATATTCCATTACTTTAATATAAGCAAAAAATTATCACAAAATTATCTTTGATCTTAATTAAAGTCATTAAGATTTAATCAAAGTAAATTTAATAAACAAAAGTGTTTACAATAAGTATAATATACATAATTATTGAAACCTAAATGTAGGGAGAATATTTGCAAGCAAAAATTTTTGAATTCTGTGAGAAATACCTTTTCGACAATGTTAGCAAACAAAGGGCATCGATTGGACAATAGGGTGATAAAAAAAAGAGTTTATTTTTTTTCTCTTGCTGGTGCAGGATGGAATTCCTCATAATAAGTTGGCTTAGAAGATTAAACTTTAAAATTTTGTTATAAGAATTGATTTTAGTTTTTTCACGATAACCTATTAGTTTCTGATTTCCGTTTACTTATCATAAGCGGTCACTTATCTTAGTTATTTATTAAACAATCACATACATTGATTAGATACCAAGATAAATAGTTAAAGCCGTTGTATTTTGCTGTGTTATATTGTGTAATGTGTTCAGAACACATATGCTTCCTATAAGTATTGCTGTCATTAACGCCAGAACATCCCGTTCACGTATAGGTAATTTAAAATGCAAATAAAGATACATTAATCTCTTCCGAGTTAACTTTAATTTTTAATACAAAGGAGAAAATTTGAATATTGCATTTTCTGTGACCAGTCTATTCTATTCATACTTCACAGTCGATTGCTGCTATATCATATACCTATGTAACTAGGTACCTCACTGATGATTTTCTTGTCATTAAAATTCATCATTAAAAACAGTAGATGGCAACTGATGATAACATGATTTTGGTACGGTGCATGATAAGAAATGATAAAACAGATTTAGGTAAGTTTGGGGCTCATGAACTAAGAGTTTTTACAAAAACAAAAACATGCTAACTTTACATTATAAATTTTGGTACATTATGACAGCACCGCATATTATTTTAAGGAAAGTATAAGTTGTATTGATAGTTACAATGTCACTTATTTAGAGCTACCAGACTTTATGATAATAATGGTGGATAATATCGTTATACGCAGATTATTCATTGATCTGGCCAGGCTACACAATGATGTGGGTAGCAAGTTTTTTCAATTACATGAAATGAGTGTGAAGTCAATTGATCAATTCTACGATCTGGCTACGACAGATATAACAATATTATACACAGCCCGGCAGTATGAACCTACGTTTACGTAATACTTATCAACATAGTTTGTAGTGAGTGATATTGCAAATAAATATAAATTTTGTCTGAATTCTATACCCTTATCATAGATTATAATCTAACATGCAATAGGAAAAGTCGGGACTCATATGCCCTTTCATTCGACTAAGTATAAAAAAAAAACAAATTTATTTTATAACAAAACCAGATTCAGTTTACAACACTTGTAATGGACTATTCTTTTATAGATGTAGCAATATTTAATATCTGCACTAAACATAGTCCGCTCTTCTATAATAGATCAGTAAGTATTTCGTTTTGAGAAAAAAAATATATAATCTGTATATCTCTTATACGTCATTAAACTATCTGTCCATCAGTCTGTCACAATTAATTGGAAATATTTTTTAAACTTTTGACTAAGATGAAAATGTGTTTTAACCAACAATTTCGTCAATTGTTCGCTTGAATTCAAAATGATATATTGATGTTATTATATAAATTACAGAAAAATAATTTTGGGCTACCTGTGCCTTGTTAATTTTTAAAGTATTTTTTTTTTATTAGAATATGCTTTTACAATTTCTGATGCTGGGTGGATTTATAAATGAAGTTTTTAAAGATTCATAAATGTCAATTTTAATAACATATATGATATCGATTCGAAAACTTGTGGATGGTTTAATTTTACATCTCTCTTTTTTTTAATTGAGCATCTAATAAAAATATATTTACTTACGTGTTAATTTTCTTACCTTCTGAAGTCAAATCGATTATCTCTGTTTAACATGTACCAATTTTATAATAGCGTTAATTAAAAAAAATGCTTTAAATAATAATTACTACAAAATACATGTACGTTTAAGAAACGTAAAAACAACAAACGTGCTGGAAATTCACGTACCTAACTTGAACTAATTCGTTCAATATGTTTTTTATTATGGAGTAAGCATATTACTCAGAAATTAAAGTCTAATATACATTCAAGGGTAATATATTTATCCTCGTTCCGTTGATGTGTAATTGGTATTTTTTGTATAGTCAACGGGTTATCCAGAATATATTTTCTGTTTTATGAGTATGTCCTTGTAAAGGTTTAAAAATAATTTGATATTTCATGATTAAAGTAACCATTTCTCATCAGACAGTCAGGTGGTTACGGCCTTGCACGCGTAGTACAACAAACAACCCAAATGTGTCTTTTCTCAGATGCGCCCATACAATATCTCTCTTTCGATCTAAGCAAAGTGACATTTGGAGTCAGTGTTTTACGAGTAGGTATGTCATGCTATGCTACGCGTGCTGGGTACTTCAACTTTTGTTCCATTAACTTTAATTGTTCAAATGGCTTCTTAAATAATTTCTTATTACTCATTAACTTTCTTTTAATGAATACTTAATTCTTTTTATAGCATTATTGAACAAAATGAAATTTGTTTGTTTCCACCTGATGAACTCTAAAATATGGAAAGAGTTTTTACAACTATCAAAAGTTGCTTTGGTATTTTGTAAAAATACAAACGGCTGATGATTTAAATGCAGTTTTCACTATTATATTGCGGTATTCTTCCGTTAACATTTAGTGTAAGATTTATTTCAATCGGTTCACAAATAAAAAAGTTATGTTAATTTGAAGTGACGTGGTCGCCAAAATTGCTATGAAATATTAACTGTTTTATTAAATTTTCTTCTTTGATATATTGATCATTATCATTAACTCTTTTACAACCAAACTGCAGGGCCTCAGGCCTTTGTTTAATAATTTTTGGTCACCCATCCCGTGAACAACTCTTGCGAAAATTTCTTAGCCATAGCGATCGTGCGCAGCGGCGCTTATCCGTAGCGCCAGCGAGCAACGAATTAATATTGTCTATAAAATGATAATTTGTATGATGGATGACAAATAAAAAAAAATATTCCAAAATTTTGACTACTCCAAAGTAAGTTGACCTCATTTATATATGGCCAATGATATTAAAAAGGGTTCAGCTTATAATGGACGTGTGGTATACGATCACGCGACTAGGAGAACAAGCGAAAAGGCATCGAGTAGTTTACAGTGAACGCAAATTTTTATCAGATTAGGTTCATGTCGTCGTCGGGGCCAGCGGAGGTGGTTGGCAGCCGCCTCCGAATTGCACGGTTTCGTGTGTTTGGGAGAGGCACTCGATTAACCCGAGCCTCTTCAATTTTCCATCTGCAAGGGGACCAATGGTCCAATACTTGAGTGTCCTGGTGACTCGGTCCTGGATAGCTTGCCGGGTTTCATCTCCTATGAGAGGGTGTAGCGTACGGGTTTTGGTGGATAAGCCTCTGGAAACCTACTGGGCAGCTCACTGTCGGGTTCACTGAGGAGAATCCTACTCACCCCTGTTGCTTGTCACGTAGCAGTGACAATGTCAGAAGCTTTTCTACGATGTTAAAAAAGTTTTCACGTCATTCACGTCAACTGAAGTTAAGAACGTAAAGACAAGTCGAGTCATATATATTTTTTACTCTTATCACTATTTTTTATGTTAATATTCTTTTTTTTACATACAACTTGCTGTAGATACGTACTTCAAAGTTGGTATTTTCAGTCTTCGCCGGAAACAATAGTTTATTCATTGGTCACAACACTCATATAATATAACGCGAGTCTGAGGGACGCGATTATAGTTGTTAAGCAACTTTCGCAAAGGTCGGTCACAGGATGGGTGACCAAAAAATATTATTTCAAGCAGCTCCAAGCTTCAGAAAGCACGTAAAGCGATTGGTCCCGGTTGTATTTGCAGTCGTTAATAACATCCAATCCCCATTGGGCCAGCATAGAGGGTCGTGGCCCATCCTCCTTAACCATCCATAAGGATGGCCTGAGCTCCTGCATTTGGTGACGTAAAAGGACTGATGATGATGATTTTCTTTTTTTTTATGGGATAGGGGGCAGACGAGCAGACGGATCACCTGATGGTAAGTGATTACCGTCGCCCATGGACACCTGCAACACCAGAGGTGCTACAAGCGCGCTGCCGGCCTTGGAGGGAAGGGTTGAGGGGTAGAGGGAAGGGAATAGGGAGGGGTTGGGCCTCCGGTACCCTCACTCACACGACGAAACACAACGCAAGCGTTGCTTCACGTCGGTTTTCTGTGAGGCCGTGGTATCACTCCGGTCGAGCCGGCCCATTCATGCCGAAGCGTGGCTTTCCCACGAATAATGATGATTAGGACCGTTCAAATCTGACGAAAGCTCAATTAAGCACCTCTCGGAAGTATGTGTTAGTAGACGATTTCTTTCGAGTGTTGAAAGTCGAAATTTTTTTAATATCAATAAATAAAACTCCACGTGTCTTCCGTCAGACATATACCGACCGACTTTTGTTGACAAAGAAAGAGATCGGACGGGAAGCGCTCGGTCTCGGGAGACACCTGAAAAACGCGAAGCGTATTTAACTGCCCATTACGAGGCTCATAGACTATAAAGTTGAACCTGAAGCATTTACATGTTTAACATATGGACGTTCACCTTAAACCTTTCCTGGTCTACGACAGAAATTTCAAAACCTAAATCAGCTAAATCCACCCAACCGTTCTCGAGTTTTAGCGAGACAAAAAACGGAAATTGATTACACTCAATGTTTTATTATCAAGTTTCCTTTAAATGTACGCAGTTCAGTTTGCTAGTCTGATTCACATATACGGTCAGTTGCACAAATGTCCATTAAGGTTTAATGACGCCTTTAAGCTCTAATGAATGTCAAATTTGTATGGGTAGGTAATGTCGCTAGATACTGAAATATTTAATGGACGTTTGTGCAACAAGCTCTTAGTGTGTTATTTTTATTTTGAATATGAAACTAGATTTCAGATTAACTTCTTATGATGGCCCGGCGGCCATCACATATAGTATGACATGGAATGCAACATTTACTATACATTTTTCCTACTTTCTATTTAATAAATATTATTATTATTTAAATGTGTTTGCGTATCCACCCACTAGGCGCACTATGCGCTTCCCACCTATGATTATCGGTTAGACGAAAACCGAGTTGGCATAGTATGATCTGGGCAGTACGCTAATGAACCAGCATGTAAAATTGGCAGTGTTGTTTCCTATTTTATTATTTTACAATATTAGTTTTAAGTCATTGAAAACAGCGCAGGTCAGTTATTGCCAGAAGAATTACCCGCTTTTGAAGTGGCCGCATAGCATGCACAGAGACTGCCCACTTATTAGATAAAATTATGCAGTGCTCATGTTGCATTACATGTTACATTGCAAATAATTTGTACCTAGCTTTATACCGAGGCACGTATTTTTGCTTTGTTAATCTCGACTCTTGACCCTGACCGTTATTGTACTACATTACATGCAAATTGGGAATAGGTAGGGATGTAATATTCTTTTTGATACATACAAAAGTCGAATTTTGTAGTGTAGCTCACACTTATTCTCACTACATTTAAAAACTTTTTTAAACTGAATCTACTTTTTAATATAAGATGACAACGTCTAATCTTATCAATACGTACCTAAAGATTACGTAATATTTACATTATTAGGTGTCAAATTTTTTGTCAAAATGGTGCTATATGCATAATTTCTGCTACAGTAGCAAAAATGGGAAATCTTTCAAGTATATTTGGATAGTAACAACAAAATTGATAAGTAATCTTCGTGCAAAACTTTGAAATGGGAAATGGTAATCAGAAAACTTATGGATCGTTTTAATTAGAAATTATCAATAGTTATCAGCTTTTCGTAATTATCACGATTTCAACCAAAAGATATCATACCTACTATGAATATACCAGTAGTTTTCAATGTAATTTAGAGATAAAAGTTCATTACATTATTTTCAGTGAGAAAGCCGCGTCACTATAGAATCTAATGTATTGAAAAAATATTAATAACACTCTGCTGAATATTAAATAACCTCATAATTTTGTACACCACTCCACAGATGGCGGGTGCGATTAAACTATTAGGAGGGCGTGGTTTCTCAGCTGCATCATATATGTTAAACGGAAGAAGAAGCGGCATTAGTTACTTTAACTACTTATTTTTACCACACTTACCACGGAACTCCCTAATTCGTATTTTTTCTGCTTTTCATAGTCCCACAGGGACAATAGAATTTCGACAGTTGAATCCTAGAAGAGTAGATGTTCCAAGACTGTTACAGCCCAATGAAAACAATTTTGATATCACAAATGGCTTTCCAAAAAGATTCTTCTTAAAACGTAAAGATAAAATACCGAAGAATCAAAAGAGAAAAGTGCCTAAATTGATATTAATACAGAATCCATTTACGTGGTTAATGATTAAAATTGACTTTAGCGTATTGAGAAATGTGTGGGATCCTACTTTTGAAGAAAACGAATTTAAATTTGGAAGTAAGCAGGTAACTACTTATAAGCGGGGAATTCACTAGACAGGCTTGCCCGCGGGCAAGCCTGCGGACATGTCTGCCAGACCTCGTTACTATAGGTCTGTGTCATGTCTGCCTAGTGTAGGTCCGTCACAGGCAGTCTGCCAGACTGCCCGTCGCCCGTCCGTGAGATCTCATTTTGTCTGCGCGGGCAGAGACAAGTCTGTCGGTGAATGCTCACAGCGGGCCGACTACTCAGACCCGAGCCAGACAGCAAGCATAACGGACGTCGACGACGTGAAACAAAATGAGTTTTAATGAAAATAAAAAAATTGGGAAGATTTTATAAATATCCATGCGCATGTAATTGTATAAGTCACCTGGTTCATCAGTTTCTAATTCTCTAAGTAAATTTATATGGCTAAACTTCTTTCTGTTTTTTTACCATTCTTTACAACAAACTCTTTTCTTTTTCTTTTCGTCAAATAGTCCAGCAGCAACTAATGCTATTTATACAGCAGCATCTAATGCTATTTTTCTCCGTTTCGTAGCCATTGTAATATGCACAACACAAAGCCCAACCAGTCGCTTAGTGCGTCGAAAACTAACTGACGAGTCTGTGTAGTGTGTTGTGAACGACAGACATGCCCGGCAGACATGCCCGGCAGACTTGCCCACGGGCAAGACTGCAGACATGCCTGCCAGAACTCTTTACTATAAGTCTGTGTTATCACTGCGACGGTTATAAACTATATAATCAGGGAATTCACTAGACAGTCATGCCCGCGGGCAAGTCTGCAGGCACGCCCACCGAGCCGCGCTACTATAGGTCTGTATAATAACTGCGAAGGTCCTACACTAGCCAAACATGTTTGCTCTATAGCAGCGACGTCCGACAGGCATGCCTACACACTTTCCCGCAGGAATACCCGGCTAGTGAATTTCCTGTTATAGACAGATATGCCCGCCTTATCCTAAACGAGGTCTGGCAGGCATGTCTGCAAACTTAACCGCGGGCATGCCCGTCTAGTGAATTCCCCGCTTTAGCGAAAAACTGTACTTTAATGTTGATTAAAATTGATAACTGTTTCAGTGAGTTATGGTAACAATTTCAACATCAATTAATGATGTTTATTTTTCTACAATTTAGGCTATATCGCGTGTTACTCAAGTAATAAGCGACGGTCAGTACGCAGATTTAAATGGTCTATTGACTAAACCGGCGCGTATCAGCTTGATGAGGGATCTTGATAGAAACTGGAGTGAACGACAACGCTCGTTGCTCGCTCTAAGTCGTGATGACATCCAGATATCTTCGCCTAGAAAAGTCTACTTTATTAGGATCGCTGGTAAATAGTACGATTTTTTAAATATCTTTTCTTCATATATGTGGATTATCGCTACCTCCACGATGATTGTCAGATTAATTTCTTTCTTTTTGCATACTAAACAGTAGATATGTTATTTCCGATCCAGTTAGATATTAGATTGTTTAAAACAGCTGTAACTATATTATTATTAATACATCTACTAAGGGGCCGTCCATAAATAACGCCACACTAAATTCAGGATTTTAAACCCCTCCCCCAATCCGCATTGGGCCAGCGTGGAGGGTCATGGCCCATCCTCCTTAACCATCCATAAGGAAGGCCTGGGGCTCTATTTTTGAATCATTCGTCTCGCGTCGAGCGCTCGTTTTCTACTGATTTTCGTTCGACTTAACAAATTCGCCATTTCTAAATCGCTCGACTGCAACGAGTGGTATGAACCACTCGTCGCTTAGCGAACGTTGTATGCGAGTGATAGAAGAAAACGAGCGCTCGACGCGAGACGAATGATTCAAAAATAGAGCCCCTGAGCCCCTGCAGTGGGGACGTAAAAGGGCTGATGATGATGATGAAACCCCTCCCCTCCTGTCACCTATTTTTCTATACAAATTCTACTAATATTGTTCTAATGTCACAGTTCGTCGTCCCCCCCTCCCTCCTAAAGGGTGACGTAATTTATGGATAACCCCTAGCAATGAAACTAATAAACTTGTATGTTATGTTTCTGAACATATCTATTGTTTCAGTTTTGTTATATAGTGAATGAACTGGTGTCTTTATAATAATCTATTTATGGTTCAACATTAGTTTTTGTCGTATATCACCTATTTATCTATCGCAGTTATGTGTATTTCAGTCATGTGAATTTCTTCAATTTATATAATTAGGTAAAGTCGCTTCACATACCTAATTCTCACCGAACCCACCCAATATGTTCTTATCTGATGATACCAGGCCACTATCTTGGAATTTACATATAATATTTACATTTTAATTTTCTAATTTATAGATAAAAAGTATTGTGATATTGATATGGCGTTCCTAGCGCTCAAATGGGCTCCAATCAACAGCATAGAAGCTTTAATCTTCACGGAAATATTTGCAAGATTTCATAGAGAATACACACCACATTGTATACCCGAATGGACTATTGCCTTCTTTAAAGTAACTCGATTTGAAATATTAAGAAGATAGCATTTAATCATTTATTCTATTTTTTTTTTACAAGACTAATGCTTTCAAATGTAACCAATTTTATAATCATGGACGTTTCTAACACTAGAAATAAAAATTATGACATACAATAAAAGAGTTTGATTTATTTTTTGTTTGAGATAGATTAACTAAAGGTCTAGGAGGAGTGTGTAAGGATTCTCTAGGTATCTCTTGAGTGAGTTGGAGAAACGAGCCATGGTAACGCCGTCTATAACACGGTGATCCGCCGACCAGCTCGCTGTGAGAATGTTAGCCTTCACAACATTTCCTGATGAATCGAATCGCGGCAGTGCCTATAAACAATAAAATATTTATATTGAGTAAAATGCTGAAAAAATCACCAGTCTTTAGTGTCAGAGATGGGAATGAAATGTTTTTAAATGATTTCTTTTGTGAAATAACCAGAAAGTGAAATTGAAATTATGAAGTTTATCTCTTCAAATTGATTATTCAATGTATTTATCCTTTTTTGTACATCTGCAATTTGTTAAATATTTTATCCATTATTATTAGGAACACTTTTGTTATGGCTTCGAATTTAGTCCACGGCTTGTCTCATATTTTTGAGTTCAAAGTTAATGAGCTTGTTTTGCAAGTCAAGATCAAACTAAACAGAATTACTAATGAAATGACTGATCGTATGAATGAAGCCAATTCTTTCCGGTCGCGTGCCGGTCTACCAAAATCCTCGATACGATGCTGTCTACACTCTCACTAAGTTCAATTGCTCTTTATCTTAATACACTAAATCGTTTAATGATTTAGTGCAGTAAATCTTAAGATTGGAAAGTTTTATTAAATGGTGCCCAATTAGTTTTGGGAACCATTGCTCAAAGGCTTGTACTTCTACCACGTTTAGTTAACCACTTTTAAGAGACAAAAGCATAAATGCTTTTATTGTTACTTTTATACCATAACTTTTAAATTCAATTAAAATCTACTCGCTTATGTAATTATATTAAGAATAATAACATTCGTCTATGATTTAAATTCAACAAAATTCTAAATTTAACTTGAGATTTCACTTCTGTATTACAAAAAGCAGAGTTTATAAAATATCTAAACATGAATTAATCTGAGCGAAACACTGGACTCTGGCGAAATCCATAAGGGCATCGCCATTAATTAAAAAGAAGAAGAAGAAAATCTACTCGCCTGAATCCTTCCTAAAGCACCTATCGCTACTTGCGGTGGGAATATAACCGGTTTTGTATAGGTGCCTCCAACCTGAAAACGCATTAAATTAATATTAATTATATTTACATATCAATTACTTATTGAGCAAAAATAAGGTTTGTATTTATGTATTTTTTTTGATGTCTTGAGCTGTGCGCAAATTAGATTTTAAATAATTTAGTTTAATGTAATCATGTATTGTCATATAAACTTATGGAAAATTTCAGCTTAATAGGCTATTTAACTCTTTTTATTTAGTAAGTATTCAACAATTAATAATGCCTGCTTTCAAATTCAGAAAGTTAAATAAAAAGCTTGTGAAAATAAATGTTATCGTTATTTTATAAAAAAAAAACCTTTACTTTTTTACATTCGTGTTTAGAAGGAATGAATATAAAATATCGAAGCACTTACTATTCCTATATTTGAAATTGTAAATGTTCCACCGCTGAGGTCATTGAGACCGAGTTGACCTTTGACGCCCTTTTCTTGGAGTGTATTCAGCTCGCGTGCTATTTCCAATATGCTCTTGTTTTGTACATTCTGAAATATTTATACTAAAAATTATTTGAACTATATCAATTGTTGTTGTATAGTCGTGCAAGTAAAATTATAGCTTAGGTAATTTAAGAATCGGCCCAGTCAAGAGGTCCAGTAGTAGTGAGTAAATTTTCCCCTAATAGGAATATTTTAAAAAGAAATTTCAATATTCCATATATTTTACAAATCCCTATATACAAATATATATGTCGCAGTCAACTGGGTAAATTAGCTGTTAAATTGAACGGCTAGTCATTCAATTGAATGGTGCTATTCAATTACAAGCCTAGTTTTCTAGTTGAATCATTATGACATTTGGACCGTTCAACAAGACGGCTAATTTAAAAGCAGGCAAACGTTCCTTTACTTATGTTATCTGTTAAAAAACTAACCTAGAATTTTAAGACGATCGCGAAGCATAGCGTAGCGTCTTAAATTTCTAACCTATCTCATGGCCTATACAGGACCAAAATAATTTCGTTGTTTATCATTTTTTGTTGTTATTAACTGAAGCACCAAACTTCGAAATCATAATATTAAAACACTCGCAGTCAAATATATTCCTTACTCTCATTTTCGATAGATGGCGTTGTGGCCGTGTGAAGATATTCTCATTAAATTCAATAAAGATTGTTAATTAGCTGGCTGACATTTGTTCAGCCGTATTGTAGAATGTAGCGATTAGCTACTCGGCTAATAAGAAGTTTGACCGTTAATTGAATGGCGCCAATCAATGAAAGGGCTATCCACCTAATTTGACTGCTGATTTAACCACTTGGCTGCGACGTATATATTATCAAAGATTCTTTATATTCCTTTCAAATCTAGTTATTTTCTTATGTAAGATCATCTTAACTCAATTAGATTTACCTTGATAACTGGCACAACCAAACCGTTGGGCGTGTCCATAGCGACACCAATATTGTGACTTGATTTGTAGGTTATATTTTCACAACTACTGTCCAAGCTGCTGTTGAGTATAGGAAAAGAGGTGAGACTAAGAGATGCGGCCTTAATAATAATTGGCATGTAGGTGAGTCTAACGCCATGCTCCTCCGCCAGGTTCTTTAAGATTTGCCGTGACTCTATAAGCTTCGTCACGTCATATTCGTCACTAAAGCCGAAATGTGGAATTTTCTGAAAATAAACAGTATATATAATAAGAAAAATTGCTAGAGTTTTAATTAAAAAAATAAAGTGGTCGCCCTGTATAAAATTGTACTGTGTATGAAATAAGAGATATATGTCAATAAAAAATGGAAATTCTGCAAACAACTAATTAAAACTAGCCGAAGTTACAGCTATATTACTTTATTTAAGCTAAAAATCATGTGCTCTAATTATTATACTTTGTAAAAAATATTTCTCTCGGCTGTTCGGGTGGATTCACAATATTAAAAAAAGACGCCCACTGGGAGCGAAAAATAACAAGCGCTTGAAAATTCGTCAGTCCTGTTAGGTCCTGGGTAGCTCAATGGTTAGAGCAGTTGCCCGGATTGCGAAAGGTCGAGGGTTGGAGTCCCATCTCAGAGTACTTGGGGTTGGTAGATTTTTAAATCATTTTTCATTAAGAATATAAATAAATGTATTAACAAAACGAAACTTAGAACTAGTGACTACTATAAATACTAGAAATTCTTGCTACTTGGGTAAGAAATATGTGCTTGTGTTAGGTATTACTTCCTCTATGGATATACACGCCTCTTATCGCATAATGGGAAAACTATTGACATTTTACACTTACCATTGCTTCTGTCATAGATTTCACCATTGCTTTAGTGAATCCTGTAACTGGTACTGTCCTATCATCGAGTATTATTTCAGTTTTAGCGTGTGCAGCAGTTAATGGAATAGAGACTGCCCGTAATGACGTTGACGTTTCCTCTGGAACTTCATTAGATTTATCTGAGGATATGTTGAGATGTGAGAGCACGTCTTCTTTCATTATCCTTCCGTTTTTTCCAGTGGCCTTTATCAGACTTAGGTCTACCTTAAAAATAATTTGCTTGAATAATTTAAATCGTTATTACATTTTAAAGGATTCTGTAGTCAGCATTAGCAGAAAATTTTATTACGAGTTGAGGAATATTAAACATGATATTCTTACTTGAAACTGTGACGCGATTCTTCTTACTGCAGGTGTGGTTAATACTTTCACTCTTTGTTTTGTTTCGGTCTCTTTTGCTGATGGGCTTGACTCCTCTGGTTTTAGACTTTGTGATGTATCTGTAACATAAATTAGGTGATTTAATGTAGTGTGTTACTGAATATTTTTATTGTTTAAATTCCTTTCTACCTATGATTACTCGTAAGTTATTTATTACCTATTACACATGTTTTCTTATACAGGTTTCAGATTATGAAGCACAAAAAATTCAAAATAACAAGTTATACACTGAAATATCTACGAACTTTGTCGTTCTACAACTGATTCCTCATAAGATTACTTTGTCTGTCTGTCTGTTTATCCGTTCGTCTGTCGCAGCTGATTTTCTCCGAAGCTAATAGATCGACTACGTTAAAGATACACATATGTAAGTAAACCTGTAACCCAATGACGGTCTTGCAATGTAAATCATTGGCTTTTAAGCATGGCAACCTTAGGGAGGTTAAAAAAAAAGATTCGCCAATTGTTTTTCTGATTATATATTTTTTTTGTCGTTTCATAACTAAAAGGTTTTTAAAGTTATTAAAGAAAATATACGAAAATTATCCTTTCCCATAATCCAAAACTGCAGCATTTCAAATGTTGAAAATATACAATAAAGCAGTTATTTACCTATGCATATACATAGGCATGGGTAACTAGATAAATAATAGGTAAATAGATTAAAGGATGACAAGTCTAAGATTAAAAAAATATATTTGCGCGTAATTCTCTACGAGCCCGCTAACTCGCTTTTGGCTGGGATTTTACACAACGTTTAACTAATGAATCGATGAATTTTAATACATTTTCATGTTTTTATTTTATTTCAATTCACAATTTAGTAATAAAAATGTTATAAAAATAAAAGTATCATATTGGATCCCGTCGAGCATAGCGAAATAGGAGAACACTGTGCTTAAAGGTAAAAAATATTTCCTTTCTTAAATAAACTTAAATAGGTTATATTTTGAAAACTTTAAATAATGAACACTTGAACTTATCAAAATACGATCTTACCTTCATCATCAGAGCCTTCGATTTCAATATCTACAAGTGGTTGTCCTACCAGCGCCGTTTGATCTACAGCATGATAAAGTTTGGTAATGACACCATCATATCGACTACTGATGGTGACTGCAGCTTTGTCACTTTGCACTTCACAGATATTGTCAAACTGTTGCACTTTGTCACCTACTTTTACGAACCTGAAACGATACATTAAGATTTTATGAATATAAACACATTTTAGTTATTCACGGGATTGCTACCAATTTTAACCAATTGAGTCCCAGAAATAACCATTAATCTAATGTCATTTAAAAAGCTATCTTGTTATAAGGATGTTAAGAACTATAGTTTATATATATAATTTTCCAAGGTAAATAAATGTATGTAAATAAATAAATAAATGTTGCGCGTTAGTGCACAGGCAATTTTGGTCATTTCTGCTTTTCTAAAGTGTTTGTAAAGATTAAGGTTTTCAACTTCTAAAAATTTAACAGAATTCATTTATGAGAAGAAAATTACCTGGATTCGTATTCTTTTATACCTATACAGTTTCATTATTAGTGGTTCAATCGAATTAATAATACTTCAAAAGTTTAGAACTACATTTATAACTCGCTGAACGTTTTACGGAATTGGAAAACTGGTAAGTAAATATCAAATTAAAATGAAAAGGATTAGTGATTCCTACCATTCTTTGATGACCACTTCTCTGATGCCTTCACCGATGTCAGACAGATTGAAAGCGACTGTCTTGTGAGTCGATATACTCGTGTGAAACTGCCGCCTTTCATATTTCATAATATTTAATTGAAGATTCTTTATGCTACATACTTTTGAATAATTTTTATCCTGAAAAGTTTCATCATCTTAAATTTATGTCTCAAACGTTACTAAAGTTTAATGACTGCATTTATCGTTTTACTGTAACGATATATCTCTCATAAACTAAACTAATTAAATAATTGTGCGTCAAATAGTATCGTTTTATTTTTTGTACTCATTTCTCGTTTATGTAATTGGTTATAATAAAATTATCTCTAAATTGAAGAGTTTAGTCATTAGCCCTTCAAGTAAACAGCTGTTTTAATACTTTGGAGATATATATTAATATCTTTGTTTATTACATAAACTTAAATTTTCTTTAACATTTACTTTAACAACTATTATTAGTCATTAGCCAAAATAGAATATGCTCCATAACCGAGAGCTTACTCTTTTCTCCACGAACGATTTTGGAAAATCTTTTTTATAATTCGAAACGTTTTTATAATTTTGTCAAAATCATACCCGTCAAGATTATTTGTGCATCAGAGGCAGTGTCAGGTTTTACTTTCGTTGCATTATAAATAATCAAAAATCGTTTCATTGAAGTCATATTAACGTATCGAAAATAGACGAAATTTCGTTTTCAGAGAAAGCATGACATATGCAATTCAAAACTCATATTTTTGTAAATAAATTAAAAATTAAATGATGTAATTTTTAAATCTTTAACTCCAACAACGTGACATAGATAAAAACTAAGTGCAAACAAAATGTACGAAAACAACACTAATGACATAATTATCTCGTAAAATATCCACGCTACTATTACGAAGTCTGATAAGAATTGTTTGTCAGAATCTAATCTTATTACTAAAGCAACAAGAAAAAAAATTAGGTTTGATTTTCCTTATATTTACCTATCTATTTTATACAGTTGTGAAGGTATTCACACCTTTTTAAATAAATTCGGGAAAAAAAACATTGTTTTAGTTTTCTGATTACATTGTGTGACAAAAAATATTTTATTATTATGATTATTATTTTTACCATACGAGTAGATTTATCGACATTAAAAACCCAATCGTAAACTACCTTATTGTATTGCTACAAATATTTTTATTAACAGTGACGCTATTGACAATATTAATACTAAAACTATAATAGAAAAACTTACAATTTGACTATAAATTTGAATTCTACGACACCTATTCAAATTCCTTAAGTTCACAATACACTTTCTCACTACAAATGCCATTTTAATAAAAAATAATAATAAATATATCGGTTTTATTTAAAGAGTAATTCCTACACTATTTTAGTTGGCGCGGCACATGGCGGCGGACGAGGGCCGACTCGCGCGCAACTGACTTATCGGTATTATCACTGAGTCAAGCATTGATTAACATTTTCAACTTAATTATACATAAGACTTGAATATTACATGACCTAAACGTCACTCGAGGTCAACTACGTAACAATGTGTTATCTTTACGAGGAGGTATTGTCGATTCTTAATCAACTCATTTTATTTGGAACCGATTAAATTATTTAATTTTAATTTTCTTACATGAGAACGAATGAGAACATTTATCGCGAGCAGAAAAAATTATTTCAATCGTTTTGTGAATTTCAATAACTATCTGAATTTTAAGACCCTTCTTTATAGTTTCTTTTTTCAGCTATAGTCTAGCTGTTTTCCGCAACTTCGCCTGCGTAAATTATAGCCTATCGTGACACCCGTGTGTGACGTAACTTCCCGCAGATTAAAGAATTTCTTAAGATGGCCAACCTAAAAAAAGTAAAGTTAGTTTACCTTCTTTATTAGCATAGACAACAATATTTGTAATTTATAACTTTTTGGATAGAAACCTGTTCAAGATAAAGCAAAGGAAATAAATATTTGCGGGTAACACAAAACATCGAAAATACTATATTCTTGAACCCAGTGGACACAACAGAGATGAAAAAAATTATAATGAAACTAAAAAACAAAAAATCTTACGGTATTGATGAAATTCCCCCGGTTTTGATTAAAAGTTGTGTCGATTTACTAACGGTCCCATATACTAAATTAGTAAATCAATCCATTTCAGAAGGTATATTTCCTGACGCGTTAAAAGTATCCATAATCAAACCTATCCACAAAAAGGGAGATCAAACCGACGTTAATAATTACCGACCCATCGCTTTGTTACCAACATCAGCAAAAATATTTGAAACAGTTATCGCGAGGCGTATGTATTCCTTTTTTGAAAAATACAAAATCTTGCATGAAAATCAAAACGGCTTTCGAAAAAACCATTCCACTACCTTAGCAATTTATAAATATATAAAAAATATTTTAAACGAAATTAATAATAAAAAGTACGCGGTAGGCCTTTTACTCGATATGAGTAAGGCCTACGATAGGGTGTCATATAAAACCCTTTTGAATAAATTATACCAAACAGGAATCAGAGGAGAAGCCCATGATTGGTTTAGATCATACCTCCATAACCGTTATCAATATGTAGAAATTCAACATACAAATTTTGTAACGGGTATGATTACCTATACCAAATCAGATGCAATCCATATTGAAGGCTCTATTCCCCAGGGCAGCGTTTTAGGATGTATCTTATTCCTTATTTATATAAATGATCTTCCAAACATATTAGACGACCTATGTATGCTTTTTGCCGATGATGTATCTGTCTTGTTTTCATGCTCCAACGGAACAGACTTAAAAACTAAACTTAATTCTACATTGGACAAAATTGTAAACTGGCTAGACTTTCATCATTTGCAACTTAATCTTAGTAAAACCAAAATTATTCAGTTTAAGCCATATCAAAAATCAAAATTACAAATTTCATATAGTTATAAGAGTACAAAATTAGAGACCGTTGACTCTGCTACTTTGTTAGGAGTGGATTTGGATACGTGTTTGAATTGGAAAACACATATTAAAAAGACAGTAAATAAAATGTCGTCTTTTATATATGCACTACATCATCTTAAACGTGTAACGGATTTTAAAACTGCCCTTACAGCTTACTACGCATATGCATATTCAATTCTATCCTACGGAATTGTTCTGTGGGGAAACTCATGTCATGTAGATCAAATATTTATACTACAGAAGAAGTGTATCAGAATAATGTCTAACATTGATCAAATGGAATCATGTCGTCCTCATTTTATTAAACACAAAATACTGACTCTTGTATCAATATATATTCTTGAAACATGTAAGTTCGTAAGGAAACACCCAGAATTTTATACACCTATAACAAGTGTTAGGAGAGGCAATAGATATTTAAACAAACTAGAAATGCACTTCTCAAAATTAGAAATAGTCTCGTCAGGCCCGCATGCTATGTCAATAAAAATCTATAATCATATACCAAATTATATTAAAAATCTGGAAACAGAAATGTCATTTAATAATCAATTAAAATTATTCTTACTAAATAAAGCATATTACAATATAGATGAATTTTTTAATGAAAAATTGACATAAATATTATACTATTATTAATAAATTAAAAATTGTTATTGATGAACATTGTGATATTTGAAATGCCTAATTTATATTTAATTTAATTATTGTTAATATATATTGTTATAAGTTTCTTGACATGTAATTTCTAATATTATTTAATTTTGGGTATTTGTATTTTATTTTATTTTATTGTATTGTATTGTAACATTGCCATGCCCTTACAGGGCGTCACATGTACACGAGCAACAAAATAATTACTATGTTATAATTTTAATGTGACATGCAATAAATGATTTGATTTGATTTGATTTGAAATGTGAATCATTGTATTTACTACCTATTTAATTGACATTTAACCAAATTTTAACATTCTTAGGTATAGAATTCTATATCCATATTATAGCCCAATAGTGGAAGTGACAATATTATCTACTAATCACTTTAAGCTTGATATATATGCGTTCTAGATAATGTTGACTACACGTCAGGTTATACTTAGAAAATTGACAAATTTCTTTACTTGATTTTAAACTTTAATGCATGGAAGCTAAAGTTCCAAATTAACCTAATGTGATATTGTTACAATTTTTCATTAATAGTTGCAAAAAAAGCTCTCTAATAACAGACAAATACGGAACTGTTCAGATAAAAATACATATGAATTTGACTAGAAAACGAGAGGACATCGTAATGGGTAAATATAGATAAATAATGTGTGAAAATATTTTTCTTATATTGCAATAAAGGTGTAATATATATATTTAAGGAAACATTATAGATTTTTTGCTATACTTAAGGTAAAATAACATTCGTAAAATCCAATATAAATAATTTTATTGAAACAAACGGAATTCTGAGACTAGGCACAATAAACATCTTATTATTTTTCTACCTTACAGATTTGATATTTAATTTTGCCTGCTAGTTATTTTAGTTTTAATTCGTGATTTTATAGGCAAACCATTTAACTCGCGAGACGCCTGCGGGGCTAGAGGTGTAACGGTGTGCCATGCCACCGTTTGTTTTCCTAGGCTTCAGTATACAAACTTTTTGTTTTTGAAATTCAACATCATTTCATTTTATTATTCGTCTTTCGTGATTTAAAATCTTGACTAATCAATTATACTCTTTATGGATGTCAGTTCGTAAGAAATTCTTCTATGCATAACATGAAAATTATTATACAGTATTAATGGTATAAATTTTATTATATAATTTTAAAATAATTCATTGATTGTGATAAAGAATGTGATATTGTGATACAAATTATATAACATATGAACTAAATTGTAATCTGTATTTTGGACGATCCAAGAGTTTAACTAGAAGCCCGACAAGGGGTATGTATTCGTTTATTTGATAAGTATGTATTAGTTAAGTAACTTACGAACTGTTTTTTTAAATTTATTTTTGTGTGTTACAGTTTCTTATTTACCTTTACAATTAATAAATCTATACTCAAGCTAATCAGCCTTATTAATTGACCTAAGCACCGAACCCGTCACAGAGGTAGGTGGGCGCGGAGGAACTCGCAGACGTTTCGGAGGAGTAGCGCGCGCGCGCGGCTGGGAGCACAAGTGACGTTTCTCAGTACGCTATCGGCTCTCGCGGCGTGCAGTCGGCATCTGGTTACGGACGCTCGGCACAAGATCTATACGAGGTTATTTTTCCTGAGATATTTTCCAAGATGAACGCTGAAGGACGGTCCAAAATTTTTGCTAAAAAAATTAACAAGCAAGCTAAACAATTAGTATACAATGTTTATTCTTTCTTTCAACAAAGAAAACAAGATCAAACTTCCACGGAATTTTTACAAGATGTAAACCTGCACAAAATCGTCGCCCAAGCAACGCAAATATCACTGTCTACTGTGAGTAAAATCATCAAAGAAGGAAATGATCTGAAACGCGACCAGAGAAGTGTAGTATTTAAATCCCCAAGAAGTAAAAAACAAAACCGAACTAAAATAATTGAAATAGATAATTTTACTGAAGGTGTCATCAGACGAAAAATAACTCAATTTTTTACTATATACAAAAAGGTACCCACATTGAAAACACTAAATGCTAAACTTAAAGAAGAAGGAATTTTAAACTGTGGTCGAGAATATTTGAGAGCGTTACTGCACAAACTTGGTTTTAAATTTAAAAAATGTCAGTCAAAAAGAAAGCTGCTTGTTGAGCAACTAAATATTATTTCTTGGTGATGGAGATACCTAAACGCGATAAAAAAACATCGACGAGACAAGAGATCTATTGTTTATCTTGATGATACATACGTAAATGCGTCTTTAAATGTTCCATCGTGTTGGCAATCTGCAAAAGAACGTGGAGTGCTGTCACATATTGGCAAAGGGCTGAGATTAATTATTGTACATGCAGGTGGCCAAGCTGGTTTTGTAGAAGGAGCTCTATTAATTTTTAAATCGAAAAGTAAAACCGGAGATTATCATAATGATATGAATTTTGTAAATTTTAATAAATGGACCAAAGAGAAATTATTGCCAAATTTACCTCCAAGATCTGTAATCGTTATGGATAACGCTGCCTATCACTCAGTGCAGGAAGATAAAAAGCCAACGATGACCAACACAAAGGCTAACATGCAGGCCTGGCTGCAAAGACATAATGTCGAATTTGATAATTCCTTAAGAAAATGTGACCTGCTTAAGCTGATTAAGCAGAATGGTTCTGAAAATGTTTATAAGATTGATGAATTGCTCAAAGCTGCGGGTCACGAAGTATTAAGACTTCCCCCCTACCACCCAGACTTAAATCCTATTGAGTTGGTTTGGGGGGATATCAAAGGTCAACTGGCAAGAAACGAACTGGACAGTAATTTAGATAAAAAGAAGATTGCACTAGAGCAATTATTCAACGAATTTCCAGCAGAAAAATGGGCAGCATGTGACAGTCATGTCCAAAAAATTGAAGATGGGTATTGTAGTCACGATGGACTACTCGATAATGCTATGGACCAAATAATAATCAATTTACAAGATGACTCGGATTCGTCCAACTGGACAGAAGAAGAAACAGAAGATGATTCAAGTGTCATGGACATCAGTGAAGAAGAAAACCTGTAAAATAAATATATACTTAATTCTGATTGATATAAATTCTTATTATAAGTGTAAAATATTGTTTATTTTTTTATTATGTCATCCCGTCCCATCCGTCAACCCGTGAACAAACACCAGAGATTGTTTTTTTTTACCTGATATTGGGAAGGCAATGGAACTGAGCCATACATCCTAATCTACTTACCATCTTACTAATATAAGACTACGCTAATGTCTTCGTATTCGTAAAGGGAAGCCGGTGATAATCGAACAACTTGAATTAATATCAAAGAAAAAATATATATTGCATAAATAATATAAATATTAAAATAAATAAATATGTTCCAAAATAAGTAAATATGTTCCAAAAACATTTACATTTATTTTACATAAGTGAAATGAAATGACAAAGTTTATTATTTATTTTGCATCCGAGTAAGATATCTCGGGATTTATCTCGAAACAAGTCGTTACGTGTGTACCGATACCCGCGCCCACCTACCTCTTAACCCGCAGGCGTCCCGCGAGTTAAATGGTTTGCCTATAATTCCATCTCTGGTTCGGTTCCCGGGTTATGCTAAAAATAAATCCGAATATATTATAACCTTGAAAGTTAGACGATTTTAAATGGAACATTTAGTGCTATAATTCACTTGAACTACGTGTTCGATTCCCGGTTATTTTAATATAATAAGTATTTGCATTTTTTTAACTTACAGATTATTATATAGTATTTTTAAAATAACTCCATTTTCAATAATTTTTAAGTGATTTTTAATGTCATTTGAAATGCGGATTTTTATACTTTTTTTTTCGGGTAGATTTTATAGAAGCTATAGCAACTGCAGATATCTTATTTGTTCCAGACCTTAGGTAGCAGGACTATTGAAATTCTGTTCAGGGGCTGCATTTATGTTCACAGGGTTCTTCCATCAGAGCCCGCCTGACCTACGCTACTCTGCGCCCTACCTATGGAGTCTTCGTGGTTTACTAGTGTTGCTGACAGGAGCTGATGTCGGGTCAACACTCTTGCCAGTCTCTGCCGGTCCGTGACACTCTGACCCCCCGAACACGGTATTTAAAACATTTTTTTTAGTTTTGTTATTTTTTACCTGAAGCCTGTTTGGTGAAACGTAATTTTCACAAACGATGTATTTCTATTGCTGATTCAACAACAAATACTAAAAACCAGAATAAAATAAATATTTAAGGGGGCTCCCATAACACAAACGTGAGTTCTTTGCTCGTTTCCGGTACGGAACCCTTTGAGCGTGAGTGCAGTGCAGTGACACTCATAAAAATAAATAAAGAAACAAAATTTATATAATTTTTTTAACATTTAAGTTGCAAATATTGTGCTGTTTATAAAAAAATATAACTGATTTAATCTCTTCGTAAACAAAAGAGCGGTTTGTGATGTTTGATGATAAGTATTATACGTATTTAATACCTCGCTGAATTCATCGATTTAATTCAGATGAATTATTAGTATATTTTCTGGTTAGTCGAATACTAGATTTAATATTTGTATTCAATAATGTTATCAAAATTTAACGAAATATGTAATTATTTTGAAATAAAACATTGGATTAAGCAAATGTTTTATTAAAGACATAATAAACATGTTAATAAAGTGAATAAATACAATAATATATAATCGATAACTGTAATTTCATGCAGGATGAGACGCAGGGCAACCCATAGTAGAATAATACCAGATTGCCAGTACAAGATTGTTATTTTGTTAATAATACAGCGTTGTACTCAGCGCTGTCTTAGCTTAAAGAGTACGAGAAGGTGGTTTTATCTGAATAAGCCTCGTCTCGGTTTCCACTTTACAGTTTCAATGTGTGAGGAGCATATAGCGCATTGGTTGCGATACGGTTGTTAAGCAACTTTCGCAATGGTCGGTCACGGGATGGGTGACCTAAAAAATATTATCTCGAACTCCTCCGTTCTTTGAACTGCAGTTTTTAACACCCACCGATTCGCACTGGGCTCCCGTGATGGTTCATGGTTTATTATTCCTATACGATTCCATTCCATCCATAGGGGAAGCCTGAGCCCCTCCAGTGGGCACGTTAATAGGCTGGTGATGATGATGATGACGAATATGCGACAGCGATGCGTGCGACGCTGTATTTTTAATAGAATAACACTGCAGGATATTATTACAACTGACGACTCTTATTCTAAATAGCTAACACATATCACAGGGGCGCTCGTTCAATAGTCTGCTGACATTGTTTTAAGACTCAATAAGCATCATCAGAAGTGAAATATTCTATAATGATTAATAGTATAAATAATTATTAATAATCTCAAGTGATGTTTGATTATAATTTTTTGAGACGTTCCATCCGAAGATTTACATGTTAAGTAAAAAATGACGCAATGCAATATAACTTCAACGATGGCTTATAATATTGTGTAACCAAAGTATAGGGTGGGTGCGTCAGTTCCACACCAGAAACCAGTATACCAATTCAATTTTCAAACCTAAATATTAACATTTTTTTGCATTTCCCTCCAATCTTTTACGTTTGATAGTATTGCTGTATTTCTACCAACCATGTGATCATAACTCAAAGCGATATACATGCCATCTTCAACTTGGTTCTTCATAGGCACATAGCGAAATGCCACATTATTTATTCATAAAAAAATATTAATAATTATGAAAAATCGCATAAGCTACATTATTAGAACTAAGTATGGAATACTTTGTTTTTTTTTCACTATGGTTATGCAATATTTATTTCATTATCAAAATTAGTTTCATGATATTGCATAATGGGATTGTTACTGATGCACCCACCTCACTTAAATACTGAATAAAATATTGCTTTTAAAGCTCTTAACAACAATGTCCATGCAAACTTTACATTACGCCTTTCTCAAGTCTATGCATATGTCATTTATCATATCACATAATAACTGTCTACACGAATCTAAGTTATTTACGACACATCTTGAAATAAAGGTGCATTAGTATTTGTACACAGAAAGTCGTTAAATCTTAGTATATTTTATATCTTGAAGATATTCCCATGCCATAGATATTCAGTTCTAATATTTTGTACATTAGGAAATTGTTTTTAAACTTAAAATTTAGTCATCAACAAAAGTTTTAATTTTTGTTCGTACATAATCAGGCAGCCATGTTTGTTCGAGAAATATTATATAATGTAGCGGTTAACAATTCATGAAGTTGCTCCCATTTTTGTACAATAGCTGAATAATTAAATAACTTTATACTAATTATCAGTAATTTTATGTGAGATTATTAATAACACGCGTTAAACAACCAAAAAGATTTCAAAGTTTTGCAGTTTATATTTTTATAAATTTTAATATGTGCATTACAGATCAGGATTCTAATTTTAACAAAATGGAAGACAGAATAACATTGGCTAATCAATAATGATAATGAAAAATTTAATAATGTCTCCGTAAATATTATAATATTATTTTTTTCTACAAAAATTTAATTATACATTATAAATAAATTATTACTTTGCATAAGAAGAATTACAATTCCAGTTAGCAGGTTTATATTATAACAATGTCTTTGTTTTAATACGATGTCGTCGTACATTTTATAATTTATTTGATGAGTCGTCATTGCGTGTCGTTCTTAAATGATAGTCATGTGGGTATGTGCGCAACGGCTAAGTGTCCACATAACTAGTAACTAAAAAAAAATAGAAAGAGCGGGAATTCTTTTCTCGTTCACCTTTATACCTCTTCAGTTATAGGACGCGACGGACGCCTGCCAAATCGCGTCATATTTATAATTTTTTTATATTTTTCAGAAATATAAACACAATGTGCGCACTCTTGCCCACTCGACTCTACCGTAGGTATCCGCATCGAAAACTCAAAAACAGGTAATATTATTGTTATAAAATGCAACAAGCACAATGATTATACACAAGTACGTGAACGTTATACATCTTATCAATTTATATATATATTTTTTCAATTCTAGTTGTTTAGTTATCAAAATTTCACTAGCCTTTTACAATGTTATTTAAATACATCATAAGATAAAGGCCAATTTTATTTATAGTGCAAATGACTTGAGAGAAAATGCGATATTGTCCCCATCCTTAATTTTTACAGTTTCATAATAATACTTAACGGTTGCAGTCCTGGACATCTCGATAAGCGTTCACTAAAGTAAGACAAATCGCATATTTCTCTACAGCAAAATATTAAGAGTTGTTTGAATTATATGGTTGTATACCATGGATCTTCGTAATTAAATGGAAATTAGATTAAAACAGCCCACCGAGACACTACAGTAACTAACGAGATGAGACAAGAAAATGTACGATATGTATACGTAAGAGACATCGTACAACTAGTATTTTTGTACACAACACACCCTGAATAATCCCATGATATTAAGCTTTTTTTTTATGTCTCTATAATTCTCTGTAACATTTTGATTAGGAAAATTACATGTAATGGTGGCACTTTATTTGGCTAAAAAGTTAAAATGCATTTTTTATTGATCCTATTTGGCAAGTTATCATAAAAGATTGGTTGATAAATCAAATTGCCCTACCACTATTATGTCGCTTTTGGCCAATTTAAGAGTAACGAGAAATTGAACTTTGATATACCACAGGTGTTAGTTTAGACGATATTAGTTTTGCCGTAATACATTTTTTTAAAGACCAAACCGGGTAAAGTATAATATAAGCCTAAGCGTTGGTTACAATACTTTGAAGTTCCAAAAGGTCAAATAGAATAGCCAAATGAAATGCCAACATTGCAATCTAGTCGGTGTCTTATTGAGAAGGCATTGCTTTGAATGCAAGAACAACTGTGTGCCAATGTTTAAAAATACTATTGGAAATTATTTTAAGTATTATTTTTACATAAAAAAATGGATGCTTTTTTTATACGACCTATAGAGGGAATTATAAATATTATCAGATTAACGATTTCGATAGGGACTGTATTGTTTTTTAGACTCTTTTTATGTTACTGGATTGTTATTTAAGTTTTAATCTCTCTTTATACTATGTTAACGCACTGCCTGTCCAAGCAACAGCTTGACAGTATAAATACGAACACTAATTGCTCATCTATTTCGACACGTACAGTAACGAAGCGACAACATCAACTAAACATCGACGTGAAGTATCGTGCTGTTGTTAACATACACCTAAAGTAGAGCTTACGGCTGATCAAACTGGTAATTGTAAGTTTTACGTTAACTCGTTCACTAGCGAGCTCGTTAAGAATTTGTATGGAGTATGTAGTTCTTAATAGTTACCCCTAGGGGCTCTGTACCCAGAGTTGCCACCTGTCCCGATTTTGTCGGGACAGTCCCGATTTCGAAGACATTGTCCTGCGTCCCGACAGCCTATCGATTTTGTCCCGATTTTTGATAATACTATAATGTGATCTCAGCTCACTCGGTTGCGTGCCATCTACCGCATGTACCGCGTTCGCCTTTGTAAAGCCGCAAAGGAGCAAAAGTTAAACGCATTATTTAATGTTGTATCTCGTGCTTTAAGGATTCCTCCTTCAAATGCATATTTTGAGCGAGTATTTTCACTAATGACCATGAAATGGTCTAATATCAGAAATCGTTGCTCGGTAGATTTAATAAAAGCAGAATTGCTAATTTCGCTCAACATAGGCATATCTTGTTCAGAATTTGTGAACAAATATAAAAATGACGTAGAACTATTGAAAGCAGCCCGAAGCAATAAAAAATACACACGGAAATAGTTTAATGTTTAGTTTAATAGTTTAGTTTTGTTCTTTTTTTTACTTTTAAGTTTTGAAGTTGGTTCTTGTTTAAAAAATATATATATATTTCATTCTTTTTTGTGTTATGTCAGATCGTGATTAGCTAGACAGGGATGGCGAACTAATGGCACACGTGCCATTGGTGGCATGTGGCAAAATATTTTGGGTACAATCATGAAATTCAATGTACAATTAGAAAAAAAATACCTTTTTTGTAGTAAATTAAGAGTTATTGGATGGCAATATTTGATGGCACGTATATGACTTTATTAAACATTTTTGTAGAAAAATGGCACGTTGATGTATAAAGATTAGCTCAAAGCTAGACTAAATGGCCGATTAGGATGGTCTTAAACTAAGAATCTCCTTTTTTGAAGTCGGTTAAAAATAAATACACATTAGATCACAAACTAGTTTTATTTTCTGTAGTCCGTCTTATGGGTTATATTGGATTGGACCATGACTAGACCAAACTTCGAACTAATCCAAACGTCTCTGATGACTACTTGATTGTCCCGATTTTTATTCCCGAAAAGGTGGCAACCCTGTCTGTACCGGTTTCCATATTAAAATCTTAACACGCTCACGGTCGATGGTTAACGTAAACGTCAAAAAACTTAAACTCGGATATGCTATTTTGTTATAAAGCACCCTGGATCTCTGTCAGCTCTGTCACAGCATAGACCTTCAATGAAATAAAACTTTTATATAACCTTTTGAAGTAGGTTTACTCGATTGAACCTCAATGCTATGACATGGTCTAGTTCGAAGCTGTTTTTATAACAGAATAGTACTGCAGAGGCGGAACCAGCCTTCAAAATAGGTTATAGTGTATCCGAAAATCGGTTAACTGCCATTCAGAGAATAAACTCGCTCATGATGATTCGTCAGCGTTCATTATATTCTTTTCGCTCATCAGGACTTTGTTTTAGTAACGGAAATAATCACTGGATTTTGTCCAATCAAATCGGTCTATCGGTTTCAATAGACCCTGAAAGTGTGATATCACATAGTCCATTAGGGCTGTGGGCATGTCTATCGTGCTTAGTGGATCCGCCATTGCGAACTATATCAATTAATTCTAGTCTATCTCCGAAAGCCCTCTAGAAGCACGTCAACAAGTATTATTCCAATTATCTTTGTAATGTGACATATTCCAAATGTGCATTTGAACATCAACAGCGAGCGAATTATTTTATTCTTGGTATATTTTCTAGACACAGAGAAAAGATATGATACTTTTGACACTGTAATTAAACTCTGAGATAATTAGTCTATCTTATTATAAGTATGGTTTAACACAAAGTGCCAATTCGTAACTGGCCAATCTTCATCCACTCTCCGAACTTTACATTCGTTGTAGGAACACAGTAATTTAATTTAAAAAAAAATTGTCAAAGTTAATCATTTCAACGAATTGCTACAATAATATTTATGGAAGATTTTTCGGCAACTAAATGTAAACGAATACAAGAAAACATTAAAAGTGGTGGCTGGTAGTTCTATTTATTATTAATTTAGGCCCCACGATTATCAGATACATTTTTATATATAAACAACAATATCGATTATATCCTTGATATCCGTGCCCATACAAAAGTAGTGTAAAACTGCAATTTAAATGTTAAATATAAAGATACTAATAATTGCAAGTCGATAATAAATTGGCCATAGTTAATTAATAAGTTCGAGTTAAAGAAAAAGGAGCACGAAAATAGGTATATCTTTATTGAACAATATATTTGAATATAAATCCTCGCAGTAACTTTTAATATTTTATCACGAATTTAACACATCTTATTAGCTAATAATAAACAATAGTCATTATAACATTAAATTACGTTTAGAATTCCACATCTGAGTTATAGTTCACTAAAACTATAGTTGCAATTCCATAGGTACATAATAGGTAATAAATTAAATCAGCGTTCGGCACTACGCACAAAACTCATTGGATTCCTACACAATAGTTGCACTTGACTGCAAGATTGGTTGCGGCCGCTGAGTGTTATCGCGTGTTATGGTTTAACGCAACTTTTGATATATTTAACGCTAAACTAATCTACATTGTCACACGATAATTAATATTATTACGTTATCGACACGATCACTTTTAAAAAACCGGAAGTCACTTATCTAAAGTGCGGTCACTTCGCACTTAATGTTTTTTTAATTTACACAACGAGCGAACGTAAAAGGAAAGCTCCGCACATAAAAGTTAATTGTCAGTAACACATAGAAGCTCTATTTGAATGTCACTTAATGAGCCGCCATACCCTCATCCTCATTAGGCTGGATGGCCCGTGTTAGAGACCGCTACTGTATCCACGGGGGCCGTCTAGCCTTAAGCAGAGTCATCTAGAAATCAGTCATGTGCGGTGGCGTCGTCGTTCGCTCCGGTTCCGGTCAGGTGAACCTGTGTCAAATTTATATTTTAATTTACACATATATTATAACAGATCTATGTAAGCTATTGGATAAATGATTAAAATATGGAAAAAATACAAGCTAGTTAATGTATTTAGTAAATCATCATTAAATTCGGGAGGATAATATTCACTTGCATTAATAAAATATTTATAGGATGCACGGCTAATGAATACCTATCGATCGTCGTTATTGACTTAAATAATGATGTTCTTTCTTAAAATAAAAACAATGATTATAAGCTTCCTATTTAAGATCCCTTATTAGCTATAGGAAGAAACATAGCTGTGTTAATTATCCAAATGACAAAGGTCGAAAGATACTTTATTTCATTTGTTACGTCTCTTCAATCAGGATTAAACGAGAGTTTTAGTTTGAAAACGGATTACAACCACGTGATCCCATTGCCGTTTGATGAACGTTAATAAGTTATAGTTAATCATGTCTTCCGTAGTTCGAAAGAACAATACTGGTCACATATCTGATGACAGGCTTTTGCTGAAGTTCCATACATTCGCAATCATATCACACTGACCGCTCAGCGCTGATGAGCGTCGGACTATCGCGCGCGCGCCTTCAACGAGCGTTCTAATGTAGAGCCAAGCGGACGCCGTCAGCGTGTACAGTCATGTGGACTGGCTATGTTCGCAGGAGAAGTGGTTGAATCCATCCGATTCATTCTACAAAAATGAAGTTGCCAAAAACAAGCATCGTGGTAAGTTATCACCAAACTTTGCCATTAATTAACGCGTCAAATTTGACGTTAATATGCGTAAATGACCTTGATATCGTCATCCCTTTTAACTCTGTTTCAAAGAGTGACAACTGTTTGAACAATGTCACGAATGTACCCACCAGCAATCTTTGAGTAAAAGTGAATGAACATGCCATGTTCATATTTTTCGTTGTCGCTTCTTTCTTTTTGCATAAATAATACACTGCAGCAATTTGAACACTCACAGGATTGGATATATCTGTATTTGGCAGCGATTAGTATTTTATAGAGATGCGATTATTACGTAAACATTAGCAGAATTGGACTGCAGCACGACACTGAAACGAGTAAGCGCCGACAGTTTGCGCTCATAGCTACGTGCGTGTAGATGTCAGCGCGAACGGTCCGCGTTACACTAAAATCAGTTTTATACCTCGGTAGCGACGGTGGTGAATCGGCCGTGGGCGTGTCATCTATGGTGGCTGTGGCTCGCAGCGGCACCAGCTCGTGCTGGCGCCGCGGCCCACGTCACACCGCCGGCGTCGGCGTCGGCGTCGTCTCCATCTCTGCAAACTTCACCTCCCGACCGCGCCTGAACGACGCAGACCGCCGCGGAGGACTTCGCTTGCGAGCTCCACCTCCACCTAAAAATCAAAAAGAAGCATCATTTTATAACACCGTACTCTCCGTACTATTCTGTTAAAAAATAGCCTTGAATTCGACGCTCGTCGTCTAGTTGTAGGTTGTTTTTATAAAAGAATAGCATAGCTGGAGATAGAAATACGATAGCGTCGACCTGTATCCGGTACGCACTCAAAGTTTATAGCGTTGCAGCAACAGCAGGTGACTTACTAACATAAATAGACAATTCTGCGATCAATTTTGAATTTACAACAATTTTACGAGTAGTTTTCACAGGTCACAAATTTAAATTCTTATCTTTATTTAAACCTAGATTGGCTTTAGATGGTGGCAATATAAAACTCTTTTGAACAACCCGTTTCTTCCTTACCATTCAGGGCTCGTTGGTTGTTGACTAGAATGGGCAGAAATTACCTTACACAAAATTATTTTAAAATATATTACCTAGTGTTAAGTTCACTTGCCTCATATCAGACCACATCAGTTAGACGGAGTTTAAGTAAATTATGTAATTTTAATAAACCATTCGATACCAAACTCAATGTAGAATTATGGGATTCGAGTTCGTGGACGGTGGTTCGAAACCATTTTAAGTTCTACGAGTAGTTGTTGTATTGACTTCGGAAGAAAAAGTAGGCGGAAGTTCAGGATGAGGATTACCTGTGATACCCGTGATACTAGGTTGCAAACTGGCAGATGACGCCTGTGGGAGCAGTCGCGGTTGTGTTGCGCTGCGCCCGAACGGTGACTGTCGTAAGAACTGCCGAGCCACCACCGGTTGCCAGTACGAGCTCCCTGGAATGTTTGACCGCATTTAAGTTTAACGTAATAGAAGCAAGAAGTTCTTCTCTCGATATTATATATTCGATATATTATAATCATGTCAGGAATACTGGACAAAGGCTTCACAAATCCCCATGACAATCAGATTAGTCTTAGGCGTAATGATTCGCAACTGTTAAGAATAAATCAAGAATAAATTACTTCGTGTCTCTTAAACGAACTAGTTCGCTATTTTAGTTCTTTAGTTCGTGTAGATTCCGAGCTCTACGCTATTTGCAACAGGAACAGTTCTTAAATGAGTGAACAATCTATTTCTATGGCAGTTTGTTCGCTCGTTTTGCTTCTGCTCCTACTACGACAAGATTTTTGAACACTAAATATAGATCAAGTTTTTGACACAAAAAACATAAATGAAATTATAAAATTTTATAGTGACAGTTCCGGGCGACTGTGGGCGAGAAGTCATTAGTTCGATTAACTTCATCTTTACTCATTCTCTCACGAACTACGGAACGAGAAACGTGGGAAACTAGTTCGCGTAGTTCTTCTTTGAGAGCGTTTCTTCGAACTAGTTCGTTCACTAACTATATAAGACGAAATAAGACCCGCGCTGTCTTAATGAAACATTACCCAGCGGTCCTGATGCAGTGATTGAAAAATTACCCTTTAAATGTCACCTTAAAATTACTTCAATAATCTAAAAAAAGAGTTAATTGTTAAAAAAGTAATAGACGACCTCCATAGCCGAGTGGTTCGCACGCCGGTTTCAAGGTTTCGCCATCTCTGAGGTCCCGGGTTCGATTCCCGGTCGGGTCAATGTAGAAAATGAACTTTTCTATATTGTCTCGGGTCTGAGTGTTATGTTACCTTCGTTGTCTCAGATACTTCATAACACGGGTGCTTTAGCTACATATCTTGGAAACTGAGCAATGTATGTGATATTGTTTAATATTTATTTATTACTTTTTAAATGTCATTATAGGTAATTATCATTATAAGCTAACCCATCTAACTTAACCTACACCTACAATAATTTTAAACCAGACAGTTTATAAACTGACGATGTTTATTGTTTTACGGTGACATGTATAGTATATTAGTTAATAAGGCTATTATTATAGATGGGAACGTATTATGATTATGGTGTACCTTTGTTAGTAGTGGTCCTTGCTCTCCATGCCAGGCTGCGCAATTTGCCACGTGCACCTTCATGTACTGCATCTACACTGGCGGACCTGGTAAGGTGTGACGGAGGGCCTGGATCACTTCCAGCACCCGCGGTTAAGCCTTCGCTCACCGAATACAACTTATGGGTTATATCTTTACCTGGAATTTATTTAAGTGAGTATAAGTATTTTAGTAGATTTTTGCTTTTTGCATTATCTCTACAAAGAAGATGTAGAATAGCCAACATTGTTACACCAAAATGATCCACAAACGCAAAAATAACTCTCAAAACAATATATTTTTTGATTCTATAGTAACGCTAACAGGTGTATTTAAAATGTTGGCTGTTGATGTTGATGATGTCGAGGATTAAACGTGTTTTATTTGTTAAAAAAATAATAATTGTTTCAATAATCTATTTCATTATTTTGTCAACCTGATACCTATAAGACTTTTTCTAACTTTGCTAAAGGGTGTTAAGACTTTTTACAGCAAAAGATAGTATCCATTACGATCTACTTGATTTGCCTAACGATTAATATCTCCCGGTATTAAACCACGACTGAAGGTTCACACTTTAAGCATATTCATAAATGGAAAACTCTATTTAGAATTGTAAATGTAACCTCTCACCATCGATGGTGCTCGATTTCAATAATCAACTTGACTATTTGCAGTTTCATTTCATTTGCATACCGTTCCTATTGATTTGACTGCATTTACATATTGACGGTTGCTATGGAGTGATGTTTTCTATCAATGTAACGGTGTATTATAGGAATCAACATTTCAGTATTCCATGTGAACAATAATATTCCATATTTGGTTCTTTATAATCAATATTAGAATTTAATATTTTTTTGTATCATATTTCTTTTCTTTCTTGTGTTACGAGAAAGACCTTATTCTTAATTTATTAAACTATTTATATTTCGATTATAAACGTACCAAATGTAAACAACCGGATGTGCTAAGTAATAATGAATTAAAATAACTATCTAAATGTATTATAACTTTAGCGTATTTTCAAAACTCTAAGACAGATACAAATATGAATATTACTTATAGAACTAATATTTTTTGTAAGTCTTTAAGGAACATACTGTTCAGTCAAATTACAAAAGCTTGGCTCCGAAACGCCAAGTCATTGACGTATAATCACAGAACAAGTGGCGGTGATTCCATCAGTGAAATTGTTAGGGGACCGTTATTATTTTCGAATAAGGGGCATTTGGACAAAGGTAACCATTTAAGGTTACAAATGAGCGGTAAAATTCCAAGTATTGTTACTTAATTAAAGAATATTTTTGAAATGCATTGGAAATAAGGAGACTTACACGAAATTTCGACATTTAGTTGCTTTATACATTTAATAGTTTCATGTATTTTTTAAAGAATTCCTTATTATACTTATGAAAATACCTTATACTGTTAGTTCGTTGATTGAGTGGTGGAGTCTGTGCTATTTATTAATAGAATTAATATATCGATCTACTCGACGAGCAAAAGGCTAAGTAGGTCCGATCTATCAATCCGAACTTTTGACCACGAACATTATGAACCAAAATCCTATTAATGGAAGAGGCAGGCAATGAGACGCCTAAAACTACTTGGTCTGTATCCAATTTAAATCTCAAATTATGAAATTGTGTTGAAACTGAAACTGTTTGCATAAAACAGTCTTCCTTTCAAATAAACTTTATTTGCTCTCTTGGGTGATTACAAAATTTATCACATTTACATTTTATAGCAAAAGCTGTTGCAAAAACAAAAATTGAATTTTTTTTTTCGAAGTAAACATGATAAACATACATTTATATAAAAGAAAATATTTTGCTGCAATGCAAGTCAATCTCTGTACGTGATTATAAATATAGAAGACTATAAATACTAATGGCATAGAAAGCCAATAGCATAGTAAGAAATGTGCGAACGTATTTTTTTTATTTTGTTCAACGTCGAACTTTTGACGATGGAGTGGATAATATTATTTTTCTTTGTATAATAACACCTTCGTGATCTAGCTCAATAAAGATTTAAATACGTGTTCTTTAAATAGAACTACAACCTAGAAAGGGATTTTATATTTATTTATTCACGAAGATGTAACTGCCCACCATAATTGCCCACCAATTGAACTTTTCGGTGAAAATAAATTTCGTTGACATGTTGACTTTTAATTATACCTTATGCCACAATGAGATTTGTTTTTTATTACTTAGTAATTAGAATTACTTACAGGCGCAATTCTTTCCCATCTTAATACTATCTCTCTGTTTTAAAGTCTAACTCTGTTTATAGCTATTTTTTCTCAACATAAATGTAATCTAGCTCGATTGCTTCTCGAAAAAAAGGTTGCAATATTGAATCGTCGTAAACTATCCCGAAGATTTATTGCCGGGTATCCAAAAACAGACACTATTTTACGGCTGACCTGCCAGCGAAGGCAACCTGTAACTCTTTAGTCTTCCATAGTTCACGTGAATGATGTATGAATAATATAGATGAAAGGTAGACTAACTGACCTATGAGGCAGTCGAGGACGACCTTTAGGGCGGGCCGGTGTCGCAGCACCCGCTCGAGGCGCATGCGCGGCCAACAGACGCACGTGCACACCTCCTCCGCTACCACTGTCACCTGCACGTGCCAATTAATATACATATCGCACACCTAGATCTAAACTGAGACAACTCAAAAATTTGAGTGAGTTTGGACTTAGTACAATATTCAAATACTCGGTGATCATACGCATCTATCCAACATAACAGATTCAATAAATGTTCGAGGATGAGCCGCTAGATAACTTTAGCTTTCTTTTGTTAAATCAACAGTGGTCGCGCTCCTGCCACGTAAACAAATGTATTGTCAGACCTCCACATTAGTTTTTTGAATTTTCTTAGTTTAGATCTGGATGTGCGATATATTACTAGATATTTTTTAAGATATTAAAGCCCTTTTAAATTATAGCCCATGTCAAACGCGTAGGATGTAGCTTTCCGTAGATGAAAGAGTTTTTTAAATAGGTTCTGTAGTTTCGGAGCCGACGCAAACAAACAAGAAATAATATTTTAAGAGGCCAGAAAAGCTAGGGTTTAGATAGAATATTCATTTTTAATTCTTCTAGATTTCAATTTTAAATCGACAAAACTCCCAAACCAAAATTCACTTTTAATAATAACTGTTGTTATTAGCAAAACATAACACAAAATATTTAAGATGCAAGCTTAGTCTGAATTAAGGAAGCTACTTTTACCCAGCAAAATAAGTGAGTATATTTTCTGTTAAATGTCTCATGCCATTTTAACTTGGAGAGTAAATGAGACGATGAAATTGGCCACCTGCTGCCACAGACCACTCACCTCGGCTTTACCTGAAAGTGGTTATTATTAACATTCATTTTCCAGGCCAAATTCATAATAATTATGGAGCGTTTGTCATAAGAGGGCGCGTGTAAATCACTAACTGAACTGGTTTAGTAAAAAGAAATACCTTATTTTTCCAATTCATACTCTATACTTTAATATAATAAAGCTGAAGAGTTTGTTTGTTTGGTTTAACGCATATCATCTCAGGAATTACTGGTAGAATTTCTTTTTTTTTGTGGTATATAATTTTTTTTATTGAGGAAGGCTTATAGGGTATAATATGAAATCACGCTATAATTAACAGGAATGGAATAGTAATGAAAACCGTTGCAATAATGACAAAACCACGTACGAGAAACCGCTAACTTACAGATAATGTAACCCTTTCTATTAGGGAAGTTGATAAATATGTGTTGGCAATAATAATAAATTAATAAGTAATTAATAAAGATAGGATTCGAGTAACCTTTCAAATGAAAAAGTTTTACATTAAATTTGGAACTGTTGGAGCGTGACCTTAAGTAAGTATTTAGGGTGTATACCATGAATAATTTATTGAAGTATTTGCGGCAACGGAATTGCTATGAGTCTGTAACTGCCATGTCGTACGGACTGATGGCCATCTTCCGACTAGCGTTTTTCAAATGTAATCTTGTTGAGTGTAGTTCATACGACACAATTACAAAATCGTTGAACACGGTTTAGTTTCTTTTGAAATTATTAGATACTGCATTAACTGCTATATACAGCTTCATTTCACCTATTTAAAATAACAAAACCCAGTTGCAAAAACTTCCGTTAAATAGTCATCAAAGTTTAAAGCCATATTATCAATACGAATATTTCAAATTTCTAAGGTTTCAAGGCAATAGACTAATTTTTATAGCAAAAAGTTTACTCCTACTCATAATCCTACTCGATTACTTTAATCTCTAATGAATGTTCTAAATTTGAAAATTTGTATTAGTAAAAACGTTTTATACTAAGTTTTGATGGACTTTTGTGCAACGAGTAGTAACTCCAGACTCCCAACCTACTCCATACTAATAGTCATATGGGCAAACAAACAAACATGTGCTATTATTTATTACATCGATATGGATTTCAAATTCATTTAGATATTAAACATTTGATCAGCAGTTAAATAAATACATGTATTTTCTGTTTTGTGTAGCAACTCGGTAAAGTTCAGTGCATTTCATGACCTGTCAGTAACAGCGGATAAAATCAATGCGTAAGATATATATGTAGGTATTTTGAACTGAAACACGAACACACTATGATAAGGACCACAAAACAGAAAAGGAGATATAGACGCTCTGTTACACATTAAAATAAGTATCTTAACTTAAAAACAGCATTTGTTTTTTTCTGGATGGCAGAAAGACTGCCGAGTTCACAAATGAAATATTTTTATATTCTTGTATCATAAGTTCAGTATGGAATAAAATAAATAATATAATAATACAAATTTATTTCAAATCGTGAATAAATATTAAAATACGTTTTTAGAGAAGAAAGAGTCATGTTTTTGGGACATAAGTTAATTCCTAAGAAGTATTTTTAGTGTTGATTTATCCTTTAAAACATGCTACTTAAGTACGTTTATCTTTTTTTTTAATTCTTTGAAACATCAAGTAAAATAAAGAAAATCGAACTCTAAAAAATGTGACCTATAAACTATTGCAAGAAGTAATTTATAAATAATTATTAAATTAATTTAATATGTAAGTTATATTTCATCTATTAGAATTGTAATAGAATAGAATTTTAGTGAAGCATGGGTTCAATTTATTCCATAAAAATTAAGCACCAGAAGAAGATTATTTTCCCATTTAGTCATTTCGCTATTCTAGTAGTATTTTGTTCGCAGATGTTAAATAAAATGGATGGATGTATACGATATGTATCAGCGTTATCCCCTATTCACTGACTCAGGTTCGTCGATTATGTGATCAACCCGCCATCTCATCTGCTCCACATGTCCTTGACACGTTTCCACAAGATATTAATTCTATGGAATATTTTTATATTCCAAAGCGTTTTCATACAATATACTGAGGCAAATTTTTGTAAATATGAAACAAAACAGTAGGTATTATAACCAAGTATAACTGCAGTAAAATCATATATACTTTGATGTTCATTCTGTAATTTTAAGTGCATAATTAATATTTTTGGTGTACTTACAATATGTACGTTACGTATTTTAAATAAAAGTATCTAATCTTTTTTGTGATCTCCTTACGAATTATCTGTGAAGGCTTATTTTTTATAGACGATAATTAACTTCGAATAAATTTGAAACTATATTTGAATATAATGTATCTATACTAATATTAAAAAGAGGCAAAGTTTCTAATATTTTTCGTTGGTTGTGTATGATTTTGATCCGATCATGAAAAACTCCTTTCACCTACGTTCCTATTACATTATAGGCGGGTGATATAGGCTGTAATTTAAATGGGCGAGATTATAAAATGTAAACTTACCTGGAAGACGTCATCAGACTGCTCCCGGTTGGCCTCCCACTCGGGCGAGTCTACGAACTGATACGGTTGGATAAAGTGCAGGTGTGTCTCGTCGCAGCTTACACGCATCCTAGACAACCGTGAGATTTAATAACCAATTGAGAAATATATTTTTACTCATTAGATGTCATTTATATTTAAAATACTTAAAAAACTCGAAACTCAGAACCATTCGCAACTGCTCTAACCATTGAACTATCCGGGACAGGACTGACGAATTTTTCAAGTACTTGTTATTTTTCGCTAGTGTGCGTATATTCATTAATGATCAGACAATTCACTCAAACAGCCAGAAGAAATATTTTTACTTTTCAATTAAGATGAAAATTTGTTCTAATTATTTGATTTATTTTGCATTCTCAATGCTCAATTGAAAAATCCACCAGCCCGAGACCACCAAGATGGGACTCGAACTCGAACTCCAATCTCGATATAAAATTGATCGAAAGTAATAACGTTTGCATATAATTTGCAAAGAGATTTGACGTATTATTTATATTGTATTTAGAAATCGCATATTATTTTAATGTTGAAACTTCGCAACCGCGCAACGGTGTCAATCGAAATCAAAGATAGAAAATCGCCGTTATTATAGCTTTACTCTGAGTGGCAACCATTTCCATTACGTAGCATAAATTATATGATGTAATGTAAATAATTATATATTATACTAGCTTTAGCACGCGATTTTGCCCGCGTGGTCTAGTTTTGAGTCCAGAACTGAGAAAAATCCATAAAAACTTTCATCCCTTAATTTTTCCCCTTAGGGATCAAATTTCGTAAAACCCCGTCTTAATGAGCACTTACGTCCTAAAAAAAACTCGCATGCAAAATTTGAAACTCCTAGCACTTGTAGTAACTAAGTTTCATACAAACTTTCATCTCCTAATTTAGTCCCTTCGGAGTGAAATTTTCAGAAATCCTCTCTTAGTGCCTCTACATTCCCTAAGGAATCTTCATTCCAAATTTCATCTTTCTACGCTCAGTAGTTTTGGCTGTACGTTGTCTGTCAGTCTGTCAGTCAATTTTATATATATAGATTATCATGAATAAATATATTACTCATAATTTACCTACATTATAAAAACATTTAATATTTGATGACTCACAAAGAATATTTTTGTTTTCGAAATCAAATAGCCTTCATAGTTTTCAATGCTCATTGCCGGATTGAAACTTTTCAACTAGTTCATTACTTCAACGACCTACTGTCGAAGTTACTGGGATTTTTGAAAAGACTGCGATGTATTGTTAGGAAAAACTTTTCGCAAGTATGTTCTTCGAAAATACGTAACTAGGTAAAATACTGTAACCGGCAACCTTTAAAATATTCCGTTCCGTTATTGGTGATTATCATCTCGTGATCACAATGATACTTGTTTGTTACAATTAATTAATAATTCTGTTAGACCTCGTTAGTTTCTTTCGCTCTTTCTGCTTGTCAGCCAAAAGACGTCCTGCACGCGTAGCTTGACAATGTCCAGAATCGCTTTGTTTACACCAAATGCCATTTTTCTCGGGTCGAGAGTGAAATATCGTAAGGGCGGTCCTGAGAAAAGTGGTATTTGGGTAGATATAAAACATTCTCGAATTCGTCACGGTACGCGTGCTGAACTGTAGGCAAAAAATGTTGGAAGATTCAAAAAGTCCGTTTTAACACTCGGTCTTTCAAAAATAATGCCCTTTATAACTCATCAACCATATACCCGAACTTTATATAGTAATGCTTATAATTTTCTACACATTATTGTTTTCACGCTCTGTAATATACGTGATTCGTATTGTAGCATTGCTGAAACAATTCTACCGAAAGCTATTAAGATTGAGTTACACATCTATACAACAAACGTTTCGTTGAACGAGAAAATCATTCGCATTTTGATCGTTATCGAATTCTCTTTGTCGTTGCGGCTAGGGTGTCGCAAGGCTCAAATAGCAATATTCACTCCAGATGATTATTTTGAAATTATTCTGTTCAGTCGGTTTCGTATTATTTAGATTCGGTCGGCTTTACGAAGGTTTAATATCTTTGACGAGTACTGATCATTGGATTGGTAACCAAAACTTTATTAACACGAGCTATATATGTTTCACAAGGCTTGTTACACTATTGGTATTGAAAAACTGGCTCATCCTATAGCGAAATTTTTTCCGAAACTGATTGCGTATACCACCATGCCATCGATCTTCATAAAAGACTTGTAGTAAAGATTTTACCGATACACATTATCAATTAAGTAGTGGTTCATCTAAACAACAATTACCTAACATCGATCGTAATAACTAATAATGGTCCGCGAGGGTATTACGGCGTGTTATTACAGGCTACGCCCAAACCCATTAATGTTACTTACAAAATTATTCGCTGGACAACCTAGTTGACCAATTGAAACTTTAGTTCACCTAAGTACATTCTTTTAATTTATTTTATCTATATCGTCTTTTACTATACTATAAAATTGTCTTATACTATAAAATCAATAAAAAAATTACCTATTTGAATAACGGGCCGACTTGGAAGGAAAGCGACGGGGTATCTATCCTGGGTGTTAGGTTTCAGAAGTATCAAGTTGTCGGTACCTCTGAGGACCCGGTATCGATTCCCCGTTGTGTAAATGTAGAAAATGAACTTTAGTACATTGTCTCGAGTTGAATGTTGTAGTACCTGCCTTGTTACAGATAATATGAGTACTTTATTTAGCTACTTATCTTGGAATTTGAGCAATGTATTTGACGTTGTCTTATAAAAATACCTGATAGGTAATAAAAAGTGCAAATTAAAGATTTTTACTGAACCACTCACAAATAATGATTTATACGTGTTAATATATATGAGTTTAAATCAACTATTTATCTCAAATTCTAGAGAGATGGGGTACCAATCAAAGTTATTTAATGCAATTTGAATGCAATGCAAAATAATGCAATTATTTTATGTATCATGTAGATACTATGCTCTCGAGTGTTATAAATATTATTTAAAATGATAATTTCTATGATTTTTTTTTTTGATATACTATGTGTCGTTAAAATCTAATGAACTGTTATGGGATAAGAGCAAAAAGTATCACCTACCCAATTCCTTTAAATAAATTTGAAAGTTTATAATAATGACATAACTTATTTAATAATAAAGAAATTACTGTCTTTTATCCTTTACTTTTGTAATTTCGTAACCAATGCAGTTTCACAGTTGAAACTAAATTTAGTTTAGTTTATGTAACATAAATGCATGTTAAGGGATTTGACATCATATTAAATCTTATATCATACACAACTACTTATTTTTTAGTACGCCGGTATATTTACTTTTTTGAGCATAACGGAAGGTAAAATAAAATCATACAATATAAGTTGCCTGGAAGAAATCGCTAACAGTTATGATTATATGTTTGAATTGTTATGTTATATATTTAAATATCTATTGTGTGTTGTATAACTAACAGAAAGTTAGGTTAACCAAAATGACCAAATTTATGTTTAACATTATTTCTACGTAAGTTGAGTTATAAATAAATTCAAGTGATTTCAAATATTGTGGTAACCTGACCTGTGGTGTTCTAAATAAATATAAATCAACCAAGACTCACTTTCCCTTTAACAGTATCGACAGTCTCTCATCAGCAGGGGTAACTTCTTCGACCGCGTAAGCTTCTCCTGGTTCGAACCGTACAACTCGAGCCTCACGAGTCAACTCTTGGAAGTGTTTCTTGTTCACTTTGAGCGGTTTAAATAACTTCAGATACAAATCAGTCAGTTCAAGTGAGAGAGCCGGCGGGAGGAACCTGCGATATTTAATTAAAAATAGATTTCATTATTTAATTAGAAAACCATCCTCATAACCAGTAATCCTTCAAAAGATCGGATGCATATTTAACACTTAAAATCCATTCATGATTGTCTTCATAACAGTCAACTCAACTATGTATTCAATATGCATCATAAATTACGAGTATATAAAATACATAAAAATGAATTGGAATGATACCTCTATCTTTTTGAAGTCGATTAAAAAGTACGACGAAACCAGTGTGAAAAAATTAAAGGAAGTGAACTCTAAAATCTTACCTTATGATTAAAAATATCGTGTGTATTGAATTAACGAGGACTAGTGCCAAGCTCCACGCCATCACGTCAGGCGCACACACTTCAGCACCCGCCCACATACCCATCAGCACCGCACCCGCCGCCGCCAGTGCGCGAAGCACCAAAATGCTTTGCTTGAAGCTCTTCGGAGCGAGAAACGCGATTGCGAAACATAAATTCGCAGCCTAAATAATACAATAATCATATCATATAAATAAACCTGCGCCCTTATTCTCGAATGCAATCGCGACCTATGAACATTGCAATTGTAACGCTCCATATTCATGATTAGTTCACTAACATACTCTGGCACTAGAGTACCAATCAAGAGTACGGATCGGCATTAGTGCAAAGTCAATCGTTCGCGAATGCGTTAGAGAGTAAGAAGGCTGAAGTGATCGAAATTATATTCTTTTTTCATCAAGAAAATAAAATAATTATTTTAGTACTTATTTTTATGAATAACTATATAAATAAACTTTTATTATGCAAAAGAGCAGAACAAAAGATATAGTGAAGTCCATTGATTTGACTTTATATTTGATTTATTTTGATATAACAATACTTTACGTCATGAAAATTAGGCAAAAATGCTACTAAGCATTTTGGCCAGATTAATATGTAAATCCTGCATAATTGTCAATCAACTGTTAAGTACTTGAAAAAGATCTTGTTGCGCATTGGTCCATTTAGCACAAAACCAGTGGTTGTTATGCTCGTCTGTTGAGCTGGCGTTGAGCAGCTCGTAGTCAGTGTCGAAGGTGAGGTTGATCCGCGTCGCGTTGAATGCAAGTGTGGCGTTGAGCCAGGGCGCAGCGGACGCCGGCGAGGGCGCAGGCGGCATGGTGCGCTCGCGCCCCGCCGCCCGCGCGCCACCGCCCCCGCCGCCTTCGTCTACACATCATCATAATTATCAGCCCTTTTACGTACTGCATGATGGGTAAGAAAAATAGGACATGACCCTCCATGTTGGCCCAATGCCGATTGGAGGGTATTTTCGACTACAACTGCATCCAAGACCAACAGCTTAACTTTCTTTCCGAAGCACAGAGTAGCTCGAGATAATATCTTTTGGTCACCTATCCAATGATCGACTTTTGCGAAAGTTGCTTAACAACAACGATTTGCGGGCCACGCCGTCCGCTTATCCACTAAGCCATCGAGCTACTATACACAGTAGGGATGTTGCAGATGCGGAAGTTGGTGTTCTGATTGTTGTGTTTCTTAAATTATTTTTTTGTAAGGTTAAGATAAATTTTAAACAAAGTACCTGTCCCCTCGCGCGGTCCGCTCTTCGCACGCTTCTCCGAGGACAATAGACGATTTAGTTGGGCCCGAGCTTTCAGTATTACCAACTCCATCACCGCGCGCTGCGACCACCTCCGCGAATCAGCAGCGCGCTTCTTTTACCTACGAAAATTCAAACATAACCATAACATAAGAAATAATTATAAAACGAAGAAATGAAACTGATTTGGTGATTGTGTTAAGAGACCTAAGCTTCAAAGCGACTCTTATAAAAGTATATGTGTTGATGTGAAAATGGGCTCCGAAAAAGGATTTTTGTAATAGTTGAAAACTAATTTATTACTAAATTATTAATAGTTGGTTAATAAAAATACGTTCAGGCGTTCATTTAATGGAACAAACATATTCTATTCAGCAATCGCTAGAAGTTTATTTCGCGCCGCCTCCAGGGTGCTCCAGCGCCTGACTTCCACACTGGGTACTGAATGATGTATATCCCTAGTACTTCAACATACTTAAAGGGAACTCATTTTTTGATCTGTTATTTAAATATACGAGATGTTATTATAATCAGTTGAAAATCATATTGAGCAGTTATTTAATTTAATGGCGGTTGATTAATTATTGCGACAGTAAAACATGGACAGTAATAAAAAAAAACAATTAGTCGGTTATTTTATCATACAATGTCAATTCTAAAAATAATTGAGCAGTCCAATAACTGAATGAGCGGTAAAAATGATGGAATGAGCGGTTCGATATATAGTTCGGCAGATCATGGCGAGCGGTGACACCCGTACTCAAATTCATTGAAAAGAGAGGTAAATGTTCATAAGTTGGGCGGAGCTTATTAGCGCGGGTGTCGGAAGAAATGGTGAACGAGTGGTCCTTAAAGTATACATAGAACCCTTCTGAAATCTATTTTACAATATTGCCGGAAATAACTTCGAAAGACTGGACATGAAAGTTATATTGTTGCAAAATAAAGAAGAATGGACTCAAGGCACATGTACTTGCCCAAACTTTAATATATATGTGTAAACATATAATTTGATCGTTCATACGCTTGAAGTACGTCATCCCTCCAGTTGAAGTAAAAAACATTCCACTCAGACAAAAAAGCAACAGAGGCAGACCGTCGAAAGCCAAACCGTCTCTTATTATACAATACAATTTATTATGATACAATTTGTTTTATTTAATTCCTTCAGTCAAAGCAAAAGTAATTTAATTTTTCATTACAATTTTTTTTATACCACCTCAATGTTTATAAAATTGCTTAGAATGAGATTTCTTACCGACAAATTTAGATTTATTACTGCCCACACGTAACTGCTCTTTCAATAATTTATTAACGCTCATTTAATTATTTTCTTGCTCAATTATATATTCACTGATCCATTTAATTATATTTTTGATTACTTTTTTTTGTGTACTTTACTGCTTAGTTTTAACTGCTGAACTAGTTATTAAACGTGCTATTTATAATTTTTAACTTACCAAAACTGATATTTACAACTGCCTCATTAAATCAGTGCCATACTTAAATAAACAAACTTTAGAAAGCTCTTGCACATTTTTGTCACGAGGTTTCCGCCTATGAAGCACATAATTATAAGAAGAAATTGATTGCCATTGAATTAAAGAGGCTATATTTGAATTTAATTTGTTTTGTTCAATATCTATTTCATTTTAGAGATTAGCTTCAATAAAGCATTTCTATGCATAGAAACATACGGAGATTAGAATAATCCTACAAGTAGGTCAGTACAGATTGGTGAATGTAAACGGCAGTTATATTTAGCCTGGGGCACGTGCCGCCACAGGCGGGTCGGTACTAGTTTTCATATTTGCTTGACAAACTAGACGTGGCTAATGTAATAACCACTCATATATAAAATAACAAAACAGTGATTCGGGGCGAGTTAAAGAAGAGTTAAGAAATTCAAGTTAATAGCTTTTAGTCGGCCATCCCATGACCAATTTTTGCATAAATTGTAAACTGAATGCTCCTTCGAGTTCATCTTTAGTGCGTGGTTTGTTTTGCATTAAATTACACCTATTTTATTAATAATCATGATCATCGACAACTTCTAATGAAGCAATGTTCATTACACGAGTATCAATAAATAAAATTATGTAATGTATAAGTATTAATCGCCTTTAAATACACTTTTATTGTGAAAATCCTAAACAACGACAAATGTATCACAATATCCAGATCACAATGCAAAGTGAAAGATCATTTTCTAAATTGACCCGACCGAGGAACGAGTCCGGGACCTCAGACATGGCAATTGCCCGCGTGCGTACAACTCAGACGGATCGAAGTATACCTAGTATATTTTCTTTCTTAAAGAGATACCCTTCAGTAATTTATTTTGACTTTATGTACTTGCGTGTGTGATAATCGATGATACAAACACTTGTTAAACAATATAAATTTCATTTATAACTAGTTTTCATTAGCACTCAATGGCGGATACTAAAAGTTTAATTATAGTCAGTCACGCAATGAGAATATGTTGAAGCCGTAATTTTCATAGTAACATTCTATAATATTTAAATGTGAAACAAAGTTTGAAAGGAACGAAGTATCCCATTAAAGGAATCCTTATAATCATATTGCCCTTGAACTTAATGTCAGAGGGCTTTCTCCATTTGTGATATTTTTAGGCCGGTGTACGTCGTAACAAAGATATAACTTATTTAAATTTTACATTAGCATAGTTTTTCCCCGAGACTTCACTTGCGTAAACTATAGCCTATGTCGCCCACGTAATACGTAGCTTCCCGTAGGCATACGTAGGTGTGAGAATTCTTAAAATAGATCCAGTGGTTTTAGAGTCTATTCAATGCAAAAAATACAAGCGATTCTTTTCTGTTTATAATATTAGAATGAATGAAACAATGCTGATTCTAAAGTCTCGCTGAGATCTCATGTAGCTTGATAAAACGTTCGGATTATGAAAGTTAATGGGTTGAATAGTTTGCAATAGATCTCGAGAAAATGTTTGATATTATTCTATATAGATGAAAATACCTTTTCTATTTAAAACATAACCTTTTTACTTTCAAACATATGAAGGAAAACTTCTGTAAGTTTATTAATGCAATGATAGGTGCCCGACTTTAATAGCATTTTTTTGAATAAGTCGCTTTTGAGATATTACTTAATCACTTTTCTAGAGTTTGAAGTCGGTTTTATTTTATGCTCTTTACTGATATTGATATTTTTTATATAATTGGTAACACCACACTATATAATATTAAATACTAGCTTTCCGCCAGTGGCTTAACCCGCGTGATACCTAGGGAATTGTTTTTTGGATATCGATTCATATCGTGACATGATGACACGGATGTAATAACAATGACAAATTAAAAAGTAAAACAATCGTTACTATGGTAACGGTTTATTCCCTATACAAACTGCCACTCCCATTTTCATTAATATTAGTGTAGATATAGATATGTATAAATAAAAATATTCAACATAGTGAAAGTCTTACAGCCAGTTGTACAAACATCCAATAAATTTGTCATTAGTTTAAAGCAACATTACCCATACAAATTTGTCGTTCTTTAGAGCTTAAAGGCGTCATTAAACCATAATGGATTTTTGTGCAACTGACCGTTAGGAAAGAAGATTTTGTTTATTTGCTCGACATCTTTTTTTCGAATAGTTTTATACTCATATTATAAAGAGGAAATATTAGATTGCTTGTTTGTTTGCATTGGATAGGCTCCAAAACTATTGGACCGATTTATAAAAGTCATCCATCTACGGAAAGATACATAATACTCGTTAAACATATACTATAATTTACCCAGGGTAAGTCGCCGAAAAACAGCAAATTTGAAAGAAATTGGTTCACAATTCAAGAAGGAATCGATTGACATGCCTTCTTTCATAAAAAATATTTCTTAATAAGTTAGTACTGCTAAATATATATTCCTCTTATTTTTCATTCTTATGACCACTTTATTATGTATTTAATAACAATACTTACTTTAAAAGAAGACCGTCTCAATTCTACCTTTTTTGTTTAAAAGTGGTTTCAAGTTTCAATTTATAACAAAATTAAATTTTGTTAAATATTATTTTGTTATAAATTACTCTTCTGGGCCTCATCATACATTAATGAAATATTAAGCACTAGTTAAAAACTCATATAATAAAATTTGTTATTTACTCTCAAATGTGATTAAATTGTACACAATTTCACTCAAGTTCTTGTTGTATTGTTGAAAACTAAACAAGTCTACATCATAGGACGCAGTTTAATTCGATATATTTGATGTGGTAAAAGCAATACCCACTAGGTATTTATAGTGTATTTTCATCACGACCGTAGTCGTAGCAACTCGTAGCGAACGTAGCCTGTAGCAAATTTCTACGCGGTGCACGCTCGCGCTCACCCCTGATATTACTTTTTCTTCGTCCCCAAACTTAACAGTAGTAATTTTCGATGAAGGCTTCTATTTCTTTTGATGAGATTATTATTTTAATACTGTTAACTGGTGAGACCAATTAACCTTTCAAATGCTTCATGTATATTTAAATTCTTATATAGGTATAAAAAAATTATATACCTACCTAAATAGATACGAGTCTAGGACAGCATGTGTTTTAATTGTTTTAATATGATTTTTATTATCATTGAAAGAAGTTTTAATTTTCTGCAAGAACGACCAAAGTGTAATAATTTACAGTGGGCCAACGTCTTTGAAGTTGCCTTAAGGGGACTACGTCGCTCCAATGGGTGCAGTTCAAGAAGTTTGTTTAAGAACTCTTTTAAGAGTTATAAAAAATATATACTAGAGGTTACGCATCCCAATAAAGTCAGATGTACGAGTATAATTTATTGTTAACTTTAATAATTCATGTTTATAATAATTCATTTTAATAAGGTTTCATATAATGACACTTCCATTTTTATACCTTGTTCACCATATATGATTTTCCTTCCCGTGGGTAAAAGAATTTTTAAAATCAATCCAGTAGTTTCAGAGTTTATTCAGTACAAACAAACAATCAAATGTCCTCTTCATTATAGTATAGATTGAGTAAACTCTTTATTCTGTCTGATAGCCTCATAATAATTTTCATAAAGTTTTCACTAATTCAAAGAGATACGTACGGAACTCTTTCGCTCAGTTGCACAAACGTTTATTGAAATTGACATTAGATTAAAGCGACATTACCGAAACAAAGTTTCAAATTTACAACATAGAGCTTAGCCATTATTAAACTTTTAATGGACAATAAAATTTGTGTAACTAACTGTTTGTTGCAAAAACGTCCATTAAGGTTTAATGACGATTGTGAGGTCTAAATAATATTCAACATTTGAAAATATGTAGTGGTAATGACAATTATAATGGACGTTTGTGCAACTAGGTATGTGAATGTAGAAGTATCATCTAATTTGCTAATCTGTATTCCAGTTCAAGCGTACGCTAAGCTTTGATTAATCTTGTACTACCAAAGCTTTCATCAGCAGCTTAATAGAATATATATGTAATACATGTAGAGGAAAGTAATCAAATATTGAATATCATCCCTAACATGGAATACTAAATTCCTTCCTAAATTATTCTTAACATTTATTTAAAAAATATAAATAAAATTTATACATAAGCCAAGACGACCACCGCAGCCGAGTGGTTCGTGGAAAATCTAATTTCTATATTGTCTGGGGTCTGACTATTGTAGCAACGTCGCTGTTTCATTATACGGGGGCTTTACTACAAATCTTGAAATTTAAGCAATGTATATGATGTTGTCTAATATTTATTTAATTCTCATGCAGATCTAATATTTGCTAGACCTAGCGCAAATTTATTTTATACCTATTATGGCCTATACTTAAGAAGGAATTTCAGTACTCCATATCATGAATATTATTCGACATTTGGATACTTTATGCTAAGTAAATTTAAAACATGCCGTAACGACATTGAATTTAAAGTGCTTTATAGTAGCCCGGCTCCGTTAGCCGTAATAACTAGGTCAAATACCACAATAAAAAGAAATATGTGAGATTTATGCACTTCTCTACCACTCGGGGGGCTTGTTATCGCTGATTTACATAAAATTGCATTTATTCTATGCTAACGGTCATTTTTAAGAACTGTCGGCATCGGTTACACCTTCTACTAAATCGAAGTGAAGTTATTTATAGTTTTAAATTTTCATTATAAAAAGTTATCGGTTACATGTGATTCTTGTATTGTTTGTTTATTTGCATTATATAGGCTCCGAAACTACTGAATCGATTTAAAAGCACTTATCGGAAGCTACATTATACGCCCATAAAATCGCGGGAAAACAGTTCGTTGTGCAATTGCGTGTTGCGTGTTCCTTTCCCTAAAATAATCTCAAAAGCCTAACTTTAATTTGATTTTTAATTAATAATTATATAAGATAAAATATAATAAGTTTACTTCTTTTATCTTGGTTATTTTCACGATTAAAAACGCAGTACAACTAAACCAAAATTTGCTCAAGTTAGTGCAGCAGAATCGCTACCATTATCAACATATTTGTTAACCGAAGTTCTTATTAAGTTAACCAAATATTATAGATGTGATTTTTCTTATTCTTTTAACAGCTCATATCCCGATACAAATTTTAATATCATTATACAATTGTTCTGACTTTACGACTTCAATGCAACAGGCAACTTTTGCTGACAAACCACTAACATTAAAACCACACCTTACTGGCCCAACCCTATCAAATGTAAACCACTTTTCAAATTGGTCGTGAAATTATACTACGGGAATATAAGTACTTGATATTACCCTAAATTATATAAATACTTGATCGCTTTGATGTTTACTTCAGCAATAGAATGTGAAACAAAAGAGACATTTTCTTTCTAGTTAAAATATAGTAAAACTGGACAGACAGGAGTCGGGGAGGATTTGAACCCAAGACTTCCGAATCGGAGTTATTTTTTTGCGCAAAGTGGCACGTTAATAAAATTGGTTAAAAATATGTTATATTACAACTTAGCTTTTACTTCAGTAATAAAATTATCTTATTTTCTGTCGCACATTTAATTTTATATAATTGTTTTAACACGGCAGTTTTTTTCAGTGGTATGGAAACTATCCAAATATCGTTTAATAGGCGACTTCTAAATACATAAGTTATATGACAAAGCATCAATGTTTACCAAGCTATATTAAAAACATCAGGTACTCCGGTACTTCATTGAAAAGTTTGATATTCTTCCATATATTTTTTAAAATTCTCCTCGACCACCGAGTACACGTAGCTCTACATAAAATATTACAGCCCCATCTCACTTGGACGTTACTTTATGGAAGCTAGGTGTCTGTAGGTGGTCTTAAAACGATAGTAAGTTTAAATATTTTATTTTGAGCTGCAGCATTTCCCCGGTCTCCACGGCTCCTACTGAAATCTATTAAATTTTTAACCAAATGGTAAGTGTAATAAAGGTAAAAATTAGAAAACTAATTCTGATAAACAGACAACAAATATACATTTTAAAACAGCAGAACTTTTAAGTAACAAAAGACTGAACGGAAGAAGATAATATCCCTGTAGAGAAAAAAAATACACACATTATATATTTTTTATAACAAATACCGATATTGGAATATTAAATTACTTTAAGATCTCAAATTAAATATTCCTGAAAAGTCTCTCTCTCTTTATCTCAATTCTGCCAATGTCAAGTAAATAAATTATTTTTTACATGTAAAATGAAAGTGAAATGAATGAAAGACTCTATAGCTATTAAGAGAATTAATAAGTGTCAATCACAACATAGGGAACAAAGACAATTACATGTATTCTTTTTAATACTCAAAGCTACAAGATTAGAGACTTGGCCTAGGTAAATAATAGCCAATAATTTTTAAAATTAGTCCTGTAGTTTCAGAATCTATTCAATGCAAATAATCAAATATTTTCTGTTTATAGTATTAGTATAGAATATTGAAATGCACGCCTCATAAATTATAATAATTTCTCATAAATTATATAAATATCAATTTAGAACAACTTTTAGTATTAAATACTTATATGAGATCAAACGAACCTTATTAAGTGAAGTTCGTACGTTAATAAGTAATAAATAAGTCGCTTAGTTATCAAAGATAAACAAATACACTTAACTGAAAAAAAAAATAGTCTTTGTATTTAATTATATTTAAAATATATTATTTTTTTTATTATAATTAATTACATATTTACGTGTTCGAGCCTTCGCTTGACCTATATCGTGTGGGTCAAGCTTTGCCTGAAATCTAAATATTCGTTTTTAACCCTTCGGCGGCAAAATAGTCCCCAATGATGTTTTCATTAATATTTTTTTATTAATCAGATTAATAAATTAGAATTTGATACTTTAAAATAATTAAAAATTCTTAGCTAAAGCAATATTAACGGTCCTACCAACCTAAGTGCACTGTACTGTCTTGCCTAAGAATAAATGGTACATGAACTAAACTCTACCAAATAGCATAAAACCTTCGCCTTACAATCCTCACTGTCAGTGATGTAGAGATTATAGTTTTTATATGATTTAGATACTATCTAGAGTAAAGTATTGGTACAGGATAGTAAATTTATAAAATTATACATTAATTATTTTAGAAACATATTAATGTACCTGAAGACTTTTTCCAAATAGCCTGAAGAAACTGTGATTATTTTAATAAATACGCATATTCTTATTACAATGCTTAAAAAATTCACTTTGTCCCTGGAACTCTGAGATGGGATTTTAATCCACGACTTTTCGCAATCCGGGCGACTGCTCTTACTACCGCACTGCCCAGTATCTAACAGAACTGTCGAAGTTTTCAAGCACTCGATACTTTTGCGCTACAACGGAGCGTATTTTCGTCAATTTTAAGGCAATCCACCCAAACAGCATTTTTTATTTAAAAATATTTTTAGCATAGTATTGTGAATGCTAAATTGATTAAATATAATTAATAACTTCTGCGTGTTTCTGTTATAAAATATCAGTACTGGTAAATTCTGACTAAATAATGTAATGAAGTAAAAATATGTAGGATAAATACGTTAGAGTTTCATTGATCTTATCTAAGTATTGTATCGAGTTGATTCATTATTTAACGGAGCACTCGTGACAAGCAAAGACTTTCTGATCCAAACTATTCCTTGGGCAAGTAGGTCAAGGCACCCTTTACCATAATCTTAAATACGATTTCATATCACGAGATTTATGTCATGTTAAATCAATGCTAAGCTAAAACATGCATGCGAAGAATCGGCAATCAGCTCGCATTTCGTTTGAAAGAGTTTTTATTACGCGTTATTATTCCTATTGTGCAGAATTTTCTTCGTGACTTAAGAAGTTTGCAAATTTTCTTTCACGTAGAATGCATGTTTGTATACTTACCTTTTTATTATTAATTTTGGTGTTATGAACTCCTTATTCAAGTGATGTCGAAAGTGTATAGAACCTAATTTTAATTGACGCCTGTAACGGTTAATTCTTCGCTTGCAAAAACGATCACGTTTTCATAACGCAATACGGCATGAGTTAGCTGCTATTATATATACATATATTAAAGGAGATGACAGACAACGCACAGCCTAAACTGCTGGTCGTAGAGACACCGTAAATAATTTGGAGGGGACATCCCTCTTATTACGTAGAGATTTACTAAGTACGGATTTTTGGAAATTCCAACCCGAAGGGGGTCAAAAAGGGTGAAAATATTTGTATAAAACTTCTTTGTTTTTGGACCATTTTGGACCATTCATCCCTTAAAGTGCTACTTTTCGGAATAAATGAGACATCAAATTGTAAAAGCATTGTTTACAATTTGATTTGTTATTGTAATAAATCGATCTAATATTATTTATAAAGATTTCCTTATATTGTCATAAAAATGATATTTGGATACCTAATTGATAAAAAAAAAACATTTTAAATAAATATTTATAAAAATATTCAAGTACTTCGTACTCCGTGCTTCGGAAAGCACGTCAAGCCGTTGGTCCCGGCTGCATTTGCAGTGGTTAATACGCTTCAATCTGCATTAGGCTAGCGTGGACAATTATGGCCCATCCTCCTTAACCATCCGTAAGAAAGGCCCGAGCAAATGCAGCGGAGACATAAAAGGGCTAATGATAATTTAATTTGAATTTTAAAAGACTTATCGAGCGTAACTTTCTAGTTTATGGCCAATAAATAATTTTTTCTACATTTTATTATTGCCCATAAATAAAATGTAGTAAGAAAGAGCTTTAAACGTTGCTTTACTATATGGCGTTTATTCTTAACCGAGTTATCGTTTTGTTCGAAGAATTTTGCATAGATTTCAGTTTTCGATTAAGTCTTGTATAAACTTTGAATTTCTGTTTTTTCTTTCCATCTTTATTTTAAATTCGATAAATAGCTTTAAGGTATTGGACATAAGTCGGTTAATTACATGTGTAGCTGTTGCTGTACCTTAAGTATATATAGTTTACTTTTACTGTTGTAGTATCTTCGAAGTTAAACATCTGCATCTGCAAATAACTATAGTGCAAAGAACTACTGTAGAAAAACGTTATGATGTTCACTTAGCTGATCGACATTTACCCATGCAAATGCAAATGAAAGGCGATATTCTATTATAGGGCTAGTCGCTTAATTGGGCGAATGTTTTATATAGTTGGTTACAACATATACATTACTTAATAACTTCGATGTTGATTTCATTTTATATTATTAGTTTACACAATATCTTCTCAATTGAAACTGGAAAAAAGCTGTGAGTTTAAAGTCGACCAAGTAATAGTGATTTGTATTGTTCTTGGTCTATTTATTTTGGTAACTGTCTGGTAATTTCTTATGATAAGATATAATGAGCGACAAAGAGAATCGTATTATTATTCCTCACTAATATTATTTATTAAAAGTAGATCTGTGTAACGTCTGTTAATCTCTCACGCCTTACCTACTTAAAATAGGGATTTAAAATTTGTATGAAACTTCGTCATTGTCAAAGATAAAATTATAAAACTTTGTATTCAGGTATGAATATTATGTTTTAGTGTTTTTAGAAATGCTGCCCAAAGTAAATATACCTTGCGTACGAATTCTCGGGCAAAAAGTATAGTTTCACTATAAATGGCTGCAAATAAATGTTTGGAGTTCATTCGAGAAAATAATATATTTATAAAATAAGAATAAATTAATGAGAGTATATGTTTTATTAATTATTTTAAAGAAATATAATAATTCGATGATAGACGTACATATAATAAGAAATTCCCCCTTTTTTACTCAGAAATACTTGAAAAATCTACCATTTCCACTAGATTTCGTAATCTTCCAAATCAAATTGTTCATACTATGGTAACGCAAAGTAACGGAAGTAGCCGAAATATTTCTGTCTCTTTCTACTACGCACCTTTTTTGTATGAATCGATCACTTATCGTAGGAGGTCACATTTTCCAGAATATTCGAGTCTAGTTTAACTAATACTTAGAACCAAAATGGATTTAAAAACTATTAGGTTATTTTTTTGATGCCTCGGAATCAAATGTGTCAAAAATTAATAAAATAAAATTCTAACTGTACCTACAGCATTCAGTCTGACAAGTACGAATAATTGTCAGACCAGAAATGCACTGAAAATAGGGGCCTTATTGTCTTATTTTAAAAGTTATCGCAATCCCTTTCAATTTGGTATTTGATAGATATTCACGAATTTCACGATGCTACTATTTGACTATATTTATTGGAATTGTTTAAGCAAAGCCATAAATCCTTAAAAGTTGTCAATATATATCAAACGAAAGAGTTAAATGTTAATTGCAAACTTACTGAGTAAATAATAACTGATTTTTTATTATGTTTCAAGATCATTAAAATTATCACATTCTAAAGATGATTGCGACTCAGTGCGGATTGAACAGTATTGTATTGACGACCGGAGGAGCTCGAGACAGCAAATTTTTGGTCACACATCCTATGACCGCTCATTGCAAAAGTTGCTTAGCAAGCTTATCGCAAATCGAACTCGCTGATTAATAGGCCATCGAGCTCCTACATACAATATTATTAAGATGTTATTACTCACTCAGACAATTACATACGTAATACATGCGTGAACTACCTTAGTTCCTTGTAGTGCCTAAATGAGTAACCTTCGTTTACCGAGAAATATTTTAACGCAACGTCGAATCTAAGCTAACAGCTTCCTTAAAATAAAGTACGCATTAACAAAGACTTTAATTAAGCTTTTAAGTAATCGGCCTTCAGGTGATCCTAATCTTTCAATAAGTTATTTCATATTTCTCCCAGTATCTGTAATTAATTACAAAACATCTTAATTCATTAACATTTTTATAAATTTAAGGGGTTTTTGTAAGAAAAGTTACTTTGTTTTATTCGTTTTGATGTATAATATATAATAATAGTATGTGTAGTCTTGTATCAGCTCACAGTTTTTTGTGATGTAGATTCCTGATAGGCACAATTTATTATTAAACTATTTTACTCTAATATTGTGAATCTGAGAGTGAGATTTACATTTACCTTCCGTAATCTACTAGTTTCGGAATTTTTTAAGATAAGTTTTCTACTGAATTGACGACCTCTGTACCTAGCCGAGTGGCTTATAAGTTGAATTTAAAGTCTCACCATCGCCGAAGACTCAAGTTCGATTCCCGCTCGGGTCAATGTAGAAAATTAACTTTTTATATTATCCCGTGTCGGGGTACCTTATTCTTCAGATTTCCGTATAAGTAGATTCCGTATAAGTGTTTAGCTATTCGAGACAATATATGGGATTTGATTTAATATTAAACAACATCACATAAATTTAATATCAATATAAAAACCCAAAGTCCACTAAATCTTAAGATTTTCCTGTATAACTAACTGTTCTATGATCATTGTTTATTTAGAACTTTCATCATCATGCACTCGGTAAATCTTAGGTTTTATCTCAGGGATACTATCTTTTTTGTCCACTTCAAATAAATAATACCGAGATAAATGATAATTTTTTTCTGTGCAATCAGTTATTCAGTTGGTTAGGTTAGTATGATGTTCTTGTATATTATTTGATACCTAAATGATTTGAAATTATGTCAATTTAAAATAATTTATAATACTTACGTATTTTTTACGTTGAAATAAAGACGAAGAAATACTCATTGTTTTATTTCCTATACATTTACCAACCGTATTTGTTCGAACTTAGAATGTCACAAATGCTAATAGTAAAACCCGAAAAAATGTCACATCATTCATAAAATACATTTACTAGTAAAATCTAAAATTTAATAACACGCAGGTTTCGACAGTAACATATTCTAAATTTATTAAAATAATATCCGTGCTGTTATTTTACTCTCAGTGAGATTTGTACACCCTTGGTAACTTACTGTGAGTGGGTCAATAGTTCGATACTTGCCCTATTTCGAGGTTAGGGGAAACGGGTTATTATTGTTCTTACCTACTCGTGAAATGGAGTTCTATATCGTTATAATTGTTAGTAATATTTCATATTTTATTGTACTTTTTCAACTGTAATAATATATAGTATTTGAAACCAAGGTTATTAGTTTCTTACCGAGCAGTTTGGCAAACATATCAGATAAAAGACATAATTCCTATGCCAAAAGCGTAGAAAGTTTCTTTTAAGTCTTTCTCTCTGCAGCTAATATGATAAAAATAGATGAGTATAGACTACAAAGCCAGTTGAAAGTCTCGGAAAGTTCATAAAGAAACAATTTCAATTTGTAAGAATTTCAAGTGATAAATAGATCTAAACTAATGGAGTGGAGAACATCATAGTTCTGGGAAAGTTAACGTTTGTGTTGTCGTACCTACTTTACTATAATTTTCAGCCGAAAAGGTAAGTTTTAAACATTGACTCATGTTTTAAATATCGAATAATAAATTCATATATATCTAAACTTCTTGGTCATTCCACACTTACCAATTGGAATCTTTTTATTTTATTGTTATTATTTTGTTTATTTTACTTACCTACAGCAGGATTTAACTTTGTAGATAAAAAAAAAATCATTGACTATACAAACAATTTTCATTCACCTAAAATTCTAGTTTTTAAACATACGAAATGTATATGTTAAAATTTAATGTAACGTGTCCATTCAAGTCTCAAAAATCAACTAATCGATTCACCTTTTTATATTATAATACATCATAGAAAATTAGATACTTATATTTTAAATTTAATTATAGTTCATAATTTTGCATTCATAATGCTATATTGATAAATATTTAAAATGTTAATTTAGGATTAGGGCAGTCACTGGATTATGAAGGGTTATGGGTTCGAGTCACATCTAAGGGGCCTGATGGATTTTTTAAAGATTTTTCATTAAAAATATATGAATATATGACGACAGCAAATAGAAAAATAACACATTTCAATGTATAAATTATAATCTCACTGGAAACACTACAGTAAAAAGACGAGCGCGGAATATGTTTATTGTATTAACAATGACTAAACAAGTAGCTAACAGTAATATCTTGCACTGTCATATAGCTGGAAAATAACTAGTTTGAAAGTCCCATTCCTCTATTTTGATGGAGTGCGAAAACTTTAATACATTTTCTTCATTATGTCTTATTATAAATACTGTAAAGGAGGACAGGTGTCTCGACTGTTCTGTTCTTCTAAAAGTTTAAGTAAAAATGGTTATCCATTTTGTAACATCTACCTTCGAAGATAGTTTGAACATTTTGAAATGAAATGGAAAATTATAAAGGAATGCGTTTTGTGTTACATGATGAAAGTTAAAAGAATTCCTCTTGCATTTATTTTATGCAGAGATATGAGTTGAGACTTACATTTATTTGACTCACCACCAGACACAAAAACCGGTTGGCACTGATCCGCAGCTTGGCGACACGTTGTCGCGCCCGCTACTGTCTCCACCCACCAATATTTTCTTACTCATCAACACAAATACACTTACTGAGACATCAAAAATAGCAATGCAGTTCCGCATGCATTACTCATCTTTATGTTGCGTAACACATAATCTAGCTGGTCTTAACCTTCAGAAATTTCATTCTGTTGTGAAATCTTTAAAAACCTATTTAATTAAGAAATTCAAATAATAAAATATAGATACTAAATATTTGTTTATTTACTCAGATCGAATAGAAATATCATGTGGAAAATTAGAAATATCAAGGTGCTTGAGGAGTTCAATGCCTCAGTATGTAGCCCGCTTTGTATGCCATGCGGATAAGTAACTTTTCCAAGGGTCAGTCATAGGTTTGGCGACTCAAATCAAATCAAAACAAAATCATTAATTCAGTCTAGGTTGTTACAAAGCACTCGTGAAAGTCGAAACTCTATGTCATCGGTTTGTAAGTCTATGGCTTAAAGCCATATACTACGCAACTTGTACTAAAAATCTATTATAGCGAGCTCCTCCATGCTTCTAGTACCAGCTGCATATTAACTCCATCTAAGGCATGTGCCCCAGCAGCGGAGGCATTACTAGGCCGATAATTATCATAAATTAAAATTTACTAGGCTTAAGAATTGACTAATCCTTCTTGGAATACTTGAGCTGGTGAATTTTTAAACATTTTTCACTTAAGATATTTATCAGTATAGATAGCGTTGTAAATGCGTTCAATTATCGATCAAATATTTTGATCTTCTATATATTATTCTATTATCTATTATTCTATCTCGTGGAAATGCAGAAGTAAATAAGATGCATCAAGAATGTTAAGAGAAAATAAAGGAGTAAATTGCACAAGGAGAGCAATGTACCACTATGACAATGAATAGACAATCGACGCGGCTCTGTAAGGATGTTTCACACGTATCGCGGTCATTTTCTGTGAAACAGACCCAAAAAGCAATGTTCTAATATTTTCGAACGACCTCGATATACACATCAGCACATCATATTTAATAATCTGAAGTGCTGATAATAAATTTTTAACTGGACTATTAAAAGCCTTTGGTAACGTGATTTGCTGTTACTACAAATACTATTAACTACAGTCGGGTCATTGTAATAGGTCACATTTGACATTTATCAGTTTGATTTTGATAGTGAGTTGTTCTGCTTAAAATTTTCGATTAATATAACGAATCAATATGGTTTTCAAACAAATGTGAATCAAATATATTGTGCAAAAAAATTATATCAATTATATCACTATTATCAATATGTTCTTAACGAATTAACTATTAAATTATGTCTCGTTTCTCTCTACATTCTAATAAGAATAAGAGAAGAAAATCACAGATTAATAACCATTGAAATCCGCAGTTATTTTGCACAACTATATCAAACTCGCTAATGCATAAATTAAAATTTAGATAGGTATTACTAAACAAAAATACTATACCTATTTATCTTATTGCTTACAGCAAATAGACTAAAAAAAAGAAAATGTCGAATTGTACGGCAAAAACTGTCTAATTCATTACTTTTATAAATTCACGTTTTGGATAAAACAGAATCCTTACAAATTGAAATTTTCTGTATTTCCCGTGCTTCGAAAGCCATAATAAGCCGTTTTATTTATATAGAAATGAAATTGATTAATAACATTTATAGAGGTTTATTGATCAAAGTAAAACGTATTTTTTTTTTATTTTTATATTTTGACGATAAATAGGTATATTTTAATGATTAAAAAAAATTGCAATTGTAACATTTTCTAACTGAGAAAAAAATTGTACTAATATGTGGGCGCATTACAAGGTCACTTTGAAGTTGAGACTGATATATATCAAATGTCAAATGCCGGGTGATTCACGCCGGTTTCAAAGTGTCGCCATCTCTGAGGTTCCGGATTCGATTCCCGGTCGGGTGAATGTAGAAAAAGGTGTCTCGGATCTGAATGTTGTGGTATCTGCGTTGTTCCAGATACTCCATAATACGGTGGCTTTAGCTATCTTGGAATCTGAGAATTGTATTTGATGTTATATAATATATAGATATAACGTGGCCTACTATATGACCCAACTGTCAGGTTAATATGTAAATATTTTCTTCGATTGTTAATAAATAAAAACACCTTTTATCAATATTTATTGTAACTATAAAAGTATGTGGAAAATAACTTGTACACGAATTTGATAAGACGTGACATGTAAATAGTATATTTATTTAACAAAACGTTTTTTTCTGTAGTGTTAACATTAATATAAATTAAGGTAAATGTAACCGATTTGAACTTAAAACGATTAAAGTATGAGGAAATAGGCGATGAACTTGGCCACGACACTATTTTTAAGAAAAAAAGGATCGAGGACGTAACTTTTTTTTGAAACGTAATGTAGTAAATCACATTGACATTTTGCACAAGTTTATGTTTTTTTTAATTTCATTGTAAAATAATTAAAAAAAAGTTTTATGCTGTTGGAAAAAGTTTTTATTTTAAAATATGCTATATTTTTATCAAATTACATCATAATATTTTTTTCTATAACGTCGTCTTCGTACAACGTTACGTTTTATCTTCCTGTTGAAGTATCATGTGACATATTATAATGACCCAACTGAAAATTATTATTTGTTTTTTAAAGTCATCAACCTGTTCCTTATATTTTCAGTCTACTCATTTTGTGAACGGGAAAATAAAAAAACTTAGCTATTTAACAATATTTATGGGATACGTTCATAATAATATAATTTAATTATTGAAACATTTCTTTATTATTGAAGTTAATTTAAGTCATTTTATTGTTTATTTATAAGCTATTACCAGTCCCGGAATTCCTGTCTTAGAAGAACTGTCTAAACTTTTCAAATTATTAAAATAGTTTCATATAATTCACTCTTTTAGTCGGTAATATGACAACATTATAAAGCAACCTTAAAAATCGATGTTTCGACATCCCGTGCGACATATAGCTTATCTCGGCTGTCGAGCTCAGAACCCTAAGATTGATGACGGTGGTTCGAAAGCTTGCCGACTGGAAGATAAGCTGTATATCGATATTGCGTGACTTACCAAGTTACGATTGTAAGCCCTTCAACGGAATTTTATTGACATAACGGTATTATATTTGGTTTATAGTGAATCAGATAAATTCTGATATATATAAGTCTGTATAACAGTAGTAATCACTTTTTTGTTTTTAACATATTTTTTTAGGAACATTCTATAAAAAAACCAGTAGAAATTGCTTCATTTATATTCATTATATTTGATATGTGCGCAAGGGCGCCAGGGACCAAGTGGATTTTTTAAGCATATTTCATTAATAATATTATTTATTTTTGTCATAATGCATTAATCATAATGTAAATGTCTAATGCTAATATGTAACTGATAAATATTGTTATTTTAAGAAATAGATTCAATATTATAACATTACGTACTATCATATTTTTCGTGACAGCTGAAAATGAAAATCATTATCTACGTCAAAATAATAAATAAAGCCGTAATAAAAGTCATAATAGGAAATTTGGAACAGTAGGTACCCATTAAAGCGCCACGTTACCATTTGATTGTGAAACGTACACCGACTCAGACTTAATTCTTTTGTTTTACTCATTTCCTGCGAGCTATATTAAATTCAATAACTTTAATTCTTTTCAATCATTTAAGTAACTACTTGTCTTTTACAGGAGAAATAAAAACAAGGACCAAGGTCATCGAAACCTTTGTTATTAATTACCAATCTTATGAGGTATGTGTTGCAATTCGTAAAATTCAGTTTGACTTTTTTAGTCTTTATGGATACTTTGTATACTATCTTTTAGCGTGACTACCAAATAAAAGCTAAGTATGCTTCGTCGATTTTATTGTAAAAGTTCAGATCGTAGAGAGATAACGGTTCTATTTTTCTTTTCATTTCAGTTCAATGAACACAGTGAAATGTAAAAATGGAATTATAAATATAACGAACAAAATCAAGTCTAGAAGGAAGAGTTTGCTATCGACCCAGAGATCAGAGTCTTTACCCAGCGTGCAACGGTGTGAGATGCGAAGGGGCCGCTCACCTGAGCAGCTAAGGACGCGTCTCGTCTCTCCGCCCACTTGTGGCGGTGACGAGTTCGGCAGAGCGTAGCTTACGGAACGTCCGCATATCTAGCACTGTCATGCCGTACCATCATAAAGCACCACAACACGAATGAGCACGGCACGCGACTCGCATAGTAGGATGCAGGGCGCGCTAGGCGCTAGCTGGCGTGGAGCGCGCCACTACTGACTGCTGGTGGTCGCTCTCCGCTGCTAGAGACGGGCGCGGCGCGGCGGCGGCAGCAGCGCACGCACGCGCTCTTCGTCCGCCCGCCCTTACTTCCATCTCACTACTACCTACTTAGATATTATCAATAAAATTATTGTACAACATGAACTCTTCCGATAGCCGTAGCTTGTCAAATGTTTCGTCTATCAATCGTGAAATCGAGTGATTCCTCTTACTTTGGTTAAAATATATCTTTTTCTTTTATCAAATAATATAGTATCTACCTAACATAGTAACTTTGACTAATAATGATATAGAACCTCCATATATATTTTTTTTTCTCTGTGAATATAGTCGAGTTCCGTGTTACGGAATTTGTGGATTAGCTGAACCGGCAGGTGTTGTTCTGTCCAAATAAAGAATATAATGAATTTTTAAATAATTTGTACAACTTGCCTAATTTTCTTTTTAACCGACTTTAAAAAACACATTCTATGTTCAACTGTGTGTTTATTTCAATACCCTATTTGAGCAGTTTTGCAATATAAATAGCAACGCAATATAATTTAAATAGCTGAAAGAATTACATATGCCTCTAATGGCATAATTTCTTCAGTTTCAGTAAACAAATTCGTTCATTTTGCGTTTTTAAGCTTTAGTTATGATACTATAAATTTTTATCGGTGTCACTAATAATATTTCTTTTTGTCGCCCTAAAGTTTTTTTAAAGTATGTGTGCGAGGAAATAATTTTCGCAAACTGTTTCGTGTGATATATTAATTGAAAGGGCTAATTTAATTTTGATTTCGATATAAGAGCTATTAATTATTTATGAAAATAAGCGATTTACCATCTACCTGATCTTTAATAAATACAGGATTTAAAATAAAAAAATACAGCAATTATTAATTTACCTATATGTAGTATACAAGAAAATTTATAAAAAGTACATAAAATATTTGTACGAAACTCTTGTAATAGCATGAATTCTGTGCCAAGATTCAAGACACCAATCATGCACCAGTCCATAGGCACAAAGACCCTCTCTAGGGGGGCCTGGCCTCCAGCGTCACGCTGGGAAGGCCACGTAATAAAATAAAATTGCCAATTTTTTTTGTTATGATTTTTTTTACTGATACTCATTATGTGTTAATGATTTATTTAACAATTTTAAAGTATTTTTGTGTTAACATTTAATTATAGGTAATTTTTTTGTTAAGGTTCGTATTCATTTAATTTATACAAATGTTTACTCTTTGTATGAATAAATAACAAAAAATTTAAGGTAGGCACCAACTTATTCTGTTTTGGACACGAATTCGTACACCCATGCATAAGTCCAAGATTTTTTTTAAAGTTTTCAGTAAGTTTTAAGTAAGTCCATTTTTTTAAATATCAATCTGCACGATAAGAAATATCGGATCTCCCTCTATCGAGTAAATTGACAAGAGTGAAATTTTAAGTAGGCGTCTCTGGACGCATATTAAATTCACGGATTACAATGAACCGAGTACCGCGATTGAATGTATAACTGCGTGACGATTAATATCTGGCAGTGGTCCAGCATTTAGGCAACGGGACCTTGCAATGCAGCCAGCCCGTCTCCGCACGCTAACGGCTTTTCTCGGTATGCTTACAACCCTCAATAGGATACAAGCTTTAAGATAAGACATCAAATATGAAACGGATCAAGCTTGATACCTGCTTCTACGTTATTCTGATAAAAAACAGCCTTCAATGAAATACAACCTTTATAATCTTTGAAGTTGATTTTATTTGATTGAACCTCTATGCTGTTGCTTATTTGGTGCCTCTGAAACTATTCAAGCCAGCCGCAAAAAAAGATGAATGTGTGCACTTTTTTATCCAAAAATACCAAACCCAGTGGCGGATTTATAAATTTGCCGCTCGTAGGCTTTTCAATTTTTGCTGCCCCTACTGACCTCTAAAATTCGATACGCTATTTTATAGTTGATTATCACATTCATTACATTTATTCTATTGATGCAATCGCAACCTTATGATTTGAGTCTATAGTCCTCATTACATCGGCTTTTTGCCGTTATATGTATGATTGTGAATTAGGGGATGGTTCTATCAGTTTCTAGATTATTTTTACAACCCACGATTTAGTGTAGAGTACATACGATTGAGCAAAAAACAGCAGTATGTACCAATTATAAGGCGGGGTATGGTATACTATAAAAATACTTATACATTGCTAATATATTTTATCAATTTTACATTCCAAAATGCTTCACTGGAAAATATTCTTAACAAAAAAAGTTTTATAAATCCACTTTGTCCCTGGTACTTACTGGTGGTAAGACGGGATTTGAAACCACGACTAAAAACAGAAAAAGTGAGGTTTTTTTTGTTCATATCTATTAAATTTCTCCCTTTTGTTTTCTCTATTTTAGACGATTATCAAAATTTAAAGCGGTATTTGAGTGACACAAAAAGTACCTACATATATTTACGTGTACTGCATATTAAATCCATAAATTGAACTATTTCCCAATCTTCGCAATAGAAGGTAATCTTGCACTGCATCGTTAGTGCAAGATTACCTTCTATTGCTTATACATTTATCTTCCATCGACAAATTTATTTTGGCATTCTTAAATTAATCAATCAAATCAAATCAAATCAAAATTATTTATTCAGTCTAGGCTGTAACAAGCACTTGTGAAAGTCGAAAGCTACGCCATTGAATCGTAAATCTACGGCGGGAGTTCTGTACCGAGAAGAACCGGCAAGAAACTCGGCAAGGGCTGCTTTTTTTCCCTGTTTTATTTCATACAGAGCGTCAAGATTGAAAAATGACTTCATTAAAATTTGAAGAAACTTCCCATTACAATATTAGAAAATATAAGAGTAAAACAGTATTTTCGTCATTCGAATCACATGTGTAGTCAAAGAAGCTCACCGATAAACAATTTAATATACATGAAAAATGAGCCATATTTAACACCAAGCAGTTTTGTTGTTTAAATATTAATTTACAGTGTAATATCATTTACTGAGTAGACATTTCTTAATATTGGTTTTAATCTTAGGCAACGGTAAATTTAAAATTTCCATAGGAATTTTGTTATAGTAGTGTATACCTTGACCCATAAATAATGATAGTACCTTCTTTAGCCTGCATGACGGCAAAACAAGTTTATCTTTGTTCAATAAAATTTGAAATTAACAAAATCATAAACATTCCCTATCATGTATAAAAATGTAAAAAAAAAAACCATTTTAACTAATAATAAAGTTAAATAGTTTGTTTGTGTAATTTAAGCCAAAAATCTCAGAAACTACTGGAACGAATTGAATTATTGTTTTGTGATGAATAGTACACTTTTCGAGGAAGGTTTAGGCTATATAACCTCACACTATAACTGAAAGGAGCAGGAATAAAAAGTTTTTCGAAAATTGGAGAATATTATACTTTTTTTAATCTTTCCTTGCGTGCGCTGCGTAAACGGTGAAAGTTACGTATAAGTCATCTATTACGAATTTGATACTCTTTTAAAGTTTAAAAAAAAAGCCCGCGGCAGCATATGTTTATCTTGTATCTTTTCCCGAAAAAAAAGCACAGAAAGGGATGGAAATGGGAGTGGAAGTACTTATAGGACATTACATTTTGGAAACCATTGTTTACAATTTAATTTGTCATTTTAATTATATTTCATGTAATTGTTTCCCTTAAATATTGATTTTATTCTATGGTTTTTGAAGCGGTAACAGAATTACATCATCCGTAAAAAATTCAACTGTCTTATTTTCACGGTGCATATGATATAGCCTGGTAAGAGACAGATAGACAGCCAAGTTTTAGTAATAGGATTGTCGTTTTACCTTTCGGGTACGGAACCCTTACAAATTAAAACCGGAAAAATTAAAGATGCTTCCGAAAGTCACTATTCCACGGTGACGAAGTCGCGGGCACAGCTAGTTTGGTATAAACTCAATCAATGAATTTAATGAAGGTGAACTTAACAAAATCAGAACAGTCTCGACCTCACTTCAACATTACACCTTCGTTAGGAAACGCATAGGCCATCAGATAAGAATGAAACTGGTAAATCGCACGTAATGCTCACAAAAGTGAGGCGGTGGCGTAGGAATAAAGTAGCATCGCTAGGGCAGACCAGCCTTGACCACTTACCATAACGAACTGACCCATGGCGATATCATCACACTATCGTAATGTAAAACGCCTTCGTTCTGTTTGATTGCCAGCTCATTTGCGTAGATAGCCAGGAACAGTAATTAAACAGCTGAACTATTGTGCTGCAAAACTAACTAACCATAGAACTTACCTCTACACTTTCGAAGAACATTTTATAATCGTTATAATTCTAACTATGTAATTTTGGAATAACAACGTAGTCTTCTTGTTTTATTACGGGAGTTTGATTCGGGTTAGATTCAAATAAACTAGCACAGGGCATAGAAGAACATTCCTAGCACTTTGTCTTTTTTTCGACGTTCAAAAAGTAAGGCGTTAAAACAATAATTTATTCTCGAAAATAGATATTAGCTGACTTGAATATTTGAGATTTCTTTATTAACATGCTAGGTGTTTTAACAACTTTTCAACAGCCCACCCTTCTGCTGATACCTGGTGATATTTAACATAACATATTATTATTTATTGAAATTATAGTGGATAAGAATTTTGTAATTCCAGAACACATGTGTAACAGATATTTATACATTTGTTTATTATCAAACATTGCTAGATCATAATAAGAATGAACAATGACAGACGATTTTCTTGGTTACTAAAAATGTCATAGCATATCATTGATATCATTTCATACATATCACTTCGCTTGCTTCTGCTATGGTTAAGTTGCTGACGTCATACCAGAGGCGAGAACTAGCTACTTCTGACATCGCAAAATCACTTTGCCCTCGGCTCGTTATATGCACCTTCCTGAACCTATTACTATTATTAAAGTTATCGACGCCAAAACTAGTCCGTTACATAGCCTTAACTTTAATAGGCCATTAGGCCATAGCTTTTAGTTCGTACGAAAAGTTTGATCTAGGCTGCCTAGGTTGTAAATGTGAAATCGATGTCTGTGGCAAGCAAGTCTACGTTTGCACACCGTCAATGAGTTTACTTTGCCTCATTATACTAGAAACACATTTCGTTCGTCCAATAAAATAAGACCATAATTGTAAAAAACAAAAAACCCGACTGCATGAAAACAAAAGAAAGAAGTGGAAAAATATATAAATACTTTAACTTAAAACTAGAAATAAAAACCCAGTAGCTTGGAATGTTAATAAGTACTAATGAATAACTGCTCCATTAAATAGTTATAAAATCTATACACACATAAAACATATCATAAATCCAATAGCAGAATAGAAGGATCAAAAGTCAGGACCTATTTCTTTTTGACCAATCAACGGAGCCCCGTATAATTTGAGTGGGTCCCGATTGTTTTGATTCTGCTTTTGAATTTCTGATGTTTTATGTGTGTATAGATTTTTAAACTATTTCGACTACTGATTATTAGTCCCTGTAGATTTTACAACTATTTCAACTACTGATCATAAGTCCGAGACCTCACTCGGCTCAAAGTTAGATATGCTTGACCTTTAGCAAAAATTCGTGAACTTAAGTCAACACAGCTCGGTCCAAAGTAATTCTTGGCACTTAACAGCTTAATAATTTGCGAACGGCTCACTATATCGAAAAACAGTCTTCGCACACTTCAACATTTTTGAAAGACCTATCCAAGAATATCCCACACTATAGGAAAATCGAAAGAATAAAAAATCATCCCCACTTTATATGTAGGGGAGGTACCCTATAAAAATTAATTTGATTACTGTTATGTATTTAGAGATACACGCAAGGTTAAGATAAACCGATTGAGTTTAAATCATCAAAATTGGCCAAACGGTTTGGTCTCTACAATGGCATATAGATAGGAACAAACATAGATACATAGACTCAAAAACACATTACGCTCCTTTGCGTTGCGCAGTCTTTTAATGCCAAGTGCTAGTTGCGAGTGTACAACCTAAGGAAGAGAAGAAATTATACTACTAATAAAGTAAACTCATTAAAATTAATATATAAATCAATATTTATTAAGAGAAAAGTTTTGATTACATGGAAATTAGGCACCGAAATTTAGGCTGCTGTATTAAAATTCTATGACAATTGTAGCATATAGAATTTTAACATTATAGCATTATGTACCATACCTATGCCATCTTTAATTAATTTTTGGCAAATTCGTGCTACGAAATGAATACTGTGTGTATTAGACCGGTTGTAGTCTTTGTAGGGAGGCATATTTTGCAGTCTTCATAGTACTATGTATAGTACTTTCTCCATCTTTCACTTACAAAACTATGTATATGCATCGGTACCCACTACCACTAAGGTTGCGTTAGCGCAATCTCTGAGGGTTTCTGTTCTCGATTACGCTTGCTACCTTGATCTTTCGGAGGACCAACTGAATAAACTTGAGCTTCTTCAAAACTTTTGTATCAGGTTTTATTTGGATTGCGCAAATATGACCATGTTTTAAACTATCGCTGTGAACTCAAATGGCATCCCTTACGACTTCGCCGGAATTCTCGTATATTATCTCTTTACTATAATATTTTAATTTAATAAACCACTTACCCTCATTATCTCAAAGAACGTTTTTATTTTCTGCACTGCGCAAATTCTTACACTTTGCGATCATCAGAGAGCCTGAGTCTTGAGATTTCATATCACTGTACTTCTTTTTACGATTCTTCTTTCACGTGTACAAGCTGCGCGTCTCTGGAATTCTCTTAAAAATTTCGCAATTTTTTTAATAATAGCGTAACGGAATTCTACCTTTCACAATAAAATATCCTGCTATTCCTAGTAAGTGCATAATATATATTTATATTTTAAGTTTATATGTTTAGATGTATGTATGTATATTGCTTATTACGTATATATTTGTATTATGCATAGATTCATTACATATTTTGTTGTGTATTTTTTATGAAGATTATTTGAACATACTTATTTCTCTCTAATGATAACATCATTACAATACCCCCCGTATTCATAAATTGTTATCTCACTCTTCATCCCATGGTTGCCTGGAAAAAATCTCTTTAAGCGATAAGGCCACCAATTATTACATTATTTTGTAAAACTGTTTTAAATTTGTTAATGTTACTTGAATAATGTTAACAATAAAAAAATATTATATTCTATTCTACGTCAGGTTACAATAATAGGTATACTGATGTAGCTGTTTTCCCGCGACTTCGCCGACGTTTATAACGTGTCTATGTACTATGTCACCCGCGTATGACGTCACATCCCGTAGGTGAATAAGTTATTAAAATCAATCAATAGTTTCAGAGCTTACTAAATGCAAACAAACAATCAAATCTTTAATTTAATTAGCTTAGATTACTGGAATTGATTTTGTAATCTACTTTAAATATATTAAACTTTTAAATCAAGTGCAAAAATTTCACTATTTTAAAATCCTTTTATTGACAAGGAGAAATTAACCTTAACTCTTAAACCCTGAAAAGGAAATATTTAAGCGTGATTACCCGGTGCGGGATACCCTCTGGGGAGGAAGGAATCAGCAAAGAGCTCGCCGGATGCAACTTCACAACTAATTTATAATCGGCTTTTATTATTCAAAATGTCTTTATACAAATTATTATTTATAAACAGCTATTTCATGTAGTCCACAGTGTACTGGAACCAACGACCTCTCGCTGATAAGTACTAGAGGAATTCGGCCTTTACTTGCGATCTTTGGTCGCTCAGTTGATATCACCATAGTTCATTCTTTAAAAAACTTGTTACTTTAATGACTACGGCTTTACATTATTACGAGCTGGCAACTTACACTGGACGACCCTAAACTTTATATTTTTGCAGAAAATCTTAAAACGCTAAATGGCTGACAGAAAATTAACTTTCTTTTTTATTGCAGACCATAAAGTTAATTATTGCCATAAGGATCTATTACACTAGCCGAAATGTGGTAGACGCCAACGCCAACTGAGATGGGCTTCATTTGGCTGGAGGACCTGCATCTGCGGTGTTTGGCAGCCGAAAACAGATATCCGCTGCCTTTGCTGGCACGAAGGCTGTGTCCGAGTGCCAAACGACACCTATTCTTGTTTGATTCGACAGACGGTAAAGGATTAGACGGTTGGCTCGACCACGCTAGGTTCTTTTTACTGTCCACGTAGTCTGATAGCGAAACTTAATTTTGGCTTGCTGTGGCTGCCAGATCTATCATTTGCAATAGACAATTACATCGAATAACACCGCCGCTGCTTAAGATGGCGCATATACTATGTCCATATTATCAATAAATTTTATCATAAATTAAACTGTTAAACTTAATCATTGTTTAAATCTAGTAATTAAAAAAGATTTATAAGAAAAACTCGAGGAAGTCTCACAAAATAAATATAAGTATTAGACAACATCGTATGAACACATACATTGCTCGGATGAACATGAAGCATTTGTATTATGAATATTTAAAACAACGAAAGTAACACGCAACACCCACGTGGCTTTTTGAAATCGGTGTGCGAGGCACTCGGCCACAAAATACAAATTTAATTAACTTAATTTTCTTCTGAATTATAATCATAGTGACATCGGACTCACGATAGGATTTTAGTTTTTTAAACTACAACTTGCAATTTTTAACAATTTTATTTTGTATATTTTTTCTTTTTATAAAAAAAAATACTTAAAGATTATATTTTAAATATTTTTATGCATTATACTATCTATTTCTGTGTCATTGCTTGGCCTTGCGATTTACTCTTGTTGTCTCAATCTCTACGCATGCTCTTAAGAAATGGCATATTATTGCTACTGTTATTTATAAAATACCAGCAATCTACCAGGACTTACAGCAAAGGAGAGCATAAAATGCCGAAAAAATGCATAAATGCCGAAAACGCCGAGTGTACTATGAATTAGTAGATAAACAGACAGCTGCGACTCTTTAGAGTTCCTGTTTTCTTTTTGGGAAAGGAGACCTAAACTACATTGCATTAACCTATGCCGTATATTTTCTGCTCTTATAGAAAGATGTAAGTAAACAATTATTTTACATTTTCAGCTAAAAACACTGAACAGAAAAATCCATTATTGGATCCATTATTGATTGGATCTACAATGCAGGCGGTTATCTTAACCACTAATCTAAATAAAAGTATATTTTTGTGTTATTTATGCTAATAACACAAAACCGACCTCCGTAGCAGAGTGGTTCGCACGCCGGTTTCAAGGTGTCGCCATCTCTGAGGTCCCGGGTTCGATTCCCGGTCGGGTCAATTTAGAAAATGAGCTTTTCTATATTGACTCGGGTCTGGGTGTTGTGGTACCTTCGTTGTCTCAGATACTCCATAATACGGGGGCTTTAGCTACTCATCTTGGAATCTGAGCAATGTATGTGATGTTGTTAAATATTTATTTATTTATTATTTATTTATTTATTCTTCTACCATAGGAAGCTAAATCATACACGGGTGACATGAGCTATAAATTATACTGACGAAGTCGCAGGGAAACTGTTAGTCATAGATATTTGCAAAATTAAAATTATAAAACAATCGTATATGTAGGTTATTAACGTTATGGTTAAATAAAATATAATTTTTTCAACAAATACTTTTTTGTGTCAAAAAGCATAAGTTGGTTTTGTGATTTAATTATAATACGCAAAAATGTTTGCGGAACAGTTAAGAATCTAAATCTCCATTACTAAAAAGTAATCAAGAGTAGGGAATAGCCAATGGTGTTGAGTTAATAAAATTACATTAATGGCGTGTTACCTTAATGAGACGTCTTGTCCACCCCTCGATGAACTGTAATTACGAAATTGACGTACTACGTCAATTCATGCGTGTATTTTCAATTGAGAAGTTATATATGTGTATAAAAATAAAGAAATAATACCACAAACATTGTTGATCTCAAGTTTCTGTCGGGTGCAGTATCACTTAGTGATTCAATACTTACAGAAAAGATAATCAATTCTCTTAATTTATTTTGCGCTGTTTGTGGAAATGTTAAAATCGAGTATTTTAAGATCCTCTGTGATTTGTTCCTTAAGAATTTGATAAAAACTCTATTTTTGTTATTTTCGTGCTAAAGATACTTATGTACTTACGATGTATGTTTTTTTTAATAAAACTAGTTGTCCAAAAATCAAATAAAATCATATTCAAAATATAACATAATCACTACAATATAAAGTGTATACCAAAATCATTTTAGCTACTAGTTACGTACATTGATGTAAATAAAATAGCAATGTATATTTATGATATAATATATTTTATAATATACCTTTATTGACAAAGTTGATGTAACATTTAGACAAAGAAATTCGATAAATATTTTATGAGTAACAAAATGACCGTAACATTTTTTACTACATCGATTCTATCACGAATTCTCTGAAAATTATTACATACGTTATCAATATAACATCCGTGTCAGTCAATAGCACATTAGGTTATACAAAACTATACAATTTCTCCACTTAAACTTGGTTGAAATATTAATGCGTTAATTTTCCGTAGTTATTTTGATCACTTTTTCTAATAAATTCTCCATGACTAAGCTTAAAAATTAAACAATCACAATTAATTGAAAAAAAAAATGATTTTTTATTAAGTATATTGATAGCACGCTTCACATGCATTTTTTATCAAAAACTACATATTCTGTCATCAGTCTTCAGTTCCAATATTTTTAATACATAACATTTTACAATACTCACTTCCTTCCAAAATGGTATGATAAATACTTTATATTTATAGAGCCTTAACCACAAAAAGATCGTTACAGCTAAGTAATTTATTGTTTGTTATTAATAATGAAAAGTTATATAAATCGATAAGCTTTACATTCATTTTCTATTATCTTTTTTACACATGGTGTAAGACAATTGCTAGTAATTTTGAAAATTCTCGACACAGTAGCGTGCAATGGCAAGCGTGGTAATAGTTCGTAAAATTACAGTCGCTATATTTTGTTATGATTTTCGTATATGTAAGAGGAAATGCATGGATTCGGGAATCTTATACGATTCCTAGGAAATCTACTAGGATAATTCCAAAAATAGTTAGAAAATGTATGCAATAAATTGTGATTCAAACATTTCCAAGAGTCTCATATGCAAGTCCTGAATAATATAAAAGAAAAAAAAATCTATTTACTAAGTACGGAATTCTATAGATTTCCTAGTAATTCTATTAAATTACCGATTTCCACAGATTGCCTGTAACAAAGTAAGTGTGTGTTCTGTTATGTAACAGAATATCGGTTTAGTCTATAAATGTTTTTCACCTAGAAAAGCGTTAGGTAAGCATTTTGCGCGCTACTAGGTCTTTCTAATTAAGTATCGCAGCCTTCAACGAATAGAAGGCCATAGGAAAAGGCTTCGCGCTTCTATATTTACCAAAAACTCATTTAGTTAACACTTTAATATGCTTAAGATCATTCAATCATACAAGTATTACACGAGCAGATTCATTTTTTCACGAGAGTAAATAAAACTCTACACCTTTATGTTTATATAAGCATATTTGTATTATTGTAAAAATATAAAACATTATTAGCTTAACATCTCTTTGATACTCATCTTGGAGATAATATCACATTAGCAAGATCGTTTATTTGATAATACCAAGTGTCTCATCGACTCCTTGCATATTTCATCTACATTGCCGCTTTTTTACATCGATTCTTAATAACACAAAAACAATGTCGAAAATTAATTATTCTTTGCTAATTAAGCTTTATTGATTGTAAGGTATCTATTTTTGATTTCTTATTTCTACTGCCAATATCCAAACGTTATTCCTCAAATTATTTAATGCCGTAACTCATCGTCCGTTTCCACTGCCTCGCAACTATGATACTTTGAAGAGGTGTCAGGGCAACTGTCTGCTACTGATAGATCGTCTGATGAAGCGGCGGGCGCTTCGTGTGCCGCTAGAGGCATTAGTTCCTCATCACCTCCAACGTACGCAACCCCATTACGTTTCGCTGTGCTAATTAAAGTGTCAGGTTCGCGTGTCCAACAATCTGTTAAGAAACATCGATACTGACATGGTTTTTCTATATATATATCTAGAAATAAATTATCTATAACTGTTGTTTGTAGTGTTATAATCAATATCTAGTGTAATGTCTATCATTACAGAAATTCGTTCGTGTATAAACGATCACAAATTACCGTTTACTATAAATGATAGTAAAAACGGCTTTGAAATTATAATGATCTATTAATATTTTAGCGAAGATGAACTTTAAAATACTTCAACGTAATTTTCGATAGATTATTTTAATACAATTGAATAGAATTCATGTTTTTCTTGTTTTTAAAAGCTGACTGGTAAAGTCCAATTAAAATTTGAATTACAGCTTAAAATGGTAGAAAACTGTTTCTAAATTATTATTCTGTAGTTGATTACAGAACTGTAATATGTAAAATTTTTTTTGCTTTCAAAAAATAGTGGGATTTCTTAGGCGACATTCATTACTGGTAATGTTCTATAATTCTTCTTATTTCAAGAACAGATAGTGCCTACCATTTTATACATTAAATCGATACTTACTAGGTCTCTTCTCTGGTGGCACAGGTTGCACTGTAGTGGGTGGTGGTGGTTTATTAGCTGGTCTCAATCTTCTAGGACTACGAGCTAAAGCATGCGAGATACTCGGCAGTCTTATGTCCAAGTGGGATCCCCTCTCGGTAACAATTTTGTTATTCATAGCGTATAACTTGGTGGTGATGTCACGCGCTATAAGTGTGGTAACGACGCAAGCTAAGTACTGTTCTTTTACAAAGAGGTATTCTAAAGAACTGCGCTGCCAGTAAACATAACGGCAGGACGACGCCGCTACTATTGACACCTGTGAAATATAAAGCTTTTATCAGCTTAAAAGATGCATCACCATAAATAATTTTTTTTAGTATAAACAAGTTTCCGTCTATAGAATTTTATTCTCAGACGTTATATAGTACTCAGTCCATGGAAGACATTTCTACATGACACTTATAATGAGAGCTTAACAAAACGGTAGTTTCTTACTAACTCTAGAGCTTTATAATACATTATATTTTGCATGGGTAGTATCACGGCATGAAAGACGACAAAAACACTGGCACCCATAGAACCACAGCCCGGAACCTTGATTAGCGATTTAGGCTTCTATTATTAAACATGTGTCTGCGTAGACTTGAAAGCACCGAAAGCATCCATATAACGCTGGAGGTTAGTTTATTATAAAACTGTACTCCCCCATAAATTAAAGCCGTTTTGCCATATTTCGTTGTTGTTGTTGGTAATTCTTAATTAAATTAAAACAAAACCTTTCACAAATTTGTAATTGTGCCACACAAAAGATAATGTACGAGTAACAACCGTGAAATCAATCCATTACCATTAGTAAGTTGCCGTAAGTTAAGCCGAACGTTTTGCCATTTGGCACACAGCCATTACTTTAGATTCTTGTTTGGCGTACAAGCAAATAAATGGATAGCAGTAATTAATAAGCATGTTTGTTTTATGATTTTACTAAACATAAGTTATTCTTTTGTAGAAGCATATAGCGCGACATTAACTAATCAATAATAGAATGTGTAATGGTATACTATATTTTTTACAGCATATTTGGTATTCTATATTTAAGTATGGCTTATAGGATTAGATACATGCTTTCTTAATGGGAAGTTTATGTGTATGAAAAGGCATTTAATCTGGCTTTTAATCAAGCCCAACGTTTTCGTAACAGTGTTTATCCTTCATCGATATTTAACCCAGTTTCATGCATTTATAGCCACTTTGGCTGTTAAATGTGCATATCAGACAACAATTAGGTCACTGAAACGGTGAAGTAAAGTGGAAGCGTGCTGTTAGCAAGTAAACTAAGTTCAAAATAACTTAACAATGTTTTTTTTTGTTCAGTACAACTTAATTTGTATACAAAATGTTTCAAGGACTGAAACTAGATACTTTAATTGTTATTTAAAAAAAACCTTTTGTTTTTTGTACGCATGTAAATCGTGTACGCATTTGTTGAGAATAATAGACAACGCAAAGTGAAACACACGAATATGGTCCTTGTGTACAAAAAAATGTATATCTTCATTTATTAAAGTATATTTACTATTTACCTAAGTCTGGCATGTCACAGATATGACAGGTATGACGCATTAAACAATTTGACTTTGACGACTGTTTTCTTATTGTCACTGTTGTGAAATGTTATGTAATAACTTAATAGTTACCTATTTGAACTTACATTCTAGTGATGTTTGACTATAATAATACATACGTTACAGACTAAGAATAAGATACTACGTATGACGTTACACACAGAGATTTTTATTCTTTCAACTACCTTAAGAGTGTAAGACGGATAGTACTCTATGAAGATATGCTGTTATTTATCACTATAACTTCGACGCACCTAAGGGCCACAATTATGTAGATACAAAGGGTATATTAAAAAAAAGATACTATAGTGTGCTTTAAATTAGATATAAATAAATCACGAGTTAGTTAAGAACTTCCAAGAAGTTGTGTTTGCATTTTGTAAACAAATGAATAGTTTAGTGACGAAGGCAAACATTAAACTTGCACTGTTATTAACCTTTAACCTTACTTCATTTACTTAATTATAATGTTGTACGAGAATTTTGTCTTTACCTTTTATGTTTAAAAAAAAAATATTATGAGGTTTTAGTATACAACTCTAACATTGGTATTCATAAACTGTCAAATACGAATATACTATGTGCGTCAAATGAGGATGAAGAATTTAGTTTCTTGCTTTGATAAAATAAAAATATGAAATTCAATATCATAAATAACACCCAATGTCCATACATTATTTTCCATGCAGTAATCTGTTTTAGAGTTTATCAACGCTACTGCAAAGAACATTTTCTTTTGCTTGGTACTGCCAGATTATAGAGAAAAAGTGAGTAAAGGTGTGTATACATGTCCACATGTAACCCTGTGGTGTGGAGGATCTCGATTAATGCTCAAACGAGCGTCTTCTCAATCAACCTTATCCTCGCCATGAGTATCCACATACCTTAAGAATTCAAATGTTCGTTGTAAGAAACAAAATATATGCGCTCGCTATTTTACTTAAATAGCGCATGGAAAAAATCAAAGCTAAAAACATCTTATCCAGAGGAAAATCGCGAGTCAAATGACGAGATTTTTAATAAACTTCAACTAAAGACAAGTACTAAATTCAATTGATATTAAATATTTTACATAAAATATACAAGATATTTTGCCATTTATTGAAATCCTTATTACCTATGAATTTTCATCGTTTGAAGAGATAGCGTCAAAGAATTGTATGACGTTCTTCGATTTTGCGTGATTTTAAATTAATAAAAATCCTGATATCGTCTCGGTTACTTAAAAAAGTATAAACAAATTGTTATTACAAAAGATTAAAACTCCTCAATACATTATGAAATATGAAGTGCTTACTTTGTATAGACGGTATTAAGCCGACCTCAGTGGTAGAAGAACATCGTCTTTATAGGTTAAGGCTAGTTCTTTGAGTGTACAGAGTTCCTTGATTAATGAACTCATCAACGGCGCCCCGTTAGTGAGCCCAATTGCCTTACAACGGCGAAATCTTTACTGGCGCATTTTTGCGTGAAACGAGGGGAGCGTTGAAATATAAATTAAAGGAACCCAGCCGGAAGCTTGCCTCAATTAAATTTTTGTTTTGATGCAAGTACCATAGATGATTTTTGTTGGAATAAGTAACAAAGGTAGAAGGCATCTTTAAAGATAGAAGGCAATTATAAATTACCAATTTATATCTAGGCTAAATAATTACTACCTATTTAAAACTTACTATATAACGCCACCAATAAGGTTATCTATAAATGTAAGTGTATTGTCGGCAGTAAATGTGCTTATATTCTGTAATACAGCTTCGAACACATCTCTATAAGATGGTTATCAAAAAAGTAGTTTTTATTTTTAAATTTAAAAAAAAAATTTGACACTCTCTCTGTCAGAATTAACCAACAGTTTTGAAATAAAATAACAATGGTTGATGATTTTTACCTTAAACTTCTCGTCGATCGTAGCTCTACTGGATTCAAATTCGGGAGAGTCCAGAAATTCGCAGGGAAGGATCGGGTGTAAAAATTGATGACCGCTCATTACGTTGACCTGTGAGCCCCATAAAAAACGTTATTTATTATTAACACCGGTCCATAGAATTATATACATACATATTAGGTTCCATTAACAACTTCGAGGTAAAAAAAAAATCTTCTTAATATTTCGGTCACGATTATGAAACTTGGGTTTTTTAAAGGTTTTAACAGTGAAATGTAAAAGAATATACAATAATGAAAAACTTTTAATAATTAAGTTATAAAAACTTCCCAAAAATAAATATGAAGATTATAAAAAATTACATAAACGTAAATACTTTTTGCTGTATTTTATTTCTACTTGGACATATAAATTATGTTGCATGACCTATAAAATATACACATAGTATATAAAGACTTTTTGGACACGTGTTTTTTAAGACTATAATGATTCTATTTATCTATATATAGTAGGCAGAGAGGACCGAACACCACTATGTATGGTCCTTACATACTTCTTTCGCCTTATCCACTTTTATTACTCTTTTCATACATACTCGCCCGTTTTTATGGCTTCTGAAATCACTTTCTAAGAGCACATGATTGATTTGATCGTGAAAGACGTATCGTGGCCTTTCTCGGCTTACTATTTACATTACAATGATTGTTTTAATTATACTTTGGTGTTAACACAGTCTAGAAGACACAATTGAAAAACAAGAATTTCTGACTTTTTTATAAATAATCTGTAATTGTTATATTCTGTAGAAGCTTATCTTTCACGGAGTTTTTTAAAATTATATGAAAATAAATAAAATATATTATTTTCCAGTACATCACTAAATTTTTTGACAACAAAATTTATATACGTACTTAAGAGAAAATATTACATTCCCGTTATTAAGCCTATGAGGATTTTTTTTCTGATTCTAAGAAAATTATAATATAGGCACGTGCATAATTATTGTTTTTCTACAAATTTACATTAATTTTATTTAAATCGTGCAAAATTTTAAAGGTTCTCGTACATTTTTTCATGAAACATAAAAGAATAATGCGAACTTATTTAATTTCAGGGGGTTAATAATCTTCATCAATAAAAACTTAATTTAATATGATATACCTAAAAACAATGTATAAAGATAAAAGCGCATTTATGATATCCTGTTACTGAGATATATACCTACTTATTTAAAAAAATACTACCTATTAAAAAATATTACACCAAAGTAAGTCACGTTCCAAGCGTTATGCAAACGGAGCTTTATAGATATTCATTACAAACATTGGCACGTGTTCACACAAAAATTATTTTAAACTGCTCGCTCGACAACATACAGGAAAAATTTATTACCGGTGTATCTTTTTCTCTTTAATAGAAAATGATCGTCTTTTTTGAAAATGTATGTAATATATTGACCCAAATCGGACATCAACCACTCGTTACAACATAATTCGCATCGTGTATTTAGACATCTTTTTATCTCCGATGTTAGCAGGTTAAAAAAAGAGACAGAGAGAACAAAGACATAACGTAACAAAGACAATAATTATTACCCTACTGACCACAACATTTTCCTGTTATTATAAGCTGTCCGATAAGGATAAAACCAGTTTTCTTATTATGGATTTCCCGAACGCTAAGGGCACTTTAGAATTCTAACGAACAAAGAGCGATTATAGAATTACAATTGGAATAAGTTTTGCTTGTGATATTCTGATGTGGATGCTCTGAGCAAAAAATCCCATCAGTTTATATAAAGGCAGGAAAATTAATTTTACTCGTAGTACTTTACCATCATCATACGGTTTATAGCGTTGGCATAATGCCCAATATACTCCCGATGTAACAACTTGATAGTTAGCTTTATATGATCGTTTGAATAACTCTTAACGTTTTCATTTGTATTTTTGAATATTTTAAGTTATGAATAAGTTCTTTTTATTTTCAAGAATAAAAGCTACAAGGTTTTCTTATATATTTTAATGTACCTAATGAGATGATACGTATGATTTACAAATTTTATTTTATAAATAGTGCATGTTTTTATAATTTTAGTGATTTAACAGTAATTTTGTTACTGGCCGTCCTTTTATAAATATTTTTTTATCTGTGTTTCTCATATCACATAGGACTTCTTAAAGACTACTCTGCCATATTGGATTTAGACATAATTATTTTTATTATATTCATATTTTATAAATAAACCCTTTCATCTATATCCATTATTTATTACCCATAATTACTATTTCGCCATATTGTGTCGTCCCCGAATTAATTCATGCTGATGGCATACAGATTTAGTTTCAAAAGTTACTATCTAAATCTGTGATCTAAACTAAACCCGTATGCCACAACGTAATCTGTTGAGGATATCTTTAACTTTGAAATTCTGTTACAAGATTTACAGAGTTACAGAATACATACACTGCAAATTAAATAACAGCTTTCCACAACAACTACCTCGGACCTCGGGCAACTCTAGCAAGACTGGACTTCACCCCCGTAATTTTCACTAACCAGGCTGCTCTTCAAAGCGATCAAATTTCTCAAGAATTTTTAACTTTCGCAGTTAATATTAGTACAACATTGCAGAGCAAATCTGTCAGAATACACATATGTTTGTATAGATATCACAATAAAAGAATATAATTCAGACATATGTTTATTATTTTTTTCATGAAAAATCGATTAAAATTCACTAAGAACAAAAAGTTTTGTTTACCTTTCCCGATAGTAGGAGACCCAAACGGTCCGTCTTTGTCAAGTTTTGCATAGCATAAGCCTCCCCGGCATGAAGAGACATTATGTGTGCAAAATCTGGAGATACCATTCTTTTGAACTGCAATCGAGATACCTAAAGGAATTTATAGTCCATTCAGATAAATGGTTACGTTACAATTTATTATATTTACTTTTTCAAACAAATTTAAAAAACAGATTTTCTTTTCTTACTATTTTGCCCAAATGCAGTTAACGATTGTCGGCGTTCGATTGAATGTCGTTCTACTTATTGGTCTTAAATAAAATAACATAATACATGAGGTTACAATACTATTCAAAATATTGATTCCAAATTATTTACAAACTGTTGTATGGAACTTTTAACTATAGTGCTCTACTGACAACAGAACTTGCAAAGGCTTTGAAACGTCAAAAACATTTTGAAATACGCGTGTTACAGTCGATATACTTAAAATATGGTGGAAACAATTGTTAAGAATATTGATTTCAAATGAAGTTACCTTGAAGGGCTCAAACAGAGTATGGTAGACTTCCTCCAGTTCTGGATCGAACTTTACTGGTCTCATTTCGTACACCAAATAGACCACCTGCGCTAGATTCAGGAACACGAAGCCGAAGTTCCAAGAGAAAGCGTCGGGCGAACATATCACGTGCCACGCCCATATTGAGTACAGCATAAAAGCTGCAGAAAAACTTGAAGCTAAAAACTTGTATAGAATTATAAGGGGACGGTTCGGTCACTGGTGACCAAAAATTGTGATATCGAGCTACTACGTGCTTCGGAAGGCATGTTAAGCCGTTGGTCCCGGCTGCATTTGCAGTCGATAATACACTCCAATACGCATTATGCCAGTGTGGAGGGTTATGGCCCAGCCTCCTCCTTAACCATTCATAAGGACGGCCAGGGGTGCGACCGCCTAACTCATGGACGTAGCCGTAGTCGTATCTATAACCTACGCTTTATAGGTTTAACACATGAATCTGTTGATATTGTTTTAAAATTAATAATTTTTTATTATTTACATATTTAATCAACGCTTTTAGTTTTTTTTGTTTGCTGAATTATTAAAGTTAAACGAAATTTACAAATTGTCGAATTGATACAAACAATGCTATTTCGAAAAGAAAAACAAACCAAAATGTTTGATAAAATATTAAAATTTAAAAAAAAATTAAAAGAATAAAACAGATTCATAAGAAATATCGATAAAGTGTAGGTTATATCTACGACTACGGCTACGTCCATGAGTTGGACGGTCGCGCCCCTGATCCCCTACAATGGGACGTAACAGGGTTGAAGATGATGATGAGCCGCTGTAAATGGAGCTGGAATCTATTTCTGAAAGCCCAACGACAGCTCTTTCGAGACCATAAATGCTAACCACTACGCCATGGAACTCGTCAAGTCAAGCCATAAAAAGATTATTTTAAAAAGTAATTTTAAAAGTTAATTAAACTCGAAAAGAATTACATTTCATTGGTGTATTTTCTTTTAGAAACTATAATAAATAAAAAGTAGATGATTTAAATACCCTGTAAAGCTATACAGAGCCAAATTCATTTCCTATTAAGCAAAATGCCAGGATAACTATTTGTTTATTGCTGATACTAGGTCCGAAGACTTATTCATGGTAGCCATTGTAATTCAGTTGGCTGTCTCCACAAAGCATAACACTGAAAATATTTCATAAGTAATATCTTTTGGATAACTTTAGAGTATTATAGTGGAGACGAACAACATACTATTAAAAAGTAACAGTGTTTATGTGTGTATCTGTTTAACTACTAAGCCAATTTAAATGATTAGAACATAGGGTAGTTTTAATCGCGAAAAAGATGCTTAAAGAGGTTCTACGAAAAGCGATAATAACTGAATAACACGCGAGCGAAAATCTACCCAGTTCAAACGAGGTACCTTTTCGTTTGCGTGTTATTAAATATTCCAGCCCTTTTACGTTCTCACTGATGGGGCTCAGGCCTTCCTTTTGGATGGTTAAGGAGCATGGGCCATGTATGACCCACCACGCTGGCCCAATGAGGATTGGAGGGTATTAAAAACTGTAAATGCAGCAAGGACCAACGGCTTAATGTGCCTTCCGAAGCACGGAGTAGCTCAAGTTTTTTGGTCACCCATCCTGTGACCTAACTTTGTGAAAGCTGCTTAACAACGACGATGGCGGGCCGCGGTGCTTATCCAATTCGCCAACGAGTTATATCGTTTAGTGTACATTTTGATATATTAATATTAAATATATGTATAAAAATGTCTTTAAGTTACTAAGTAACTTTCTTAGATCATCGAATAAGAATCAAAAATATTGATTATTAACCTTTAGCTCTGGATTATCTGTGGTTTTGGCTGCAAGCCACTCTAGGACCACGTTGTGAACTGTGGCTTATATTATCCGTTCTTCTACGTTTGTATATTTTCGTTAATAGCCTTTTCATTCGGCTTCGAAATAGTTTACTTTTATAACAATAGGTTCAATGTTATATTGTTATACATTAATAAACTTGACAAATATTATAGAGGTGAGCTAAATTAGGCATAAAAATAATGTAGATGAGATCATGAGATATTTTAATAATCTCATTTGAAAATATGAACTGACCAGTTTAGTTTATAATTAAACCATATTAGAGGTGCCTAAACGATTGTATTTCCTATAAGTAACAAAACATTGTAAAAGTAATAGAGATCATTAAATATTCCTTTATTAGTAAATTACAAAGTACTTTCATGTCATGGAAGTATTTAGTAAGTTAAGGTAATATACTTTCTCAAAATAAAATATTTCTTAAGTAGGTACTCGATATACCGAATAATCTCTACCACAGAAAACAGAAGGATCATAAAAGTAAGCCGTAATTATTAATTGTCGAAAAAAATGATAGTAGGTTCCTGTAGTTCTTATTTCATCTTTTTGTTCTTATTTTACCAAACAGGCATAATTATTCTTTGCAACAGAATAAATATGCTTGTTAGGTAAAATGTTATTGTTTGGATCACTTTTAACACAATATCTACTGTTCATTTATTTTCAAAACATTAAATTATTTACAACTAAAATATAGTGTTACTGTTCAAGAGGTTGTTATTTTTATCAAGCATAACAGATTTCTTTTTCAATTTAACAAAGGCATTGTAAATATTTATCTAATTGCTATTATTAGTATACTGTTAGTTAACGAATTAAAAATATAATTACCAAATATTAGAATGGTGTGCATCCACAGTTGTCCCTTTTTGGTACTAGGAGCGCAATAAGAAGCCACAAATAGCATATTCGAAAGCTAAAACCAAATAAATTTTGTAATACATTTCACATATATAATTATTTAAGTCTATGAACATTAGTATAATCTCCACTCACTTGAAATAATGGATGCTGTGAAATTCGCCATAGTGGACACCACGGCCAATACCATGGACCTACAATTGTTAAGCAATTCAACCGTAATTCAACGTAAATAGTTTAGGTAGATATCGGTTATGAGATATCTGTTTATAAATTATGGTTCGGTTTACTTACCAGACGGCATTGTATAATTTATTGAACCAAAATCTTGAAAAGTGCCATTTTCGCCGGGCCACGTAAAATTATATTCTCCTACTTCCAAATATTCCGACTTTTCACTAGACAGAGCTCTGTGCGACATTTTTTTATTTATTCGTGAATTATCTTGTAACGACTTCTTAGTCCTAACGCATTATTTTCTTAACTCACCCTTTTTATTATGCTTCGCGCCAAATCAATAACATCCGGAATTTGACTCAACGCGCCGCCGCTAGTAACGCCATCTTCTCGAACATGAGTAAATTAGGAAAATCAGTGAAAATTTCACTGGATAGTCTATGTTTCTTTTACGTTTCAAAAAAATCCTCCCTCTTCAGAACAGACTATATAAGATCATAGACTATACTGTGGTTTTTTTTACATGTATGGTAAAGTAAAGCAGAGCGTACAGATTTAACCACCAATAGTAGCGACATCTAGTTTGGTTTCGGGAACTAATGTTTTTTTTTAATACTTCATCATTGCCTTCGTTTTATTACTTTGGTCCTTCTCTTTATTATTTTAAGGACTTATTGACCTATTCAGAGACTTCATTGGTTCATAAAACAATCAGGAAATATTAAAAAAAAATAGTTCCCGAAATCAAACTAGATGTCGCTACGGTACGTTCTTGATTTCTCCATGACAACCATTCCGGTTTTCTTTCACGTTTAAAAGTAAATTAGTTTTCAAAACTCAATAAACAACTCATATTCTATTTGTACTTTTTCGTATTTGTATTGATATCTAAGTTTCGAACTTTTCAAATTTCTATTTTTTTAATATGTTAGTTAAAAGGAACGGAAATGACTGTCTTTGGTTCATTCGTTTCCTGCAACAATCAACTTTTGCTAGAGTCACCATCTAGTGGAGGTACTTTTTTTATGCTTTCGTTCTTTTTAAATACTTCCTCATTGCATGCATTAAACCTACTATTAAAAAAATGTTTTGACATTTTATTGACGTTACATTGACATTTTGTCTATGAAAACTTCATTCATATTCTTATAAAGGTGTGATGTGAGTAGTGCGGTTTCATAGGCGAAATATCTTACAAATCAATTGCAATGAGGTAGCATCGGTTTATAAAAGTTCAATATAACATCTAAATAATATGCCTTAAAGTATTTGTGTGAAAAAAGATAAAAATAAATCTTTACGGGGATGCCGAACATGAACAATGCCATCGTCGCCTGTGGTAAGTATATTTGCACTTGATTTTGTTTAACAATGACTCATAAACACCAAGTTACACTATTTCAAATGAAATATAAAACTAAAAAAGTTTTCTTTGTCACAAAACAGTAAATTAACTATTACGCGCTTTCATGGAAATTATCATTGAACTCAACCTTGTTGATAAATTTACATACATAATTTCAAGATATTATTGATAAAACACTATATTACTATTTAATAATCGTAGGACTCGATGCATATAATCTTACAGTGAAAATACATTGATTATTGACTCATAGGCACATAACCTTGTGCCTATAATATTTACTTTTCAGTGTCATTATTATTGATTATTAGTAGATACTAAGTAATAAGCATGGTTATTTTAATAACTATTTGCAGTATTTTTATTGAGTATAGCTCCAATTAAAAAATCTATAATAATATTGAAAAGAGAGAATGTTTTTTTAACTTTGTATGTAATAGAGGCAAATCTGAGTCAAATTAGGTAAAAAAATATTTTACCATTTGTATTATTTTACCTAAGATATATTATTTTAATCATCTGCAAGTAATATAAGAGAAGTCACTTATACAATAGGCTATAATACCTTCACACTTAAATGTATAAGAGTTTTAAACCCTGTTATCAAATGAAATAAAATAAAAACACATTATCCTTCCTTAATTAGTAAGCTTTTAAACTTTCATGAACTAAAAATTTCAAAACTTCATAACATTGTGCAACCATAACCATTCACTAAATTGCTTGGGACATCTCAATTGACATTTAAATTGATTAAAGACCTCTGAGTACACTGTTGTCGTTGTATTCATTAACTTTTAATAGCCTTGTTATTATTGAGTTGATATGGAGAAAGCTTATGTTATTTAAACCACATTTTTTGTGAACTTCACTATTCAACTGCATTGCAAAAAACATCATTATTTTAGATTACTTTGCAATTATCATTTCATTAATTTTCATTTATTTTGTAATTTCATTAGTTAACCTTTATGCTTTACCGGGGATGCTGTTGGAATAATAATAAACATACATGAATTATATTAAAATAATGAACATCATATTGTATATTACTAATTTTGGATAAAAGTTAAGTGAAAAAAGTATGTATGTCTATTATTATTATTTGTGGAAATTGCACTTGTGTTTGTTACTTGTTTTTGTATGCACTGCCTAATGGTCTTACTAATAAGCAATGTTAATCAACACATACAATGTATAACTACATAATAGTGTCTTTTTCACTTGAAGTGTAAATCACATTGTGATGGAGCAAACAGAACTATGTATAACTAAGCAAGTAATAAGTTTCTTATTAGTAAGGGTATAAATGTGGAATTCTACACCATTCCTAAATATATTAAGGGCACCAAGCCTTTTTTTACACTGTACACACATTCACATATAGTACTCTCATCAAATAAATATAATAAAAACATATATTTTTATCACAGTTATTTAATAGATAAATAAAATTAATGGTGGTTTATTTAATGTTAAAGTTTGAGGTTTTGTCACACCTGAAATTGCTGCAAGGATTCCATCAAATATATTCTTCCATTAAAAACAATGCAACCCATAATATACATAAAATAATTGAGGTTTTAAAAATACTGATTATCCTAATTTAAAAGTAAATAATAATTATTATGGATAGAAATTCTACTATGTTCCTGTATACAGAAATAAGGTAAATAGTAAAATCCCGTCAGTAATTTATATTCTAACTATCACTTAGTTGTTTTCCAGTTTTTGATCATAAACTTGATTTTGTCGTCATCCTTTATAATTAAAAAGTTGTTGGTTGATCAATTAATTGTTAATATTGAATTATAAAGTGATTATTTTACATAAATTCTTATAACAGATTAGAAATGGATGAATGATTTTATTAATAACAATGTTTATTTAACAATTAAGAAACTTTAATTCTATCACATATATCTATTATGACCAGGTATGTAATTTATTTGCCTAAAAATATTATAGATCCTGAAATATAATTTGTTTATATTTAATTTTATCCATATACATACTAATGAAGACTTTCAAGAAAAATTAGTTGTGAGAAAACTGATTGAGTTTTCATTGCATAAATAGACTTCATGAAAATTTCCTTACATTACTTCATATTTTGAATCATTTCTATTGATTGAAAACTTTTTCCTTATATGATATTATCATATATCCAACTGCACTACAAAACTATCATAGTAATGGCAATTCACACTAAAAATATTATCAAATTGTTAATAATATGATTCTATGTTCATTAATTATTAATTATGAGTTTCATTATCACTTCTGAATAAAGGCTAATGCAAACACAATGCTGTCACCACAACCAACAGTGATCCCCGGTAATGTATATAAAGTGTGTGCTATATATTTCAGATGAATATGAAGTTATCGGTGAAGGTCAGTGGCAGACCCTTGAGAATAGTGGTGATGAACAAATCATCAAAATATATGGTTTCAAATATTCGAAAGTCCGTGCGATTTTATTTCATAGCACTTGCATACTACTATGTGGGTTACCATACTTTGCTTTGGCTTATTATCCGTCTTACAACAGATTCAAGTACCTAAAATGCAGTTTGAAAATGGCTGAGCAAGTTTGTGGTACGTAAATAATAATTATAATTACAGCTGGATGTGATATGCTGTTGACTGTAAAATAATTTAAAAAAACGCACAAATACATTCTTTTCTTACAGTGACGGATGCAGATGGTCTATTTAAAATAGAAAAAGTGAGAGACATTGATCTTAATCTCTCAAATCACAGAGATAACAAATTACGCTATTTCATTTACCAACATACCCGTTTCATCTGGCTGCATGATCAGGGAGCCTTCACCAATGTCCTGGCACTCAATGACAGGCTAACCATCAATCTATTGATGGAAAATGTGTCTGGTATTAACAAGCGTCAACAGAATGAACTGTAAGTGTATATTTTTCATTAATTAAAACTATAGTATGAAATAAAATTAATTAATTACATCACTTAAGCATATATTATTAATAATATCCTTAGAAAGACATCTTAAAGTGTTGCAGTGATAAATAGTTAAACCAAAAACTGATACATTTAAAATACATTAAATCAATTTGTTGCCGACAGCCTTACCATGCTTTTGAAATATTATTACTGGCCTCTTTAAGTAGGTTTTTATACTTGTTTTTAATTTATATTTTTTTTATTTTTTGACTTTGTCAATGTATCTTGCCTTTGTACGTTGATTAATAAATGTCTCTCTGTGCTAAAAGTTATATTATTTAATTATATACAGTCCTCTGTTTCTTGCTGTCGATTACACAATTCTTTCAGTGTATTAAAGGAGGCACAATTTAAAAAAAATTTTTTTGTTCCAGGATCAAGTTATATGGAAACAATTCTGTAGAAGTGGAAGTAAAGAGTTACTGGACTTTATTTGTAGAAGAAGTTTTCAATCCTTTCTATTTATTCCAAGTTTTTTCTATCATATTGTGGTCATTGGATGAATATTATCAATATGCTTCATGTGTTTTCATACTATCTACACTGTCCTGTATGCTGGCTTTGTATCAAACGAAACAGGTATGTTCATTAAATTAGTTTTTAATGAAATCCTAAAATTATAAATTTAATACAAGCACCTAACTAAGATCAATATATTTATTTATATTTGACTAGCTTTTTTCATCTATGGCTGCAATAAGTTGCGGTTTTAAAAGAACAATAAATAATTAATATAATATACTAGCTTCCTTATTGTGACTTTGCCCATGTAAATTATAGACTTAGCTTCTCTTAGGTGAAAGATTTTTATTGATCGGATAAGTATTGTCTAGGATTATCCGCTATATTATGTATAATATAGATATCATCCAAGTAGTGTAGAAACTCTTGCCATTTCTTATATTTATATTTCATACGTTTTTTTATTCTGTACAGATGAGTATAAACTTGCACAAAATGGCGGGTTCGACGAGTGCTTTCACTGTGACAGTGTTGAGGCCATCGCGCACCGGTCGTGAGGAATGTGTCGTGAATGCTAGTCGGCTAGTGCCCGGCGACGTGCTTGTTCTGCCGCCCGATGGATGCGTTATGCCGTGCGATGCTATGCTGCTCACCGGCACTTGCATAGTTAATGAGAGTATGCTCACTGGTGAGTTGTGTTGTCGACTATTTTTATTTATATAGTTGACCAACCAACATCTCTTTTCAATGATTGAAAATAGTTTGTTTTCTTTGGCTTATTGCAACAGACACTCATAGGTTACTTCCGCATGCATAATTTACAATATAAATCTATAAATTAATTCCTGACTTATATGTTCAAAATATTTTACATAATAAACCACATAAATAAATTTTTATACATGAATAATATAAACATATAGATGTGTTTATATTATGATTATATTAGGTTAACACTACCACCTTTATTACCTATTACACTGACTACACAACGAGATTAATCTTCTTCTCCTAATCAGGGAAAAGTTATATACAACTAAAACAACCTTTATATAATGATTTTTAAATAGGGAAAATTTACAATCTTGTCCTGAGCAGGACACTTGGTTTGCGATAAAATTTGTCAATAGACACAAACTGGTGTATATTGTTGTCATCTCTTAGATGTACTAATAACTATATAAAATACGATTATTAGATTTTCCGAGTTATTATGTACAGGATTTTCACCATGAAATTTATTTTTATAAAGTAACCAATGAGTGTTGATGTTTGTTTAATAAATAAAACCTTCTCGTAATTAATAGTTCTAATAATCCACAAAAATGTTTTTATCCAATACATGGTATTCATTTGTATTGAAAAGTGATATTAATTTATTCACAGGTGAAAGTGTACCAGTAATGAAAGGCCCTCCATGCCCTTCTGCAGAAGTCTATTCAACAGATGGACATAAAAGGCATACACTATTTGCTGGTACCCACGTGATTCAAACCAGATTTTATGGAAATAATCAGGTATAAGAAATATTATACCTCCCTTCACACCATATTCTTTACAGATTAGACAATCAAGCACCACAAACACATATTACACTATCTTATGATATTCATTGCATTAACATTATTTTCTTTGGTTTTAGGTTTTAGCTAAAGTTGTACGCACCGGTTTTTACACAGCCAAAGGAGAGTTGATAAAAAGCATACTGTTCCCAAAGCAACTGGGTTTCCAGTTCTACAACGATGCTGTCAAGTTTGTAATGTTCATGTTCTGCATTGCGGCAATAGGCATGGCATATTCTATCTGGTTATATGTTCTCAGAGGGGTAATTATGTTTAGTTTTTTATGCTTTTAATTTTAAATTGTAATTGTAATTTTTATATGTATCAGTTTGAGATTATTTACAGTGCCGGGTATTAATGTATTATTAAAATACAATAAATTGAAAACTACTGTTATTTCAATACTGAGAGTTTGGTATATCTAATTAGAAATGTACGCTAATCTCTTTATTCAGTTAATTTAACAGGCTTTCAAGCCTCAACTCGCGTGCCTAAATTGAGTAACTCGGTCCAGTAATTGATTAAAATTTACATAGTACTTGTTTACAAATTTTATAATATAAAATAGCTAACTTGGCGAACTTCGTACCATCTCAGAATCAAATAATGTGTCATATAGTGCAAAAAAATTAATTTCTGAACGTATTCTGCCTAATAGATATTAAGAGTTAGTATGGAAAAAATAAATTAGGTGCTTTTACTACTTCTTCATATTGGCATTGCATACTTCTACAAATATTTTAATCTAAATTAGCCAAATTGGCCCACCTATTTTCAATTTTAAGTGTTACTTACAAACATGTAATTTATTTGCTTATAAGTTTCCAATATGATTGTTTTCATGCTATATATGTGCTAAATTTAGTTTTTTTTTTCCGTAGAGTCCCGTCGGCACAATAGTTTTGCGTACACTGGACATCATAACAATAGTAGTCCCACCCGCGCTACCTGCAGCGATGACAGCCGGTATAGTGTACAGTCAACAGCGTCTGCGCAAGAACAAAATATTTTGCGTTTCACCGCCAAGGATTATTATATGTGGCAAACTGCAAGTAATGTGTTTCGACAAGGTAAGATAATTGCCTCATGTTGTAATTTTGCCTTTAATTTTCTTAATTCAATAAATAACAGTAGTTGTTAAAAACGTAAGACTTCTAAAAATGTTTTCCCTGATTTTTTTCAGTGTTTTAGTTAGACAATATTAAAGTAGTAAGGTCAAATAGAGATATTCTCTTTTGTTGTCTTTCTTTCTTACTCCAATCCAGCTTTTATGACTTATCAGAGCAACCACTGTTACTTTTTTATGTTCATATATTTAAAAAAAACTAGCGACTTAGCTTGATTACTGCCCGTCCGCGCATGATGTAGCTTTAAAAAATAAAGAAAATTTAAAATATGTCCTATTGTTTTAGAATGTGCTCTTCTTACCTCACATATCTTGGTTAGTGGTACTGAAATAGAATAATAGACATAATAATAATTAAGATTACGTTTCAGACTGGTACTCTCACGGAGGACGGCTTAGACTTCTATTCAGTGATACCGGCACAATCGGATGAGAAGTTCGGCAAATGCGTAGTAGATGTGAACAGTTTGCCGGCTAAAAGTCCTCTCGTACAGGCTCTAGCTTCCTGCCATTCACTCACCAGTATCCAAGGACAACTGAAGGGGGATCCTCTTGATCTCAAAATGTTCGAATTCACTCAGTGGGTATGTATCTATTGAACATTAGCTATCTCGGCAGACCTTGTTCTATCTTATTTCTCTAACTCGTTATATTTTCTATCAACAACCTCTAATCAATTAGTAACTCGAATTCCGCCCAAGCTAAGCTACTATTCTATTTCGCTGCCTTGAAATTCGATTATTATCACTCTAGAAATTATCCTTTGTCTTTTCCCGGTGTCCGTTTTATCTATCTACCGAATGCCATTAAAATTAGTTCAGAAGTTTAAGTGTGAAAACGTAACAGACACACGCAGAGTTATTTTCACATTTATAATATTATTATGGACAGTTTAAAATACATAATACTATCTTTATCCTCATGCCACTGTACAAATATAAGTATGCACTCAACATTGCAAGCAAATCAATCTTAAAAATTCAAGAGATTTCCACGAATTTTTAGTTGGGTACTATAAATATTACGGGATGACGCATAATTCTTCGAAAATGAATGACAATTTATTTATGTGATAAAAAGATTGCTATCGGCTTTTAGTTCACTGCCATATTTTAAGCTTCTAAATCACCCAATTTGTGTATATATCAAGTTCCTTTTAAAATGGCTATGATATATATTTAGGTACTTGAAGAGCCAGGTCCAGAGAATACACGATATGATAACTTGACACCGGCTATTGTAAAACCCGCCGCCACACCTGATGCTGACCTTCAAAATTTGGATAACTATGATCCTTATACTATGGAAATACCCTATGAGGTAACAATTTCTAAAAGATGATCATATTAAAATGGGTTATTAGGAATAACATAATGTAATTGTTTATTTTTTCTCCTTTAGATTGGTTTGTTACGGCGTTTTCACTTTTCGTCGTCGCAGCAATCGATGGGAGTAATCGCTAGAGTACTTGGTCAACCACAGATGATATATTTCGTCAAAGGTGCGCCTGAAAAGGTAAATAAGGAAAATTTTTGAGTCGTTTCCTCATAGTATTTACCTTTACAAAAATATAGTTTTTTTTAATTTTTTGTATGAGCAAATCGTTTAAAAATTACATACTAACTTAGCATGTATAAAAGATATCGTATGGGCTTTGAACTTTGTACAAGTAGCGACGACCTTCGTGATCGAGTGCCTCACACGCCGATTTTTAGCTGTTGTAATTTCAGAGGTTCTATGTTTGGTCAGATTATTTAAAAAAAATCTAGTTATCAATATTGTCTTGTGACAGTGCTAGTTTCTGCGATTTCCATATAATACAATAAAACTTAAACGCATTATATTGAACTATAATTTTCGATTTATCGTCAATGCACTAAGGTTTAGTATCAATCAAAAAATAATGTTCATTTATAACTATAATAATAATAATAATAATATATCGATTGTCAAAATTACGGCAAAGTTACCAACTGTAAAAAATATATATAAATGGGAAAATATATCTCTGGCATAATGCAATTCTCTTTGAAGGAAATACGGATTCAAACAGTAAACGAAAATAAATACTTTTTTTCTGGTAGTGTTTAATATACCATTACTGATAATCACACTTTTATGCTTATTATATTTTTATTATTTCTTAAATTAATTATGAAAAAGAAATTATGCTCGTTGTCACGTGACCGCGAACAGCGCGTGACGTCACGCCCTTCTTACTCATATCAGAACTTACAGATTTCAACCTTATGCGGCGATATTAGTTTTAGAAGGCCCTGATATCATAGCGACGCCATGACACAAGTAGCGTTCTTGCGGAAATTTTTGAAAATTGAATTTATTGTTAGATTTTAACTTTTTATATGAATGACATTTTTTAAATATTTTTTTTAAATAATTTCATTTATATCTATAAAATAAAATTTATAAAAAGTTATCGAAACCCCTATTGATATGCACCTCTAAAATGTTAAAATTCAAACACCGTTTAAGGTTGCAGGTATGTGCAAGCCAGAGTCTTTGCCAGATAACTTCGCATCCGTACTCAACGAGTACACCTCGAACGGGTTCCGTGTGATCGGCCTCGCTCACAAGAAACTCGATCGCAAAATGAAATGGGTCGACGCGCAGAGAATTAAGAGGGATACACTTGAGTGTGATATGACTTTTCTAGGCTTTCTAGTCATGCAAAATAGCCTGAAACCTGAGACCACTCAAGTGATCAGAGAACTCCATGAGGCGAATATTCGACAGATCATGGTCACTGGTTAGTAGCTAAATTTTATTTTTGTTGAACAAATTAAAAAAGGAGTTTTTTTTTTAAATGCCATCTTCCCCAATCAGGCTTTTAAGTGTCTTTTTGTTTGTATAGTATTATTTTTTCTTTTTTCCCTTTCATTGGTGTATTATTACACCGTTGTCGGCGGTGTCTTTTGTTTTACCCCTAGTCAATCCTTTATAATATTTCTTACTCTACTACATTTCTTTTTCTACTTAACTCTATTTATTTGATACATATTTCCTGTCAGTATGTTGAAGTATAATCACCATTTTTTATATCAGTATGTTTCTAACACATAAGCGATCAAATGTGGCTCAGTTATTGATTTAGTTAAGTTCCTTGATAGATTGCTGTTATGGCAAAAAAGAAAAATGTAACCTGAGGCCTCAATAAAAAAGCTTTATCATTGACATTATTATTTTAGAAATCTGAATTTATCCATCATCATATAATGAGCAAGTTGTTTTATTAATCCACTGCATTTATTTTGTGATTTTATTACAAATATCTTTTTGAAGTTCATTTTGACATATTCATGCTTTAAAATGATGAGAGTTTTTAAAGGATTCACAGCCTTGAAAATTGCGAGAAAGTTAAGCTTCAGAACATATGTTTTTACTTTTTCTAGATTTTCCTTTATTATAAGTTACTTGAGTTGGAAACAACGCAATTTAATGGTATGGAACATTCAGATTGTTTAAGTCATATTACTATATTTTAGGTGACAATATAATGACGGCTATGTCTGTAGCTAGAGGATGTTTCATGGTGCAACCACATCAGAAACTTGTGTTGATTACTGTAGGACATCAACAAACTGACGACTCGAGACCGCCTTTGTCGATGGAGGTATTTATACTAGTAAATATTAATAAAGAGAGAAAATAATAGATTTATAATATTTTTGGTAATAGTTTTATTTAGATTGGTTGTACCGCGTAACTAGATGCAGTTATTACTTCAAGCGAAGCCGAGTCCACTGCGTCCAATCAATCAAATTAACTTTAATTGAACGTAAAGGTGCTCTCACACAACAGTTATAAAAGTTTACACGCTAACATTCTATAACAGTGATTGACATTTTGCATCAATATGATTTTTTTGTAACGCTCCCACAATTTTTCAAATTTAGATAATAAATGTTGTGCAACAATCTCTATTATGTAGCTGATCTGTGAGAGCACCTTTAAGAGCATTCAAATTCAATTCTGTGTCTATGAAGATGTTTTAGGTCAGTCCAATCATTAAGTGAACTATTTCATTCATTTATTATTAGGTTGTCGGTGAAGGATGCCCACCAAAAATGTCAATGGACGTTTGTGTCCTTGCACTAGAAGGAAAAACGTGGACAGTCATAAGAAATCACTATCCAGAATTGTTGCCTGTCGTATTAAGCAAAGGTACAATATTATATTTATATAAAAGTCTCGTATATTTCTAACCAGTGTAATATATCTTTTCTACTATGTAAAATAATATTATTGTTATATTTATTTAAAAAGTACTTAAAATTTTAAATTCATCGTAAACTTGTTTTCATTTTGCGAATGACGATTATAGTTTGATGAGGTTTGTTTATTTACTTGCAGCGTTTTTCGCGCAATTTCGGTTATAATTTAAACTTTAACATTGTTTTTTATTGATAAATACAGTAAATTTCCACCGAAATATTAATGTGATATACTTATTAATTTATTAATATAAACTATATAGTTTGTGTATATAGTTTGAGTGAATAAATAAATTTTATTATAATTATTATGTAATAAAGAATAATTGAAACTGGTTTTTCAAAATTAATCAAATACCCTATTTATTGTTATATGCCTAATTTAAATAAGATATAAATAAATTTAAATTAGGCATGGTGTTCGGTCGATTTGGACCGGATCAGAAAACGCAGCTGATCACAGCGCTCCAAGGTGAAGGTCTGATTGTGGGCATGTGTGGAGACGGCGCTAATGACTGCGGCGCGCTTAAAGCAGCACATGTCGGCATCTCGCTCTCTGAAGCTGACGCATCAGGTAACATTATAAGTAAAGCATTAACAGTTTTTGTAACATGCCTGCGTTTTTATAAAACCCTTTATTCAATTATAAAAACGCAGGTTTTTACTTTATAAAATTTTTCTCAGGGTTATTTAAGCACAAAATTTTTGAAACTCATAAATATTTTTATATCCATCTGTTTCTTTTTTAGTTGCCGCACCTTTTACATCACGTGTGCAAAACATTAGATGTGTGAAACTTCTCGCACTAGAAGGCCGCTGTGCTCTTAGCACATCATTCGCCATTTTCAAATATATGGCGCTCTATTCGCTGATACAGTTCTTCTCTATACTTATCCTCTATAACGTAAGTAATAGACTTTACAATTTTCACAAAGACCTTTAATATTAATTAATTTGTTCAATTTTGCATTCACAATGCTATACTGGAAAATATTCTTAATGAAAAATGCTTAAAAAATAATGAAAATACGCTCTGTAGTAGCGAAAAAGTAACGAGTGCTTGAAAAATTCGTCAGTCCTGGGTAGCTCAGTGGTTAGAGCAGTCACCCGGTTTGCGAGAGGTCGTGGGATCGGGGGTAAAGTAACGATATTTTCAGCAATTTTTCATTAAGATTATATTCCTTAAATATATTGATAATATCCATTATGTTGTTATAAAAACAATAAGGTAGTGCAAGGTAGTGAGTCTACACATATTTTATTATTAAGCTGTACGATTTATACCTCACATTTAGCATATTATGGCGTCAGCTTTACACGTCAATTCAAATTTTCTACACATCTACATATTGCAATCGAGGCATTATCGCGAGCATTAAGTATCAAGTGTTTAATTCACTAATTAATCAATATTAAGAATAACAATGATTACAATGTGATCAATCTCACGCTAATACTTAAACTTAAATATAAGTAAAGTTACGATGATTTATCCATTTTTTCTTCTCAACTACTATGAATATTATTTTGATATACGAGAGTCTGCAAATACCGAGACTCCGCGGGATTGGAAGTCCTAGTTTACATGTTCTCAGAAACCCTTGACAAAAGGATGTGTGGTACACGTTTATTTATGTGCAGTACAATATTATATGTATTCTGATAGTTGTACATTATAACTGCTATTGACAATGTTGATGTTAAAAGCGCATTTATATGAAATTTATACGAACAGTTCTACTCCATCTTGGGCAACAACCAGTTCCTGTATATCGATCTGGTGCTAACTACTCTACTGGCTCTATCGTTGGGACGCGCATCGCCTGGTCCTATACTGACCAAGCAGTCACCTCCCGTATCTCTGGTGGCTTTATCCAGTATCCTGCCACTCATCATGCAAGTCACACTAGTGCTATTGATGCAACTAGCGCCTATATATCTCCTCTACACTCAACAATGGTTAGTATCGCTATGAAATATATGTAAAAAAATATCATTCACATAATAAGTTAAAATCTCAAAATAAATTTAAATTTCTCCCGAATACGCCTACTTCTATCATGGCGTCGCTATGACGTCACGCCCCTCAGAAACTAATATCTTTCTAATGTATAAGGTTTAATTCTCTAAGTTCTGATATGAGTAAGAGGGGTGTGACGTAACGAGTATAAAATATTTGAATTTTTTCAATTTTATTGGAGTCCCAGGTCAGATTCCCGGTCCGTTCAATGTTGTATGATTTTTCTATATTGTTGGGTCTGGGTGTTATGGTACCTACGTTGTCTCAGATACTACATAATACGGTGGCTTGAGCTACTCATCTTTGAATCTGAGCGATGTATGTGATGTTGTCTAATATTTATTTATTCTTACATAGACAGATTGGTCCTCCCAACCAATATCACGTTAGTATCTATCATACAGGGAGTTGAATGACTAATTTTTAAACATATCTCAACCCCTTCAATTTGACATTTAAAAGATGCGAACTTTACGCTACAGCTATTTGATATGTGATTGCGCCGTTTTTTGAAAGATATTTAATGAACAATATCATATTGCCTAAGGCAAGTATTAGACGCAAAAATCTGAAAGCTATTGAGAAATGTCAAACGAAAGAGTTGTATGCTAACTGCAATCTTTCGACAGGTTTATGTGGGTTTTTATTGTTTCTTGATCCTTCAAACCATCATTCGTTACAAAAACGTTTGCTACTTTTAAAGTAATTTCACAAATCGTTATACTTTTGAAAGGGAGTGTGATAGAATTTGAAATTATACAATTAGCAGTATCCATTACCTAACAAACGAGGAGATTTTATTTAATAATAATAGTGTACATTTCATCAACTTAAACACATTAAGTACGTTCATAAAATGTCGGTCATAAAATATCTAACTGTATCTGTAAGAAAACTTTTTTCAAGAATATATTTTTTGGTCGAAATCATATTGCATATGCTAAACTTAACTCTGAAGATTTTCTAAAAATTTTATGAAGTGTTTACGCTAGTTCTGCTCATCTTATAGGACAGGGGTGGCCAGCAGCTTATGGTCTGAGCCATATTTAAAGCCGCAATAAAATACGCATTTAAAAGGTCATATCATTTTTAACTTGACGAAAATGGAATTTGTGACAACGTTGCTCGTAGTTTTCCATATTTGATGTCAGTGATTTTAAAGAAATTTTGGAACTACAAATAATACCCTTTGTGATTCGCATTCCTTCCTCCTTATTATATGATGTTAGCTTTCCGCTAGTGGCTTCGCCTGCGTGATCCTTAGAAACCAGAATTACTTTTTTCTCTAAGGACTATTCTATTTGGATGTCGATTTATATCAGGACACGGATATATTTACAATGATAAATTGTAGAAAACAATGATTGCTATGGTTACGTTTTAATTCCCTATACAAACTTCCGCTCCCATTTTCATCCCTTTATTTGCTTTTTTCGGAATAAAATACAGCCTATGTTTACTGCACATGATGTAGGTTCCCATAGGTGAAAGAATTTTTAAAATCGGTCCAGTTTCGGAGCCTATTTGTTGCAAAAAAAAACAATTATATCATTAATATAAGCACACATTTTATATTAATATTATATTTTCAGGTTCAGTCCAGTAGTTGGCGGACCAGACGTAGAGCAAGTATTGTGCTGGGAAAACACAGTCATATTCATCGTATCGGCGTTCCAGTATTTAATAATGGCGTGTGTGTACGCTAAAGGATGGCCCTTTAGACAGCCGTTCTGTGCTAATTGTGAGTATTTACCATTTCCTAAATAATATTAATTTTATTAGTTGAAATTGTGAATATTAGAAGAGTAACAAAGAGAAGTTAATTCTAATTCTTTCCAATTCTGATGTTCTTCCCGATTGAAACATTTTTTTTTATTAGAAAAAGTACCTACTTTTATTATTTATAAACAAACCAACAAACATATATGCAAATAAATATTTAAGCACTAGTACCGATTCAATGTTAGTTCATTATTAGGAAGCGATTAAAATATTTCTTATTGAATTAACCAACTATATTGATATCGATAAAAGATAATATCACATTTAATCAATACAATTTAACGTATATCTAAAATAATATAAAGAAATCATTACTCCAGTATCTTTTCAATTAATCGTCTTGTTGTTTTTCAATATCGATAGTAAATAACTTTATACAATCATTAGTGTAATATGTCAAATTAAAATGGCTTTTACACGTTTCTTATGCACTCTAGATGTCTAGTTAAATTGGAGCGTTCTGATTAGCATGTTTAAAATGCAAGTGTGTGCATATCTTTTATATAATTGGTCTAATATTTCGTCTGATGTAAGACGAATGAAAAGTGGGGCAAGACTGGCGAAATCGGTTCTCGTACAAAGGATGCATGATCGCCTTTCTAACCTCTCTTCTGTGTTCTGATGTATGGATGATAAGAAACGAGAGAATGTTGGCGGCTGAACGATAAGTATTGAATAAGAATGAAAGTGATTGTCGTTTTGTGACACCTTTTGTAATCTATATTTTTCTTTATTCGCAGACTATATGGTGATTACATTACTAACTCAAGCAGTATTTGTGACGTTATTACTATTGTGCCCGTGGTCGTGGCTCTCGAATCTAATGGAAGTGACACCCATGGATACCTCGCAAGTGGAACAAAGCATGTTTCGTGTATACTTACTCATCATACCCTTACTACACCTAATATTGGCTATCGGCGTCGAGGTAAGTTCATAATATTTTTGTTTGTGCTAAAAACTCTCTTTTTCATTTATATAGGATTTTTATCGTGATTCTGATAGATCAGACCTTCGACTTGATTCATATGAAAACCATTGAATTGCACATAATATCATGTTCCTTATTTTGCCATAAGATAAATGAAATGTACGTCACGCTCATTCTGAGCCAGCTCAATGAATGAAATGATGATATTTTGTTAAGAATATTATAATGAACACCATAAAACAGTCATTTTAATGCTATAGATATAGATTATAACTCTGTGTAATGACTAAACAAAAAAGTGGGGGAAATTAGAACCGAGTCATTTCATAATATTCAGCCTATTAATGTTCGCATTGCTGAGGCACAGGCCTTCTAGGTGGATTATATGAAATAGGGAGAATGAGCCATGATTTTCAACGCGGACCTAGTGCGGATTGGTAGGTGTTAACAGACTGCAGACTGGACCAACGGCTTAACGTGATATCCGAAGCACGGATAGAAATTAATTGGTCACCCATACCATAACCGGCCCTAGCGAAAGTTGCTTAACTTCCACATCGCGTACCGAACGCTCCATCATTGACATTTTTTTTGGGAAACTAATTTGTATGAGTATCTATTTCCTTATCCTTAAATGGCAATAAAATGTATTACTGCAACTTTATGTCGCCTGATTGCAGTACTAGGCACGTTTAGTGAACAGTTTTATATAAACGTCAATTGCCATTCACAATAATGGACAAAGATTAAATAATGAGCATAGTAGGAATTAAATCTTTTTTTTTTTAATAATACTTAATTAGAAAGGATATCATTTTACCCAATATTCGCTATGGTCACAACAAAATTCGTCGTTGTACTTTATATTTATTTCCAAAAAATATGTATTTGTATTGTATATTATAATTTCCCTTCCCTCAGGCCACTCTATCGGACGTGGATAAATTCCGAACATTGTTTCGTATCGCTCGACGGCGGCGGTGTGATGACGTCGAAGATATATCTGCTGATGCCGAATGTCCATTATGGCCGCCGCGTTCGCCCACACACGTCTGCTGACGAGAACCTAACAAAACATGTGAGAACGAATATCATCCTATAATTAAATTTCCCTTGCCGTGTTTTGTTCGTTTTTGCCGACTGACCATAGATAAGCATCGGAAAGTCAGCGGAATAATGTTATTTGTTATGTGTTAAAACTTTATTAAAGTGAAACATAATTCAAAATTGTGATCCTGTGGCGCGTAGAGTCAATTTAGGTATTTTAATTGTTTGTAAGGAATGTATATTTATCGATTAAGTCCGAAGATACGACCAGTTTCATTTTTACATAAAAACGCAGTTGCTTCTTAACGGTACTGTGATAACAGTAAAGTATAATATTTTACAAAAATATAATAAATACCGTGTAATAGCTGGCACTAGCAATACAAAATGTGTTTTCACCTCTCATTTCAATAGAGTTCATTTTCATTTGTAATAAATTATATCTAATAGTGCCGCGATGTCTTCAAGCGTATCGTGCTGCCATGAGGCTATGTAACTTATTTCGTACGTTTATAAATTACGTTTAATTATAATATATACTGTGACTACAAGTAAAACGTTTCTAAGAACAGTCAAATATCTCGAAATTTCTACTGTCATATTCATTTTGTTAAACTTTAAATTTATATGTAAAAGTTGTATCACGGAAATTCCCAGTGACTGATTAGATATTCAAAATGTTACCAAACTCAAACATTAGTTTGCTTACAGCTGTATAAAAATTTAAAAGTAATTTTAGTTTGAATGTCAGACACCAATTAAAATATATATAGAAATCATTTTTGGTTTTTATCAGTTTTCATTATGAATAGTATGTTGTAAATTATAAAGTAAATATTATAATTTTTTATATGCCATATATATTTTTCCAAAATTTGTTTTTTTGCCAATTTTCATTAAAAATATGATTTAATTATGTTTATTTTTAATAACAGTTTGCTCGGAATTTGTCGTTCATAATCAATGCAATATCAATTATTTACTTAAAACAGCCTCTAATTTATTTACTTTTTTCTCAAAGATTACACAAAAGGAAGGTGCTTTGTCAATGAGTTTCTTATTGTATTTTTCCTTTAGTAAGACAAATTAAGTATTTATGTTTTGTATATAACATCTACAGTTTGGTCTTAGCTTTGCATTTTATTAGAATGTAGCATACATATAGTCATTACAATGTTACAATAGAAGAATCTCGATAGAATATTAGGAACATAAATGCACACTTGATTCAATAAAAAAATTTATGTATCATCCTACTAAAGCCTTAAGTCCATTTTAGTTTATACGTTACGTTTAAGATATTTATATAAAATTAGAATATTGAGATATTTCATATGTACATGTAGTACCTAAATAAAAACAGAAAATTACCACAGTGAATTATGGAACGTAGACTTATTTTACTTTTGAAATATATCGTACTATAATATTATAAATATGAAAGTCTGTGAGGATGTAAGTACGAACTACTGAACAATATTGATGAAATTTAGTATATGGATAATTCTAAGCCGAAATCATATGAGCTACTTTTTATCTTACTTTACGGTTCAGCAGATGTCGGCAAGCTAGTACTTTATATTCACGTATACAATCGAGTATGACAGATGTCTTAAACAATGGATGCAGATTTTCACATATTTACTGACTATTTAACATTCTGCAATCAGCTGGCTAGAAAAAATTATAAATGATTTTCATGACATTAGTTTTATCGATATCGTATTTTTTTAATTTAACAAAAACTACATATATGTGCATTTATCTTTTTAATATTCAACCATTAAGCAATTTTGAACTACAATAATTCAACACATGTGGAAACGAGGTTGTATGTAGAAAATATTCCATAATTCATTCAATACTTTCATTAAAATAGGCTGTAAACGAATAGTTTTTTTTTGCCCCCGTAAACCATTAACTTAAAATAAGATAGAGTATAGGTATTTTTAAGTGGAATACTACATCTTTGTAAATAAATAATCGTAGTATGATTAGTTTAAACAGAAATTTACGTTTCTATCAGAAAGTGCTTAATATTCTGTACTTATTGTTATACAACCATTATTTAGTCTTATTTTTTTTTTCGTTGGTTAAATGCATTGAGCATTGGATCATCGTTTATACGGCAGCTTATCAAGATTATCTCAATGCTACGTATAAATATCCGCGAATTTTAATGATTGCTTGTTATTGCTATTGCTTTTTAACGGAAAAAAAAATCAAACAAATGCCGTGTGATTATGTTCTGCATATATGAAATTCACAAAATTCTTTCTATGTTATACTTATAATAAAGAAAGAGTTTTGTCAACATGAAAAATCTTGCTCAATGTTAACCTTTACTTTTGCACATTTTAGTTAATTATTAGCCGCCTAGACCAACGGTAAGTTGCACAAACGCCCATTAATATTTAATGACGCCTTAAGCTCTAATGAATGTCAAATTTGTATCGGTAATGTCTTTTTAAACTAATGACAATTTTAATGGTCGTTTGTGCAAGTGGCTGATAGGTATATAATTTATTATTATTATTATTTTATATAATTTTATATATTACCCAGTGTGAAAGCATAAAAATAAGAATTTTTAATTAATTAATTGTATGATCAATGCGATCATATTTCTGTTGCCAAACTATAAATAAAATATAGCCGGCAACCTGTTTGCAATTTCCAGTAGTTACCAAAAAATAATAGTAAAATATTACAACTATAGTACTTAATATTTTTTTGCAATTAAATCTTATACGTAAATCACTTACGAATTTACAGCTTGTTTGTCTAATTTAAACCTACCTACCACCTAAAATTAAGAACTCCTACTGTAAAAAACGATCACTTGTTAGTGGAGTGGCAAATTGGGAGGGGGGGTTAACTTATATTTGTATGTATGAGAAAAGTATTTCAACATTAAATACAATTGGTGTACTTAACTTTTTAATTACTACCAGTAAATTATTTACATATCTTCGATTTGCAAAGTATTTACTAAAAGAATCTGTTTTTATGGTTAGGTTTAAGCGGCAATTCTGTTGGCACAAACTAGAATATCTTTAGCTTTCAATCATGTCGGTCTACTTTTTGAATTCTGTAAACAACTAATACAGGACTATTCTTGTGTAGTTGTGTAACAACGGAATAGCAATAGACTTTAACGAAATTAATATTGAGATTTATTATTTAGTTTCGTTTAGAGAGTGGCATAACAGAACCGCCATTGTAATTTTGTGATGCTATTTTAGAGACATTTTTAATTTGTGTATTTTGCTATTTGTTATTACTTCGCGTACTAACTCAATTTATAATAGAAAATAAGCTTTTGAACACATAATGTATCTTTTGTGTTTGCTTTGACTAGTTCTGCAAAATGTACTTACTGCAGTTTCACATAGATGCCCAAAATAACCCTTGCCTTTTAAAAATAGGTTGTATTCGTTAATATAGCATGGTCGCCGATCAGAGAGAATTTCGTACAATTACCCGGGATTAATCGTCTGTTTCATTCGTATATATTGCTGTTGCGCTCGCACAGATGCATCTAAGCCAATTTTGTCACAGTAAATTGAATCTAAAACGCTTACGATATCTATCAGTAGGTACAGAGGTCATCGTACGGAATTCTCTCTGTTCGGTGACTGTGCTATGTTACTATACGCTGTGTATTAACGTGATGGAGCGTTTGCGGAATGAAGTTTTTTAATGAGATGTGAACTTGATTTGTAGCATACTAAGATAATACAATTCGATGCGATCGTGTAAGTTATGAATTAGGCGTATGTAAGCGATAGGAGTAACACTAGATGAAATAATTTCAGTTGTGCTACTAATAATTTTATACTACACTTACTTTGAAAATTTATCATTACTGACTTAACAGCAGAGGCATAAGTTGCACATTATACCCACTTCAAAAGCAAGCTAACATTATTGTATGAAAATACGAAATGAGGGTTTGTTTTTTAGTAAGTACTCAAACTAAGCACTCCAATTTGCGTTAAATATAATTCAAATGGTTAATAGTTTGTCACACATGAAAATATTCATCCAACGCAATTTGAAACGGTTTATAAAAACTTGGTGTGTTGTAATGAAAAAAAAAACTGATTTTGCAGTTTTACCTCGTAAGTGTAGTATAAAGTATTATATATCCTTTAGGGGTAAGTATTGAATACTTAAATCGTGTAGATCTATAGTGTTTTATATAAAATCCGCTTTGGGTCTCAAAATATATACACTCGTTAAGTAATCAATACCTAACTCCCCTTGTTTACTTATACGTCGCAATAATTTTCATTCAGTGTAAGTATCATATTCATTCCTTTGATATTTAGTTTGTATTTATTTTATTGGTGCTATGTTTTATTCAGTTAATGATTTGTGTAGAAAATTCAAATGGATACATAGTATTGAAAAAATATCTTTTTGAACTTGTTGTTAATTGAACTGCATTATTGTGGTTGTTTTAGACTTTTCTATTGTCTATGTTTATATTTCTCCAATATTTGGAACTTGTTGACTGTTTTGTGTCCAATTATGTCACGGTAATGTAGTTCGATGTTATAATAATATGAAGACATTTTAGATAAATGTGACAGTAAAAATAAAAGATTCAGAAGTAATTGTATAATATATTTGTTACCCACCTTTATGCGTACAAGTTTTTATACTTAAACTATTGAAACACCATATGACAGTGGTTGCAACAATTCAATACATCAAGTTATTTTGTGCCATTTATAATTTTGTCACACTGTAATAGTATTATTAATTCTTAATACTAGGAAACTAAGGCAAGTAAGTATTATATCCTGGAGGCGGTGAATACTGTGGAGGATGGACGTTTCTTGAGCGCACAACTATTGGTCGAGCACTGCGAGGTGTCGGCGGTTTTTTCCACCTGAAATATGAACCTTAATATTTATATATGTCAACGTTATTTTGAACGATAAGGGTGTAGACAGTAAACGAAAATAAATACATGGTAGTATTTAATATACTATTACCGATAATCATGCTTTTATGCTTATTATATTTATAACATTGCTTAAACTAATTATGAAAAAACAAATATTTTAAGCTCGTTGTCACGTGACCGCAAACAGCGCATGACGTCCCGCCCTTACTCATATTAGAACTTAGAGAATCAACCTTATGCATACATAGGGCGATATTCGTTTCAGAGTGCCGTGACGTCATAGCGACGCAATGAGAGAAGTGGCGTTTTCGCGAGATATTTTTTTTAGATATATTTATACCTATAATAAAAGAAAATATAAAAAATTGTCTACACCCCTGTTATTGTTAGTTTATAATATTCTATTCTAATCTAAATGTACACTTTATCAAAAACTGTCCGAATGTCTCGTAATTTTGTTTCTCAAAAGGTGACAACCCTGTTCGCATTCCGCCAGTTTCGCCGATGTTTTGTATGCGATTGCATCACTAACGGCTTAAATGCCATTAAGCATAAAGTCACTCACCACGGTACCAGACTAAGATTATAGGGCGGCTTCGGTTGTGCAAGACGTTGAGCTCGTTCTTCTTTGAGTGTGTCCGCTTCCCGGACTACCGCGCACCACGCGCGCAACGTGAAGTAATATATTAACTCTACTCCAGAAAGCAGTGAAAACCCTAAGAAGAGACCCGCTATGCCCCCGAACGAGACTGCGAAACAAATCAATATGATTTTGATGTGACAAAGACGGCATTCGAAAAAGTGTCTCCCTTAAAGACACATTTTATATTTGGTTTAGTGATTAAAATTAATGGTATTTAAGCGTGATTTTAAAAATAAAGAATCGTGTCCAATTTTTATCAAAAATTTTACTAACGCGACCAATAATGTGATATATCTCAAAACGTACTTTAATTTTAGGTACTTATTTCATATCGCGTAATTAAGTCTTAAGACAAAGCCACGAATATGGTTTGCCTTTCGTTTCATCTACTACAGAAAAATATAATTGTGGTTTAAAAATGCACAATAACAATTACATTTATTTTCACATTTACGAGTCAAACTCTAAAAAGCTTTGATTTTAATGGAAGTTTTGACAGCTTATATTACCTCATTATTTACAAATTACGAATTCACCTTGCCCCCAAAGTAAAAGATGCTTAGGATGTTATAATATTTGAAACGCAAACTAATTTAAATAAATAATCACTAATGGAATGTAGACACGACCTTTAAAGAAATATGTGACAGGTCATCATACATTGATTGAAAGTGGACAGTTTTAGTAAAAAATGTACCAAGTACCTAACAAGTCAACCCAACCGAAGAGCACCTCACGCTTGTAACGCACCATCGGCCATGACACAAATTCAGTTTCCAAAGAATTTGTAGTTAGTGCCTTCGTTGAACTGAGAAAAATAATACGAATACTCTTAAAATAAAGTAAATCTACTTTATAATATTAGTTGCAACTCTCGTATTTGGATTACGACTTTATATTTACTCAGACTTTGTCAGAACACTAATAATAACATCTTATAAACCATTTTAATGTGTAGGTACATTATAGATCGGCATTTTGATTGAGATTTTAATATAGGTTTATTGTGTACAATTAAGGTCATAGTTGTATGGCTCTTACTCGATTTCGGATAACTTCTCCACTTCATACACGCTGTGCGTACATCCGAGTTCGCAAGCACACCTCGTGACGTCAGTTATAGCGTCCGCGTATCGCGCTATACACTCCAACTCTCGCACGGTGCACATTCTGTAGCCCTCTGTTTAACACTATGAAGTCAATAAGACTGAAACTATCCTGTCTAAATTCTACCTCAAACGCGTACCGAAAATTAAATGCTCAAAACAAAAGTAGAGGCGTATATTTATAGATATAGATAAACGCCCGAAATTTCCATCTTTTCCACGCTAATTTATAATGGTAACTGTGTGTTTGTTATATTTTCACGCCTAAACTACCAAACCAATTTTAATGAAATTTGCTTCACAGATAGAGTGAACCTTGGGAAAAGAAGTAGTTTTTTTACACTTGCATGACGAAGCCGCGGGCGGAAAGCTAGTATAGCTATGGTATAAAAGAAAAAATTCAATATTTCTCTACTTAAGCGCAAAGTACTCTTTTTCTATGGCTTTAATTCGTTATACATATATTGCTTTCATATTAAAATGAATTTTTATATAATTTACAGCTTGAAATTAAAACTTAATAGGTACATAGACCTTTTAATGTCACGACATAGCAAAAAAAAAAATCTTTTGCAAAATAATTGAGCTATGGAAACATATAGACCAATCGCTAGTTTTTCCAAAAAAAAGCATATATAAATAGGTATCTAATAACTTGGACTATTATTCATATTACTATTTACAAATACACATTATACTTAAATAAGTAACAAAACAGATGGACTCACTAGTAGGTGGATAAAAGTGTGGTACACATTTACAATACGCCCTACTCCTGCGCATACGGCACTGTCTCATGCACGTTGAATACGTGTATATAGTGGACGTTTCTAATTTCTGTTCGTTTGCAAATATACAGCGTCTCTGTCGGATGGACAGCTGGCGAGCGTCTTCTGTAGTGTAAGTATGCTTCACAGAAAACGACACTTTCTCTACGCGACGGTCCCACGAATGTTGAGGACTTTGCTCGAGCCCGGCTACTTCCTCCGTTGAATGTATATAAATCTGGAGAAATTTAAAAACATTTGAAAAAGCCTAAGCCTAAAAAGGTTTTTAAAGTGCTAAAGACAATAGAAAATATTTATTAAAGCGTCAGTTGCATCTGACACGTGCCGCGTCGTGCGTAGTTATTTGGCATACAGTTACTCAGCACGTGATACGGGGATAATACAATCACGCCCATCTCGGGCTATATGTAAGCCCCGATTTACAATTCTCTATACCTTCCTACTGATTGGATCAATGCGACAGCAGTTCTGCAATTAAACGTTTCTATTAGTTATTATGAGGTCTTATACTACTACTTAGGCACATTTAGTCCAGTGAAAGTAAGTAGTAGATATGGAGCAATGTCTGCTGGATCCCACGCCTTCCCCCAAAAGTGAGGATGCATCGGAGGATGTTTAGTAGGTATGCTATACACGTTTTAACTCGCCTTCGGTCGGGTCCGTGTGGATGGAAAATCCCACACACCCCCTGTCGCCTGTCAAGAAGCAGGGACAGCTTATAAAGCATTCCCCCTATGACACAAAAAAGTTAGTATGCGTACAAAGTACTTCACTGGATGGCCGACTTTACCTGTATTGAGAAAAATTTAGAAAAACTAACAATTTAGTTTTTTAATAACGGGTATTAACTACACAATTTAAAAAGGTCCAATATATTAATCATTGCTATTACCTTACAAATACCTACAGACTTTATCTTGCCGGAGAAAGAATATAAATACATTTATCTATGTACCTATATTTGCGCATGTAAACCTAATGAATATATTAAAAATGATTTATTATTTCAAAAATAAACATGTGAGCTTCATGAAATAGTTTTCGTCCTACAGTAACCAGGAACATTGTATCATGTATTACTCACGTCAATAGTGGTGTCATTACGATAAGAATTGAATAGGAATGACCATTTAGCATCTGTTTCATGTATAAAGGCCTCAATGAACTGTTCTGGTAGAGACTGCGTCTGCCTGGAAAATAAAACTGAATTTGGAACGGTGTTTTTCATTGGGAGCGATATTATCGTGGAAGTTCACGGTACGACTTATCGAAAAGGTAATTGTATAGAAATAAATGTATATGAAGAATTCAAGACGCTTTTGAATTCCTGTTGGCATCCATTATAACGTATGCGTCCACGAACTTTCCTATAAAACCATTGCGATATTTTTGTCGTAGTATCTAAGTCCGTAGCTAGTGGAATTGTTTTCGTCCAAAGATTGTAAGAATAAATTGTTGATATTTAAGCAGAATAATTTCTAGAATTTTTTATATACTGTAGGTACTTAAAAAAATATTATGAGACAACATCACATACCTACATTAATCATATTTCAAGTTAAGTTGGTAAAGCACACGTAATAAGGAGTATCACAATCAAATAACCAAGATACCACAACACAAAACCGAGACCATAAAGAAAAATAATTTTCTACCGATACATCTACCCGACCGAGAATCGAACTTGAAACCTCAGAGATGGCAACATCTTGAAAAAAACATGCGGGCCACTCCGCCAAGGCATTCGCTATAAATGCTTTATCGGTGTTTTACCCCTGCCCTAGGTGCCAGAATAAATTATCAACACGCACGCACGCACACGTATGACACTTTAAAACACGTCCTATTGTTGTTTTGCGTTCATATTCATTTGACGGTGATATCATAATTAATAAACATAACAAAATATCCTGAAATAGGTTGATATATTTTCACATGGAAGAAATTTCCACGGCAAAGTAATCCCATATCATGGGATGTGCTTAGTGCAGTGGCGTCATTAGAGGGTGGCAAGTCGGCAAAATGCCACGGGCACCCTGCTGAAAGGGGCCCAAGGTCAGAGGAGACTCTTTACTCGTGAATTTGCCATGGGCCTCAAACGGTATAATTATGTCACTGGCTTAGTATCTATAAATTCCTTACCATGGCCAAGTTTTTTCAGCATGACGGGAATTAAAAGCATAACAGAAACCCATCTCTGTGAATACTGGCACCAGTAAGTCGCAACATTCCTCCGAATCGCCTTTCCATTCACAATCGTAAAACAGTTCTTCACAGCGTCGTACTATCTGAAATATCAAGTAAGATCTATATATTAGGTATAAGATAAGATCTATATATTTAGCTGACCTCCATAGCCAAGTGGTTCGCACGCCGGTTTCAAGGTGTCTCGCCATCTCTGAAGGATTCAATGTAGAAAATGAATTTTTCTATATTGTCTCTCAGGTCTGGGTGTTGTGGTACCTTCGTTGTTTCAGATACTTCATAATACGGGAGCTTTAGCTACTCATCTTGGAATCTGAGCAATGTACGTGATGTTGTTTAATACTTATATTTATTTATTTACTATTAAAAAAATGTAATTTTAACAGATTTCAAAAAAGTAGATATTCTCAATTTCACCGATAGTTTTTTGTTATCTTCGGACCGATTCTAATGATACACTCTTTGGATGAATGGTTTTATATATTTATTTAACTCGTTATGCACAAGCGTACAATGGCGGACTTAATGCCTTAGGCATTCTCTGCCAGTCGACCTTTTAGGTGATGTGGAGATTAAAACAAACGATAAAGGTACATATGTAATCGCTAAAAAAAAATTATGAATAATACCTACACATATACTTCATACATATTTATATGAATTCAAATACAAACTTGAATGAATATTAAACGAGAACTGTTCAAAAACAAATATATGGTGCGATGAAGAGAGAGGTGAAAGATAACTTGGAGACGATAGCAATGACGGGCCTAGACATTTTGAGTGAACTATACAATAAAACTTTAAGAGACAGGCACGAGATGGAGGAGTTAAAAGAGAAAATAAAAATAGGAGAAAAATGGAGGAAATGAGGATAACGATGAAGGAAGAGATGAATAAGCTGGCAAGGAAAATGGAACAACAACAGGAAGAACTAAGCAGACATAGAGAAGAGAAGAAAAGAAGTAAAGAAGATGATGAATCCGTGCAAACAAAGTACCTAAGAATGATAGACCACAAACTGGAGAATATAAGGAGTAGAGAAGAGGCCCTATTCGATAGGTTTGCAGACAGAACATTAAAGGACAATGAGATGACAACGGCAATAATCATTAGGAAGCTGGACACGATAGAGGAAAATATCACAGCGGAAACCATCGAACTGGAACGTAAGTTAGTAGGGAAGGAAAACGGTCATGGAGAAAAAAAGTATGTGCAAAGAAACGGACACCGATTTGACACAGCAAATAAGGGAGACGGGAAGAGAAATAACCCTAGAGATTACTAAGACCATTGACACCGTACTAACGGAGTGCATGCAAGACATCCAAAACACCATCACTTATGGAGGAACTGCACCCGAAAGAAATACGGAAATACTACACAGACTGGGAAATCTCGAATCTAACATAAAGGAGATAATAACAGACACAAAGGAAACTATCTCAGGGAACATAAAAGAGACAGCAGAAAACATCACAAAGGAAATGGAGAAAGTAACGGCACAGGAAACCACAACATCAACAGGAGTACAAAGGGCAAACACATACGCAGAGATCGCTAAGAGCGGAAACGATCGAAGGCCAAAGACAATGCATTCGATCCTCATTGCATCGAAAAACGACAACGATATGGCAGAGGATGTGATAAATAAGACGAAGGCAATATTAAAACCGGAAAAGAACGGTATACAGATTGAAAGGATAAGGAAAGTAAAGGATCAAAGAATAATAGTCAGCTGTAAGGAGGAACGAGAGATTCAGAAACTAAAGGAAAGAATAAATGAAAGTGAGGAATTGGAAGCCGAAAAAGTAAAAAACAAGAACCCACTCATTATAATAAAAGATGTGAAGTATAAAATGACAGATGAGGAAATAAAAACGGCTATAAGGAACCAGAATCCGGATATTTACGTGGACGAACAAGAGGAAGATGACTTCAAAATACAGACGCAGGACAAGGAACACTGAAAAATGCCACATCATCGCACAACTAAAACCTGCGTACTGGAAAAGGATTACAGGAAAGGGTCATCTGTACATTGAAATGGAGAGGGTGAGGGTCGAAGACCAGACCTTCTCCCCCTCATACAGTACACGATGTACACGATGTCTCAATTTTGGACATGGCAAGAAATTATTATTATTATTTTGTCAAGACAGTGCGGACAGATGCAGCCACTGCGGAGGGCTACACCTGCGGGCAGAATGCCCAGACAGAAAAGCAGGAGTCCCACCGCAGTGCTGCAACTGCACGCACGCGGAGTTACCAGAAACTGAATACAATGCATTCAGTAACAGCTGCAAAACAAGGGAGAAATGGGACAGCCTCGTGGAGCCCCGCTCCACAACAGCCTATGATTGAGAACAACACAAAACAACACACGAACAAAAAGAACATGTACGGAAACACAATACAAACACTGAACAAAAAACACACACACAAAAAGCAGACAACACTAACACAAAACAATGGAGTGATTGGAATGATGAACATTCCAATCAACCCATCAAACAAGAACAAAAAACAAAACATAGAGTAGAACATCATGGAGATGCAAAGCTCCATGTAAACACATAACACAAATAAAGAATATATAAATCGTTATATATAAAACCGGACGAGACCAAACAAGTAAAGAAATAACAAACAAAAAACCGAAAAAGAAAGAGGATTACTATATATATTTAAGCATATATAAAGAGTGACCTTAAATATAGGAATAATAAAACTAGATATATTATGATAGGAATAAACAAATAGGATAGGACAAAAGAGTAAAATAAAAAAGAAAAAGAAATACAAATAGGAATAATAGGATAAGGGAAATAATAATTAAGAAAGAAAACAAGGACGGGCAAAAGTATTAAAGAAAAAAGTAAACAAAAGTGTAAATGAAAATATAAATATATAATTACAAGTATGAATAGAAAAGACATGTATAAAATAATAGGATAAGTAAGTAACAATACTGTAATAGAATAAGCATATATAGAATAAGAACCAAAATAAAAATTGTATAAGATACAAATTAATAAAGGACAATGTAACTGGTAGAAGAAGGCAAAAGAAAATGTAAATAGAATATAAAAACACATGTAATAGAATAAGAGAAATGTAATAGAGAATAAGAAACCATGTAAAATAGAGTAAGATATTGCTATGGAAATAAAAACCAACTTTGTGTATGTATTAAACCCTAATAAATAAAGAAAAATAAAGTAAACAAAATAGAGTAGACAGAATAGGACCGGCACTCCCAGCCGAAGGTATGAATGTGGAAGAATACAAGAAAGATAAAGTATGCGGAATGAACGATAGTATAAACGATAGAACTGGAATGCAAGAGAAATATAGTGAATAATAAGGGCCTGCTACAAAGTGGGGACAAGTTAGGAAGCTCGGCCATAGACAGTAAGGCCGGGCAATTAAAAAAAAAAAAAAATATTAAATAACAATTTTTAAGATTCTGCTTGTTTTAATATGAAATTTATTCTCGAGGGGTTCTAATAACATTTTTTCGAAATAGTACCAGTAGTTATATTTTTATTAAAAATCTATGTTTAATATACATAAAAAACCTAATCATTTTACAAACTAAAAATATCTTTAAAAAACGAAGAATTAAACTACATAGGCTATTAATAATTCAATAAACTTCATTTAAAAAATGGTTAAAACCATCTAAGATCAACTCAATATTTTCTATACTTACACTCAAAACTGCATCCTTTGCGTTCGTTAGTTGTGCTAAAGGATCTGATTCGGTTTTGCCGGTCGCATCTGTGTCGCCTAGAAATTGACTAGCATGCTCTGCTATAGATTGGTAGCTGAGCGTAGCCATCCATCGCAGCAAAGCATCTATGCGATACGGAGGATTAGAGCCCCAAACACTGTTAATATACAAATCATTTAGATTCGTCATCTCGTGAACGGGACCGACAAGAGACATTGATACTTAGGCAAATTCTTACAGCCTAATTAATAAAATGAACATTTAAACTCTATAATAAAATATTATAACTAGTTTTGTATACCTTTGAATGTATTCTTCGAGTAATTCTTCACTCACTGGATTTGCATCGCACATAGTGACAGCCGGAAAAGGAACATCCCAATTATGAAAATCAGTGTCCAAGCCTTTAACACATTAATTTATTAAACAAGTTTAAATTAATTTCACAGTGTTTCAACTAAGGAAAGGAAATTTATCAAAATTACCAGTGATAGTAGGATTCGTTTGAAATTTCTCCCACAAACTGACAATAATTATGCAAGTTGTTACAGCACCCACAGCTGTAAAACTAAACCACATAAATCTGAAATATATATCATAACATCAACTACTTATACGTATTAACTTACCTGCTTATTATAAAAAGTTAAAATCTTTGAAACTTCTTCACACAAAAAATTACAAAATTTTGGTGAAGTTTCTATTATAATAATTTGAAGCCTAAGTTTATATCTAGGTCTCTATCTCTAGGGATAAAAATACCGTTATGTTAACTACAGGGAAGCTACTAGCGAAAATATAATTTCCACTATTTTAGTAAACAGATAAATTCCCATAATTTTTTAAAGAATCAGATAATGATAAGGATGCATCTAGAAGTCTTTAAAAAAGAGACAAAGTGAGAGCCTTGTCGATGAACCCTTTAAATACCCGATGAATCTTTCAGAAGATTACAAAGTAATTCACAAACCTATATTGAATTAAATTAATCAAACATGACCATATTAAGTACTAAACAAAAACTTACTTTTCACAAAAGGGCCTTTCCTTCTCCGCGATATAACGTACCCCGTGGAGAGTGGAATTGTTAAAAAATTCAGTAGTCTGATGTCGAAGACTCGTAGCCAGCAAAGACAAGGTCCCAACATCTGAAGTGTCCGTCTGAGACCCATAACCGTTTCTGATACGAGCTCTATTATCGGGATGAACTTTCATCGTTACGCTTTTCACATTTTCTTAAACATCATATTGGTGCCCAAACGTGACCATGTCACCATTCTCCAAACGAATACTAAACACGACAAAGATAGTATCGAAATTATCGACCATAGGTTGCGTGACATATACCCTACTCGCAACCCAGCTATAATTGCACCATTATCCCTTTTGTAATAGTTTCACCATTCCATTGATATTATCGAAGATGGCTACCTAGTGACGAAAATTACCGTATATACACAAACTCTTTTTTTAATTATCAAGCTAATTACATTCAGGAGCTATTGCTTACTGTGTGTCAGCCATGTTTATATTAAAAATTTCAGCTGCAACAATTTATCCGCGTACTCATATGCAATGAATATTATTCAGATTAAAAACGAAGAAGAATTAAGAACGATGTTATTTTAAATGAATACACACTTCTTTAAATGAAAGAAATTTAAAACACGGAACGGAATTTGTAAAGGGTCCAAAACGTCAATAAAACACATGAAAAACGCGACGAAACCGTTTAAAAGGTGTTTCATTTATGGATAGTGCGCGTGAAAATATAAGAAAATCAATAAACACTTCTTATTCAGGACCTTTTATTATTTTTAAGTATTCTAAATTTTAGAACACTAATGAACGGACAACGAGGGTTATTTCAAAATGCACCCATAGACGTATTCTTCTTCGAAGTTGGGTCCTCGAATTCAGCTTCTGGGGGCAGAAGAGGATCGATCTTGATATCTAAATCTTTTAAAGCGTCGTCTAGTATTTTGATCTTGCCTAGTATTTTTTCCGCTTGAAGATTGTATCCTGGCTCTAGCATTTTGCCGCTAGGATTCATTTTAAACAGGTATTCAGCCTAGAAATTGAAAAATACTAGCTACTAGACTAAAACTAAAATCGTCATAGAAAACTATTAGATGCAGACAGTTATGAGATGGAAGCATATACACCACGAAGTCAGCTTTTAATGCTTGCTGATTCAGTTGAGGCCAACTGATTTAAGATGCCCTTCAAATTACGAAAAAGGCTTTTGTAAAATTTGTTTAGTCAGTAAAGTCTAGCTTATAATTTCACTGTCCATTTTTAAGAAAGTTTGTTAATTATTAATAAAATTCGTTTAGCTACCAAGAAATCCACAGGATCTTCAGGACGCAATTTAGCCACTTCTAGCAATGCGGGCGTGAGCGTGGGGAAGATGTTATGCACTAAATAGTTACGCATCGGCTCGCCCGCTGCCGCAAGCGCAGCCTCTTCTTCTTCTCGCATTATAGCGTACAGCTCAGACTAAGAAAAAATAAACTGTGAAATTTCCTTTCTATCTTATCACACGGTCATAAGGATCGGTTTAGCTTTTCACTAGCGATGTGTAATGAATTTCTGATGACTGGGCGTCTTGTCAATCACTTATACTTAAAATAAGTATGATTGATATCATGAATTCTATATTAGTACATTTTTTATGTCAGACATCTGTTTTTGTTTATGTGTTAAATGCAACTTGGTTGTGGTATTTACTAAAATATTTTTCACTCACTAACCTAAAGTAGGTAAAGTCAACAGCACGTCAGGTCATACAAAATTTTCTACAGTTGACATTAAACCTTAACGTTTTAACAGTAGAGTTTAAACTCAACCCCGGCAAGTTGACATATTTTTGGTAACCTCGCGTGAAGCCATGTGTACCATAAACTAATCAAAATCTTATATATTTACCCAGTATTCCATTCTTTCTTCGCGCTCTTCTTTTAACTTCTTTTCTAAATCTTTCATGGCTTTAGCTTCTTTAGCGCGCAAAGTTTCTAATTCTTCTTTTTCTCTCTTTTCCGCAGCTTCAATGAGAGCTAAGAGAAAAAAACCAGATGATTTTTAAGGTAAAAAGTAATTTGTCATAGTAACTCTAGAAAGCGCAAAGCTAGTAGGTTAAAATTTTTGATTTAAATAGCCGAAAGTAAGCAACATTAAGAGTAACTCAATTTATAAGCATCGATCGACCAAGGCTTAAGTTCAAAATTTATTTAAATTTTTACAATAAAAACGATTATTTTATACAACATGCATTTAAATATTAAGCCTATACTTAGATATATAATGGTAATGCCTTAATTCGTCTCTAATTAAAAATTGAAAAGAACTTAATCTACAGTTAAATTGATATCTACACTCATTAATATACAGCTACATGAATGGAGACCACATCACTAAATAAAAAAGAATAATTAAATTGAGGAATTTAAATATATAAAAGCAGCAAACAAGAACATCTAGCGCCATTTGTTGACAGTAAAAACTAAAGTAACCGTGACGTTCCATCTCAATTAATCACTGCTGACCTAAAAGTTTTCGGTAGCGGCATGGCCGACCCATTCGAAGAGTGACCGCAGCGTACGGTCCTTTCATTCCGTAATCGGTATGCTCCTTCACTGGCACCACCAGAGGGTGTATATCCAACTCGTCGAAAAAATTCAGGGGCGTAATGTCACGAGCATCGCCCGTTCTGAATTCACTTAAACGCCTCAAAATAGTTTCCTCGTCAAGACGTGAATCACCTTCAGGCTGGTGCATGGCCTTTTCACAGATGAAATCATCGGTCGCCTCCAGTGACACAACTATGTCTGAAAGATAAGTAATTACTGTGCTCTCATGCGCTACATTATTAGGTACAACAAAGCAATTTATTTTATAGCAAAATTCAGAAAAAAATCTATTACTTTGAGTTTATTTGACCGGTAGTAACCTTTTGGTAGCGAATGACTGTACTTAAATAAGTGCTTGTATATATTAAATATCAATATTGGGAAATACAGAAAACGATTAGAAATTTATTTAAGTATTTTTGTAAAGAGTTTCATTAAAAAGTATTGATTAATTCTTACATAATTAAAGCAAATAGGTCAACTATCATCATATGACCGACCATTGTGAAAGTTGCTTTACAAACGTATCGCAGACTGAGCGCGCTTACCACCGCACCATCCAGCCCTTAACTCAATAAATTAATATAAAAAATATATAAACCCAGATATAATTTATATACCAACGTCCTAAAAAAGCTTACCTGGCAATATTTTTTTTAAAACATTACTATACAAATCTAGGTCCTCATCAAACTGATCATTTTCATTCTCTTCTCCTGCATCAGAGTCTTGCTCCTCGCCTTTCTCAAAAACTGACAAGAACCAATATAAATAAAACATAGAAGCAAATTAGATTATTATAAAACAGATTCATACATAATAGCATATTTTCTTTGGTAATAGCGAAAAAGAAAAGAAAATTAATGTCTTCCAATTTAGTTCATATAATACTGCCAACTTTTCAAGTTTTTACAAGAAGAAAACATCAACCATCACCGTTCTTTTTAATTTTATATTACACGTATGTATATTTTTGGATTACGTTTTGAACTCTACTTGCAAAGTTTTTAGTGTTAAATTCAAGTAAAGATAAACAGTAACTTAACGTGCTAGTAAGCGTATCTGTTCTTTTATAATGGTTTACTAATGATGACATTACACACTTACGATATGAACATTGTCCTAAGTTAGTGGGAAATCCGTCAAGAACCCAACCTCTGTTTATAGATTCACGACACAATAGCCTCTGACGTAGATACCTACATAAGGAAAATTTTTCTATGTGAGTGAGAATACACAAACGTCACGTTATACAGAGCCGTCAAATTTCCCTACTATATTTTAAACCGTATAACACCGAGTATAGATATTAGATTCCATTCAATTACACATCTATTGCTGGGTCATCAATCAGTTCATTGGTTTCAAAGCAAAGTGTGAACGATGCACGGGCAGACAGATAGCACATGATCATGTATCAGCACCAACACCAGTGATACTCGCATTACGCGAGTGATGCTGTTGGAGTTCCGTTTTTAATTAACCAAGTTACGGAACCCTAGAAAAAAGCAAAATCCATTGAACATGGGAATCACCGAACTGTGACAGACAGTAAAACTTATCTAGTACGGTCGTGGTTCGGAAAACAAGTAAAGAGGTTGGTTTCCGGTTCTGGCAAGATAACGTTGTACTGTTCAAGATATCTTTTATGTCGGGTATTGTTCCATTATGTTAGCCTAGAATGTATTTTCGTAGTTACAAGCAACGGTACCTGTATCAACGCAATAGGGATAACACAAAAGCTAAAGTGATAAACCACTAGCTACCTGCTGACCATCAGATGACCAATTTGAAGAATGGAATACATTGAATCAATACTAATATTATAAAGCTGAAGAGTTTGTTTGTTTGTTTGAACGCGCTAATCTCAGGAACTACTGGTTAGAATTGAAAAATTATTTTTGTGTTGAATAGACCATTTATCGAGGAAGGCTTTAGGCTATATAACATCACGCTGCTACTATAAGGAGCGAAGAAATAATGGAAAACGCGGACGAAATCGCTGGCGGCCACTAGTAATGGATAAAATGACATTGCAATTGCTCTTAAGCAAAAACTATTGATTAACTAGAACTCTCACGTAGAATTGCCTTTAAGAAGAAACCCTGTCAATTGTTGTATAGTTTTTTTAATTCTATTCATATTTTTGAGTAGCTTTTGTATTCAGCTTTTTTAAAAGAGCAGATTTCCGAATTTGTGTCATCGCAGCATTTTTATCTAACTGCAGGTTTAGATTGTTAGATCTTAAAATTTATTAAAATACATACCTACTATCTTTAAGGTAACAATAGTCCGTTTATTTTATTGTATACCTAGTCATATTGCATCAATATTTAACTTAAAAATAAATATTTAACTTTGTATCATGAGATGCATCAATAGCATCTGAAGACACAAGGGAGTCTGTTTACAATAGAACATAATTCAACTTTCAGATGCACTCTAGACCTAATCTCGAAATTTTAAATTAAAGTGACCCCATAATCTCTTCATCAGTGAGTAGTCTTCCAGAACGTAATATAGCTAGTGTCTGACGCGCGGTCTCCTGTACCCCCTCCTCGTCACCCAAGTCATCATCGGTATTTGCTGCATCTGGATCTTCTTCCTCGCCTGTTGGTCGGGGTAACGCAGCAAACTCGCCTACATCCCAATGGTCTACACGCCAAGTCTACACACAAAACTAATTAGATCAAATTTTAAAGATATTTTCATTAGTATTGTTTCTTTCTTAAAGTCAATAAAGAAATATGACTAGTAAAACCTATATATAATAATAATATACTTTATTGCACTCAATATGATATAATGTTTACAGGAGCTTATTATTTAAAAACATTGAGTTAACAAATGGCGGCCTTATTGCTTAACAGCAATTTCTTCCAGGCAACCTATGGTGAAACTGGATAACGAATAAAGATACTGTGGGGAGTGGTGCAATATTGAGAAGGATAAATATATTAATAGCGTTAATATATTATAACAAATAAACAATATATAAAAACAAAGAATGTAATAATATATACATATGAAATGGATCAAATAGTTTTACAGTGAAAGGATAATATGAAAAAAAGTTTTAAGATGTGATATAATGATGAATTGTGTATAAAAAATATTATCATTGTCTCTATAAAAAGAATTAGCTAGCTAAACATCATTGAACATTCAAATCAAATTCTAATTATTGATTAAACTTTAAACGCGCCCTAATTAACTATAACTTTATTTAATAGCAAATACGTTAAAATCTTTTCAAATAAAATAATTAAAGTATATAATGAAGTTAACCAAATCTTCCAACATGTCTTGAGCCACCGTGTCCGGCGAAATATAGACGAGGCCGTATGCCTCGGCGGTAAGCTTCGACAGCGTCGTCTTACCAACTATTGGTGGTCCATATACTATTATCTACAAATAACACATCACTTTTTAAAATAATTTTTATAATTGTTATATACTGCCTGAGCGTTAAGTTCCATCTATGGTACATTCCAATACTAAGGTATATGGTAATATTAAGAACACGCATGTAAAAAATATGTCTGTGTAAAATATCTAATGGAACTTAGTATGTAGGTAGCCATTTTAAGCAATTAAGTAGCATTCTCCAGTAAACTCATCATTAAATAACATTTGGATATAATTTTGATATATTAAAATATTGGTAAGTATTCTTAATGAAACAACTTTGTGGGACAAGGAACAAAGTGGATTTTTTAAAGTATTTTCCATTAAGCATATTTTTCAGTAAAACATTGTGAATGCAAAATTAATCAAATATTGGCAAGTACTTAGCCAAACCAAATAGGAAAAGTTCCGATACCTATTCTTTGCTTCCATAAATATTGACTGAAAGGTGTTAGTTAAAGTCAAATCCGTTACAGGTTATTAAAACCTGTTTATTTGTTGTACTTATTTTATATGGCTTCATATTTCGAGAAGTCATCGTTTACATTTGTTAAAGTAAGGTACGTAATGAACACCAGAATCTTTCTTTTAACATATGTACTAATAGCAGCATTCAGACCACCTACTCAACTAAGAAGCCTTGTAAGTTGAACATTACGCTATTGTTAGAAGTCACCTTAAAAGGTTTCAATCCTCTTTCTTTTTTGAATTGTTTCATAAGGGCAGGAACGTTTTCCGCGAAAGTCAACTCGGATGTCCACTGCAAAGCCATTGTCTCAACAATGAACGTCGGCTCCATGTTTAAATTCACGGTCATCAAATCATAAATTCTTTGCTATAAATAATAAAAAGTCTTACTAAGAAAATGTGATGGGAAGAGACAGTCTGTATAACATAAAGGGTTATATTTGAGCAAGAATGTAGACGGGAAAGTAAGAGAGGCATACCGAAGAATACTATATAATATGGTTAAGAAAAGAGTGTTGCTATAACGGGTAATTAAAGGCTTTAAAACAATATACAGCGCAATACCAAAATGATACCACCTATCTACGAATAAAAATTCTCGACGTGAAATATTATTCTGATTCGAGATGCAAAGTGTTTTTAAGTTTAGACAATAATTATGATTCTTATTTGTTATGTATGAGTATCAGCTAGCATAGTTTATTTGTGGTATATTATTTTTCTCTTTGTTTATGAATTATTTTACTCTTTGGTTTATGAACTTATGCATCATAGCGTTTAAGAGCATTTTAGACTCAAGGCACATTAATTATATTACAAGATGTTTAATGTAGCTTAATAGGTATAAGTTTATTGACTTGCGAGACTATCCGCAAAATCGTATCACTGCAACCGTATTTAAAGCAAATAAATGATTTAATTTAATAGTTTTCTCTTGACATGACCAAAACAGGGCTGCGACTGCCTAATTTTCAAGCCATATGAAACGATATCTTAGCGAATATTATGATTGGCATGTTTTTTGACATGTCTTTTGACGGATAAATTACTAAATTGGAAATACTGCAGTCAAATTCATATTCATCATTCTTTACCGTTCTGCGTTACTAAAGTACATGTCAAAGAAGTAAAAAGAAAAGTCCTATCCTATGGATAGAGTTATAGCTAGAAAAGTTTGGCAGTCGCTCTGCAGGTCATAATCTTAAAATGACGAAAACTGGGTCACTTGCCCTACTATCCTAATTATATTTACATTAATCTCAGGTATCAAGAAGGCATCTTCTTTTGTTATACATTTAAACATTCCAGAACCAGCAGTGCGACCTAGTGGTTTCACTATCTGAAACAGAACACAATACAATTGACTCACAAATGATAACGTTATCGTAAACCACAAACTAAACACGAGAATAGTACCTCTCGTTGCTTTACAATATTCTGTTCCACCGCCAGGACATATAACTTTTTTGGAAAATCCGTTATCAAATTATAAATTATCCTGAAATGTAATTACCTAGTAAAATAATTAAGATAAATTACTATAATTAAGTAATAAGCATATACACGTAAAGTAACTAAGTATATCCGCCGATTATCTATAAAAATTGACTAATAATTTATGTCTGTAGTTACTATATATTGTATAGCTTGTTGACGCAGTAGGTTTGATCTGCTATGTACAAGTTAAGCAACTTTCGCAAAGGCCGGTCATAGGATGGGTGACCAAAATTTATAATCTAGAGCTCCTGCGGGCTTTATAAAGTGCGTTAAGACGTTGGTCCTGGTTACATCTGCAGTCATTAAGACTCAACAACCCGCACTGGGCCAGCGTAATGGTCCATGGTCCATTGTCTTCAATCGAGTTGATTCCATTCCATCTATAGGTCATGCCTTGGGACATTAGTAGTCTGTGATAATGATTATCTGCTAAGAAGTTTTCTCTATATTATTAACTATCTAGCTGTTTTATAGCGACTTCGCCCGCGTTAGTTTTAGCCTATGTCACCTATGTGTGATGGATGCAGCTTCCCGTATGTGAAAGAATCTTTAAATCCGTTCAGTAGTTTCGGAGCCTATGCGATTCAATCAAACAAATCTTTCCTCTTTATAACATTAAAAAATATGATGAATTATCGATGACTTACTGAGCAAGATCAAGGACATTGATAAGCGGTACCACGTTACCACCACGACCAAGAATAGGAAGCAATTTTTCACATTCCCATGCCTTTTGGAACCAATAAAAAAGTACGTCTTCGCTTCCACCGTAAGTCACGCCAGTTGTGACTACTAAAGCCCTACGATGATAATCTTCATATATAGTTATAATAACAACACACCTACGTACTATTGTATGTGAATGGCATTGAATAGGGTGGAAAGTATAAAAAACTGATTAGGTACACGACTCAATTTTTTTTTTCAATACTCATATTTTAAATCATAATTCTTATATAGAATAGTATGCAGAGCTCAATCGCTTGAGTTAGGTAGTAGGACCACTAAAGTCACCATATTTGAAAACTGTTTGAAGTAAAAAGTTTAGCATTTATGGGATTTCGGGAGATTTTATCAGGTAGGAGACATGATCCTAACACAAGTAAATTCGTTAAAATTCACGCTATTAGGGTTGCTGTCAGATTGTAGTGCGCTCTGTTTTGTTTTCTGAAAAAATGTCTAAAAAAAGATCATTTAACAAAACACATTTATATATATTATATAAACACATTTATGTATTATCGAAAATTACTTCTACCTTATCAAGTCTCCGGACTTCCCTATATATTTATTCGAGATTTTAAAAATTAGTATTTGCTATTATATTTACAATGTTTAATATTTATGGATACATATCGTAGAAACATAACTAAGAGTTAATGTTTAGTTCTAATAGAATTACTTACCCTATCTGCGTTTTATATTTTCGGGCTATTCCAACGACTTCATTTTCAATGTCATAGTGTATCTTATAATTAGGATGGGGCTTTCTTTTCCGAAAATCAGTTTCTATGAATGGCAAATCAGGGGTGTCCTGTATGTGAGATAGACAGTTTTCCATTTATACGTATGGTCAGTTCAAACTATTACCTATGTTCTAGGTACTTAAAAACAACTGATAATTTTGCATGCGACGCGGCGATACCACCCGTATTAACCAAATAAATAATATTAAATTTGATTTGAATCATTTGTCTTAATTTTCCTAAACCGTTTATGACACCCTACGCCAATGACCTACCTACGTAATTCTTGTTTGATCGTCATACAAAGAAAAAATATCGTCCTAACAACCAAATTGGGAAAGGAGTATTGAAATAAAATTATGACATTACTAAAGCCTGATGAAAGCCCCGTTCCCGACATAAATATATTAAGGAGACTTACTAAACATACAATGGGGAGAGCTAACTTTAAAAAAAAGACATATACGTACTTAAGTACGTATGTCTAGAAGAGATTTTCCCTAGACACCCAATATAATATTCCTCGTGTATTTTGCATCTCTGAGGTTATAGTTTTGGTGCAATATACTATTGTAACAGAAGTGAAAGATTTATTTACTTTATCAGGAACTTTGTCCGCGTATATTTAAAGAGATCCTAAACTATGATAAATCCGAATAAACTCGCGACAAATAATGAAAAGAATTGTATTAAATATAACGATAATTACCGGATCAAGTGGCTTAGTGCTAGCCCAAGTCATAACTGTTGATATCAATATCAAATATCGCTTTTTTGATTCGCCGTCCCCATCACCGAAATCGGCAGTGTTTGCTCCAGCAACGGATTGTTTCTCTAACAACTCCTTTAAAACTAACAAAAAGAAGAATTTCTTTAAAATGTATCAAACAACAATTCAATTCAAAATTAGCCAAAGCTCTTTAAGATTCTTTACCATTCGTTCGTCGTTAGGAAACATCATGTCAAAATAGTAAAAATGAAAACGAAATCTCTCCGTAATATCACTAATATTTCATATTATATCCTATAGCTAGTTTTCTTCTTATCTTATAATGGCTACTATACATCAACCACAATTCTGCCAACTTCACGTAGTAAAGTGTTCATAAATCCAACTACATTTGAATTTTGAACTACCAATTTCTTTCTACATGGATTTACCCAGAAATGACTAAAGTTAGGCAGTCGTACCAATGCCATCTGGAGCCCGAATATCTATCTATCAGGCTGACGATCAACTGTTAGCAGAGCAATCAGGATTCGTCTAGAATTGGACAGACCAATCTTGATTAGTATGCTGACAATGGATGTGTCATTTGACAGATCTATCAAGGCTTCATTTTGCTTATTAATCTAATCGATAGTTTTGAGTAAATCAGAAATCTCGGTAGTACCGAAAGGTTGCGAGACATGGTTGCATTTATTAAGCTATTTTCTAAAGATGGGTAAATATCAATACAGCATTGTGTTAGACTAACGCTTGAGATAATCCATAGCGATTTGAAGTTCTTCTCTGTCGTAACTAATGTCGAACACGACTGTGCCACAAGTTAACATATTTGGCAAGCATTCTGATTTAGTTATGATTCTGGCAACATTATCAATGGTCTTGACTTTTGAATCAGACACAGTACCTTCAAAAAGATTATAAAAGGAATAAGTATAAACAACGGAACATAGAACGTTTATTATTAAAATAAGGCAATATTAAATATACAATGGCGTGTGCTAAACTGACTTTCAACTGATTATGAACGTCCAAATAAGTTGGTGTAAAATTTATATCTCATTTCTTAGGGTTTTGTCGAAGTTGTTGTCGGTAGAGCCGCTGAGGAAACTAAATTAATTGACAGAGAAACGAACTTTAATGACGGTTAGATAAAGACGAATTGTAACGTATTTACTATCAACTTTTTTGATTATATACTTGTCTAGATATAGTATCAGAGCGCCCCTAACCCATAAATAAAATCGTGTGACTCGTCACCCTGTACGAAAACTATCAAAACACTCGCTCAGTATCAAAACTGATTGTCACTGTGAGAAAAAAAAATGAATTTTGTCACATTTGAAAATTTGCAAAGTGCGTGAAATGTGCGTTTAAAGTGTCCAGGAATTACAAACAAAGAATGGAATCACTCAAAAATATTACGTACCATCGGTACGTAAACTTCGACGTGTATATAGATGAATTAATATATAAAAATTTTGACATTTTGTATACGGGGTTACCAATTCTTGAATTATAGATACATACATAGACTATTATAAAAACGCCTCATACTTTTGTTTTAATTTATTATTATTTTTATATTTTATGGTATAAAATAAATTATTTATAAATGTGATAAGTTTTCTTAAAGGAAGCCGGTGTAATTTTAAGTTTTTCTTACTTTTTTTACAGATTTCACAATTTGTATAGAGTATTCAATACCTGAAGATACGAAAGTAAACATGACGTAGTAAACATGCTAATTGGCAGATCTATTACTTACATATACCTACTGTTTGAAGAATTATCATAAATAATATACTCTATCTATGGAATATTTTAGTTTAATAGTGTTAATAAATTAATATTACATAATATCACACATATTGTTCACATTCTAAGGTTAATAATAACCAGCTAAAGCTGTGAAAAGAACATAATAAATAATATTCTAATAATCTTTTAAAAACCGCGATGTATAGGCTTAACAGAACCTTCTCCTTTTTGAAGTCGTTTAAAATCGTTCGTTTTGTCACACACTGACCAACATTCTTTTTTTTTACTATTGTAAAACAAATTACTTTAGTAGTGATATATTCTATGTAAATATCTTTACTTCTGTTAAGAGCTGGTATAGTCAGTCAAAAGATTATAGGTATATATAAATAATAACTGGACGATTCAAAAATGATTGCAATAAGCTTATTTAAAGGACTTTTTCATTCACTCATTATGTTGATGACGCAAAATTATATTATTTTAGATAAACTTCTTTGAAATAATCTAGGGATAAAAGATTAAAAAGATAGAATATTTCCCACAAATACTGTTTTATTATTTTATTTCATTACTTTCACAATATAATGAATTATATAGCCAGTTGTGCAAACGTTAGTTTAAAATTTAAAGTCATTAACTTATTAGTTTAAAGCGACATTCCCCATCCAAATTTGTCATTCATTAGAACTTAAAGGCGTCATTAAACCTTAATGAATGGTTGTGCAACTGACGGACAATAAATTATTGATCCATTAAAAATACATTCACACTCCTACACTACAATCCTACTTTTGTGGGAAATATTCGGGGAAGTGATATTATTAACCAGATCCAACACACTAATGCTCTACTTCAAGCACACGATGATTTCAAACCTAGCCCGTTATGTAGACAAGTCTACAATCAAAGCTATCGACTATAAAAGCACGCGCTCAAAAACTACCCGACTTGAACTTGTAATGCTAAAATTGTATTTCAAAACAATAACTACCTATAATTTCATAAAGCTGCTCCGGTGGGCGTGGTGCGGTTGGTTCGGCATCTTCCGCTAAGATAGTAATAGATGTCGGTTTCGTTGATAATTCAGCATTCTTTTCAAGCACTTTAGATAATTCTCTCAAAACGTATTCGCCATGATACGAATCCAAATTATTGATAAAATACCGTTTGAAAGATAACATGTTCTCCGCTTCTGATTGAGATTTATCAGAAGACATATTGTTGGAAATAAAGAAAACAATGTAATAGTTCAATACGATTACAAATTGATTTAATTTTATTACCACGACACGAGTAAAAATCTAAGGTAAAACGCGGTTGCAAAGAGCACAGTTGCCATAATTATATAATTTACTCTTTGATTCTGCGGTTGATAAAGTAATCAAAGTTAATCCTAGGTTCAATTGGGGAATCGGTCATTTGTACAATCAGTTATTCATGGAATTTCGCGACATTTGTCAACTTAACCAGGTAAATTAGATAAATCAAACCAACAAATTATAATTATAACGTTTATTATTCAGCAGTATTATTTCATTACAATAAATATTGAATACAAATTTATTTTTGTAAAGAATGAACTAGGACTCTGAAGTTATAACTTTAATTTAAAGTACGAAACAATTTTATACGATTTTTACAGCATGTGCAAATGATTATAATGTTTTGACAATTAAAAAACGAAATAAATCTTAAAATGTAAAAAAAAACATACTTCATTTAATATTCATCATAATTAAGTAAAATGTACTTGTATAAAATAAAGTATAATAAATCATCTAATAAAGAATTTATAAGAGACTTAAGTACGTTGACCACAAGATAAGTACTATTTGAGATAATATAGATTTTTAACATACCTAAATTTTATTACTTACATGTAACTTTAAAATAATATGACATTAATATAATTTAATTTGGAAATAGTCTTCCCGAAAATATGTAATAAGTTGACACCGACAGTCATATATTCTTATAAACTAATTAAAAATATACCTATTAACTAATAAAACATTGACTAAAAATTGTTCCCATTGTTCCCAAGCACCTTAAGCTTAGCCTAAATACATTACATAGATATCAAACCAAAAAGGCATAATATGTTGGCACAATTCATTAAATATATTGTTTAAAATTCATTACTGTTATAATATTATGTAATTTCCACGTTTTTATGGCACCCTGTATATTGAGTTATGTTTCGTAATACTGCTTGATTCTTGTACTTAAACTACGAACGTCAATTTACTTAATTTATGAATGTCAGTATAAAATTAAAAATGTGTATTTATTAAATAAACGCGATGGAACCGAAAGTTGATACCTAAGGTAAGAAGACGGCGTAATTGGCAATTTGACAATATTTATTTTTTAAATTATAAATATAAATTTATTACTTCAATATGGAGGTCTATTGAGCATTAAAAGAATTAATAAAAGGGTTTTTAAGTTGAAACGTTTATATCTATATTCAGCATTCAATAAAATTTTTCATAAATCCGTATTTAGTAATATGATTTCATATTTATTTTATTAATTAATTAATTATATATTTAATATCAGATTAATGAAACCTAAATGAATTGTTGTCATAGTCAAAACTATGACAACAATTTCATTTAGGTCGCGCGTGTGTAATCATCATACGTAATCAGCAGGACGACCACAGTCTATAAATTATAAAATAAACTGAACGAAACACTGGTTTCATAATCCACAAGTGAAATCCACAAGGGCAACGCAAATAATTAAAAAGAAGAAGGAAAAGAAGATCGCCTAACTCCACAATCTATAACTCTATCCACAAGACACGATATCTTAGCGATGCAATAGCGCTATTTCGTTTCATTTTACTACTTTAATAACGACGAACGAATGATAAAAACAATGAACAGAATGGATTTAACAGAAGCGTTTCCTTCTTAGTAATTAATTCATAATTAATACACCAAAAGACATGTCAAAACAGTAAAATATTCGTTAAGATGTCATATCCTATGGCTAGAGTTATGGCCAGTTAGGTGATCGCACCCCAGGTAAAGTAATACGACGTCCACAAATCGCTATTTGACTGGAATGTATATTGTACAAACTATTTTGTCAATTCCTGAAATGACACCGGTTTTTTTAAGTAAGAGTGCGATTTATTAGGTCAATTACAATTCTATGCCATTCCTAATTATTATGGAGTCATTGACATTAAATTATAAATTTAATAATTCTTCTTACTATAACATTCTTGTCACTAAAACGACATATCTATGATTTTGTATTATATATTCGATTATGATGACAAAAATCATCCATTTAAGTACATAATTTGACCCCATTAAAACATAAGTAGGTAATAAAATTACCTATTTACTTTAATAACATCGTATTTAATAATCATCACAATGGCGACAGACTAATCAATTACCAGTTTAAAAATATTAGGTTTATATTCGACTTGTTGTACAGCAGTTAAATATATAATAATATCAACTAAAATTATGTAAACAAAGCCGTCATTGATTGAGACGATTTTAGATGTCATATCTATAACATGCATGTTTAAAAAACCTTTGTTTTTAAAGGTGCATGTTACAGAATTATGGGCGTACCGAGAGGGTACAAAGGAGAACAGCTTCTCTGCTCGATTTTGAATACCTGGGTACGCCCATGTACGGAATGTATATATTAGAATATAGGACGGAATAACATTCATAATTAAAACTTTTAATATATCAAGATACAACTGAGGATCGGACAACTTTAGAAAAACTATTTTATATTAATCGATATGGACGAACTATTTCTATCCCTATTAAATTCGATTCCATCCATAAGGAAGGCCTAAGCCCCAGCAGTGGGGATATTAATTAGCTGGTGATGAAGATGACTCTAAATGTAACGTTTAAAAAACGACAAACAGCGTTGCGGGAGCTCGGATGTGACGTCATTAGTGAGATAAAAAAATATATTCGACAAAATAGTGTATGACTTGTTAACCAAATGCTATCCAATCCCCAATTTAAGTACATTTATAATAAAAAATAAATCATTATTGAAATAAGGGCAATATACATTACGTTATTGCATTATTTGTACCTATACTAGTAAGTTTATTATAACATATATATTACAAGTAATTTCCAATAATAAATATTTATATAAAATAAACATCTCACTTATGGTTTCTTTCGAAACTTATAAGCGAAATGATTAAAAATAAGCAGAGAGCAAAATAATTTAAAATAATTATTATATAAATGTGGACGAAAAAGTAGAACTGAAATTACAAGTAATAATTTCAGAGCACCCTCAAAGGAAAATTGATTTATCAAATAATAGTTGCATCATAAATTTTTGATTTTATATTTAAAAAAACTCCTTATTAAGGCACTTGTTTGAAAGTATTATTCAGCCAACCATGGTCGGTATAATAAGACTACCGCATCACGCAAATTTTTAAGGTACCTAATACGTAATCTCTCTAGATACCAAAGCAATCTCTCTAAAAAATATGTGATATTATGTTACGCTAATGTTATTGAAAATAAGTCATATAAAATAAAGAAAAATCGCTAACGAATTACATAAAAGTATTTTAAAAGTATAAAATATATCTCAAAGTTGAGTGGTTATAACTGACTTTCGATGGATGATGGTTATATCCTTTTCACCAATACCTGAAGGAGAACTTGGTTCTGATGTAACCAGCCACGGCGACAGAGACGATATGGGTTGAGTCTTCGGAACCACTTCCTCCTTGCGTTCCACAGGTTTTGGAGAAGCTAACTTTGCTTGAGAGTGAGGTGGTTCGACAACAACTATGGACACATACTGAGAGTTAGATGCACCCGCTAACTGCGGCTCATTTAATATTTTCGGCGAAGGTGTAGATGGTAAGGACACATTAATATTCGGAGATTCATTTACTATCTTTACTTCACTCTCGCGAGCTTTCAAAATATTATTGCATTTCAATTGACCAGGAGGAAATGCCTTTGTGGATACAAAGTATTTGGTTTGGTTGTTAGGCAATTCTTTGTCATTTACGGAATCTAATTGATCTTTCTTTACTTCATTTTTAGAGTCATCGTTATTTAACTTTTCTTTTACTAGACTCATGAGAAGATCATTTAACGGATTCGAATCTGTGACAGGCGAACAATTACAAGGCGGTTTATTAATAACAAGTTGAGTTAAATTGTTTCTTTTCTCTTCAATTACAGGCTTCTCGACTTTGAAAAGCACTTTGTTGCTTACGGCGTCCTCCTTAGATGTATGTACATCTTCAACTGTATCATCGAGAAGAAGATTCTTTGTAGACTTATTAATTTCGTTCGTTTTAGTGTCATTTTCGACGACAATCGATTTTTGTGATTTAGCACTGCTTTTCCTAGATAAGGTTTCAACTTCTGGTACAAGCAATGCAGCATCGGCCGATGTAGTTGGTGTTTCCAAAGTTGCTTCAGTGGAAGCTACAGTGTCAGGTTTTGAAGCACTATTTTGTTTTTCACGTTCTCTCAACACATGACTTTGTCGACGAGCAAATCGTTGACTAGGTCGTCTTTCAAATTGAACAGTACGACGGGCTCGGTTTTGTTGTGTAGTTTGATACTCTGTTTTGCCTGAGTATTGAAACCTCGAACCCATTCGGAAAAAGTTTTGTCTGGCCGATGGACCTTTGACTGGAGCTCTTAAACGGAAGAATGTATGATGTTCAACAGCGCATTTCCACAAGTGCTTACAGGCTTTTTCATTGTGTAGTCGAAATACAAATGTATGTTCTTGTTCCCGTCCTTGGTCATCATCTTCAACTACAACTAATGTCAACTTCTTCTTTTTAAAATCTAGTTTACTAATTTTGGGCCAGAAAAAGAGTCCTATTTTTTGTGGTCCTTCAAATACTAAAATTCCTGTAGGTGTTAATCCAAGATGATATTCACACCCATCTTTGCCCAAGACTATGTGCATATCAACACCATACATTTCAAGCCATTTAGCCTTATTCAGATAATTTACTTCAGCCTGAGCTGGTGTTAAGCCTTTGCATTTCTTATATTCCTCTAGAATCTCAATTTCCATTTCCTCTGTTTGATTAGGCACAAATCGAAATTCAGATACAGTGGCTGGTGTATGAATAAGTTCATCAAAGTCTCCTAATTCCGATTGAAGTGCCAGAGCTGCCAATTCTACAGCTGTTGAATGTGGGCATTCGAGTTTGCTTTCTAAAATATCTTTCTTCAATTGCAAAAAAAACTGGTATCGCGTTAACTCTTCTCGTAGATTATTCGGTTCTGATGAATAAAATTTTACTTTCAACCTCAACGTATAAGGAGGACCAATTTTTACCTGCTTTTTTATAGTTTTTGTAGGATCAAGCCAATGCTTTACATTGTTAGTGTCAGTAAATTGAAGACCAAAATAATCTTTCTCTATTAAATCCAGTGAATAAAACACTTGTTCATATAGGTCAGCTGCACTTGCTTTCTTAGACAAATTAATTGATAAATCAGTTTCATCAAGTAACATTACCTTGCATTGGATAAAATTCTTATTGACTGATGCCTTGGTCCCCTGTTTGTTGCGGTTTTGGCTAGAGGAGCGCCCCCTTCTGCTAAGGAAGCGCAACATTTTGAGACTTCTAGGAGTACCTGAAATAAAAAATAAGTTAATAAGTTAAAATTTGTCACATTGTGGTAATCTGACATGGAGCCATGTGTACATCTTTTAGAAAGGCTGACACATGCCACGATAAATAAAGGATTCTGGCTAGGGTTCATAATGATCAAGATAATATTTTTTTAATACAGTTGCTCAAAAAGTGGCGTATTGCAGGCACATATAGCGTTCGGGATGTGGGCTATTACACACTCGTGCTTTTTTTTACCTTACCCGCACTTGTGCGTTCTCTTTCCCAACTGTCAAAATAATGTCTATTTATAAGAAAAACCAACCATGAAGTTTTTACTAAAAGAAAATCAAAGAAGTTTTTATGATTCATGTAAATACGTAGCGTAGGTATTTTCTAAAAAAAAAGCTATAAATTTGTATCAATATCAAATTTAATGATTTGATTGTATTAGTGAGGTTAGGTTTCATTTCATTTTATCTCAATAAATTTCATTTTAATTTCATATCAATAAAAAAGAATCTACTGAAGGGTATGTATATATGGGCATAGTCCCTTTGCCTACTAAGATGGGTGAAGAAAAAATGGCGCCATTTTCCAGTAATTTTATTTGCGAGTTTAGTTGTTTGTTAGACAAAATTTGTTTGTTTGGTGTTTGTTACGAAAAGCTATATTGGTGATTCATTTAACAACAAACTAGAAACTGGGAAAAAATCACACAATCCATTAATTTAAAGTCCTATCTGTATCCTTCATACGTTGAAGAAAACATTCGTCCATCTATCGACGTTGATAATGATAATTCATCAGATCCAGTTCCATCAATTAGCAAACGCATTGTATGACAAATATACATGAACAATCATATGAAATTAATAATAGTTTACCTCAAACAGTAAATGTGCAACCTAAAACTTCCCCTGTTAGTATAAAAAACTGTACCAATTTCAAAGTATATGTGAATTATAACTTTAAAAAAATAAATGATTAGTTAGTTGAGTTTATTTTGTTTTTATTATTTTATGAAATTGCTTCATTTTTTCGCAACTGCATTAAAAATAGTCACTCAGTACACATGCGGAACCGTCATTGCAACTCGTTCCGACTGTCAATCCTCGCCTTCGGCTGCGCTTAGGCTCGGGTAGACATTTATCGGAACCCGTTGCAATGACAGCCTTTCCACACTTGTAATGAAATATACTATTTTTGATAACTATTATGATAATAATATATCTCTGATAATTATCTGTAGCGACTGGCAAAAATTTTTAAAATACAAAATGCCTTCATATTGGAATACTTTTATTTTTGTTGTTTTATCTGTGAAATCATATTGAACAAAAAGTGAAATACAAACAAATAAAAAATATTTTTAATAAAAACACTCATGACCCTATAGGGATGCCCAAAAAAAACAATTTGTATCGATATATCGTATCGTAATGTATCGCATGTGTTTGTATCGATACACGATATTATCGTATCCTTTTGTAACGATACATACGATATTTTCGATATTTCATATAAAATGAGGTAAGTATTTCGCTTTTTAGTGACAAAGTCAAACTCTAACCATAATTATTAGCATAACAAAAACAAACTTTGCAAATTATTGCAGAACTCTAAATAAAAACAAACTTTTTATTATTCACAGTTACCATTGCTCTGCACTTAATCTGCGTAAAAATAGCAGTCTAGAAAGGCGTTTTGGATCTAATCGATTACGGGTTTCTGAAAGTGTGGACCCAGCTAAAGAAATAAACGTTCGAAAGGAACAGAAGTAGCCACAACAGATAAATAACGCAGCGCCAAATCACTGAGATCAGGCCAAATATTCTTTCTTGCTGCCCAATATAATACAGGGTTTTCTTTCCTCTCTTTAAGAGGTTCTCTCATACATTGTTACAAAATATCATCCATGCCTTCTCTGGGTTCACATTAGACAAGCAATGAACTTTATATTCAAACAATATATTGTCGGTACCTAACTACAAAAATCTCAAGTAATCCTAATCTACCTACAAAATATAAATAAAAGTTGGCTCATATCATCTCCTAGTATTCTATTACATGTTAAATAATTACTTATAAGCTATAACAAAGTATTCATCGCCTTAAAATGATATGAGACGAAGCCGTTAAGTAATGGGATCCTCATTAATTTTATTGTAAACAAAATGTCTCAGTCTAATGCGATACGTCGATACGATATTGTAGTGAGAATGCGATATATCGCAACGAATCGTATGGCTAAAATATCATATCATATATCGATATATCGTATGCTCCTGTATCGATATTCCGATATATCGTATCGTATCGGGCATCCCTATGACCCTAATTCTGGCTGACCTTTTGTGTCACCAATTACATCCTTGAATAAAGATATTTTTAAATGTGTAAAGAAATTAGGTTACATTCTTTCTGAGATTATGAAAATAAAAGCTTTTATTGTACTTAAAATAATATCTAATCAAAATAATTTTATGTTAAACTTTCAATCAAAAAGTTATATGACTAACATAATACCAGCACAAAAAATTATTCATTACATATTATTAAGGGCTATAGGAATTTACATAGAGCATCTTCTGGACTACAATACTTGCCACACATTCATATCAACTACTAACAGTATAACAAACAATATACCAATATGTAATAATAACACAGGAATATATACAAGAAACACTGTCACTGCATATGAGACCTGTTAAAAAATTAACACTACTCATCAAAAAGCAAGGCAAGAATTCCATAACTCATGTGTCAATATGTTTTGTACTTTCGAACTCAATTCAATAGAAAACATTTAAATATTTCCTTGCACCAAACACTTTAATGGTAAATAGTATTGGTACATAAGTAACTCCAACAGTGCCTAAATATGCAAAAGTGGAAACTGATTAAATGTTGTTTTGTTTGTATGAAAAGAATAGAATAAAATATTAAGAAAATAAAAAGTTTCCGTTCACTATTCGATCTAAAGATACAACAACTTACATTAAATTTAAAACATGATTTAAACTTATGCACTTACACAGACAATGTAGTCTCCTCGTAATTCACTTTACACTTAGAATGCCTTCAATTGAAACACTACAGTAGACAATCTAAATATCAAAACCGCCCCAAAAAACTAGTTTGTCCCACATTTCTATAAATTACCACACAACACAGCCGTCGTCTATTCACCAACTGTCAAAACCTAACTAGCAACAAGGATGTCGAGCTAATATCTAATAATCGGGTGATTATATCTGATAATCGGTTAAAATCGATTCAATTTTACCAATAAAAAATAATTTTATTAAGAAATGGAGTAAATCGAGAATTTTAGGGGTAACTTTTTGATTTGGTTCTATGGAGAAAAAAAATAAAATACAGGTTTTTGGATATGACAGATTCCTTGCAAATATGATTTTATTTTATTTTTTTTTTTGGTACAAAACCAATTGAAAATTATTTAGTGATTAGAATCCCAATGTGGTTATTTATTTGTTTTCATATATATATATATTTTACTATATTAAATAAGATATTTTCTATCTCAGTATAGGTGTTATGGATATATCTCTATGATCTTTTCCAATCGTGTTCGTCTTCTCAAGATTTTGAATGTTACATTCTACGATGTACCTAAAAACTTTCACGTTGTGCATATGAATGCTCAAAGTATCCCTGTACACTTCCCGGATATGCTTTCATCTTTTGATATCAAAATTATCCATGTTATCTTAGTCTCAGAAACATTTTTAAATCTTTGTCTTAGTTCTACCTCCTACTGTCTTCCTGACTTTCAACTTATCCGTAATGATTGTGTAAGTTCTTCTCATGTCGGGGTGGCAATTTACCTTCGTTCACATATTCCATTTTCTATTCTTAATAAATCTCCACAATCACCGCCCAAAACAGCGCTGAGCATCTTTTTCTCGAGATATCACTCTCCCATATCAAAGTTCTACTGGGTGTTTTCTATAGCCCTTCTCTTTGAGTTGATTACTTTGAGACATTCGAACATCATCTGTTTAGGAACCTTAAGGTTGGATGTGTGGTCCCTACTGTGGTGATGGAGAAAACTGGCCAGAGAAACTAAAGGACAATTGTCTCCCTCCGAGCTAGGTGTATTTAGCCCAGGGACCGCGGTTCAACCGATGTAGGTTGGACGTTCTATTTATGCTAATTGAACTTACTGTGAGCGATGTAGGTTTCTTTGTTCTAATTGCCTTGTAGTTATTAATTTATGATATTTGTATTGGTACAGCGCCATCTCGTTACTGGGTGTTGGAACTATTTGCAGGTTTTTGCAATTCGTCTTGCTATCAATGGCTGTGACGATGCTAGTTTTCTCGCTATCGATTGTTGTGGCGATGTTAGTACGATGAGTTAGATGTCGCTATGTATCAGTCGCCACATCTGTAAACATCAACACATGTTTCATTAAAGACGATATCAGGTCTCAGAAACTACTTTCATTAGTTGATTCCTCAAATTTAGATATTCTTTCTCTCAAGGAAACCCATCATTTTCCCAACTGCACTCTTCCTCATCTTGATTTAATAAATTGTTTCCTCACCCACCCTCGCTATAAAGCATGGCCAATATTCTGCAGATGCATTCTCTTATTATGACTAAGTGAATCTGCAATATCGGATTCGTCTCCTGATACAACTTCAGCGTATTTTTGCAGCTATTGATGTGGTCCGCTTCCTGGAGGACGCTTCAAATACGGACTCATTAGCTATCTTACCCACAAACTCAGTTGACAAACAGGTTGAGCACTTTAATAATGTGTTATCTTCATTATATGAGGTTAATGCTCCGGTTCGTCCTATAAAAATAAGATACCTTCCAGCTCCATGGTTAACAGGTCCTTCGAAACGAATTGAAATGAAATATAACAGCATCAGAAATCGGTGTAATATGGTGGCCAGGGATGCCCAGAGACGCCATATTACTAATTCCATTGAAAATCAAGATTCGGCTAAAACCTGGAAATTTTTAAAATCACTGGATGTTGGCAAATCTCGTGATCCCAGTCTTAACCATAACGTTGATATCAATAAACTAAATAGCTTTTTCTCTTCGTCTATTCCTATTGATGGCACTTGCAAAGCTGAAACTTTACATAGTTTCTCTAATCTGCCTACACCTGATTTCTTTTTCTTTCATTCGCCAGTTGACTGACTGTGATGTTAGGAGAACTATTCTGTCTATCAGTTCCAGTGCTGTAGTTAGTGATTCTATCAGTCGCAAGATGATCCTTCCCATTATAAATATCCTTATTCCTATTATTACCTTTATCCTAAATACATTGATCTCCATTGGTCAAGGTTTCCTTGCATCCTGGAAAGATGCCAATATTATCACCATCCCAAAAAAAAAACAAATCCAAGCACGTTTTCCGAATATCGCCCTATATCTATTCTTCCTTTCCTCTCAATAGTCGTTAATGTGTTAAATTTTCTAATTGGAGTAAATTATTTGGTCTTATTGTCAACCCTTCGAAGACTCAAACAATAATAATTGGCAGTCCTCATTTCGTTTCGAGGATCGATTTTGAACAAAATCTGTCAAAAACCTCGGTGTGGTTTTTGACTAGTGCCTTTCTTGGAAGTCTCATCTAGAATCGCTCAGGAAGCGAATGTTTGTCGCGTATGGCACACTCAACCGTCCTCACAACTTTATACTTTTACAGACACGAAAACCTCCCTGGCTTATACCCTCTTGCTTTCAATCCTTAACAACGCTAATGTTTGTTATACTGATTTGTTGGAAGAGCTTCTTAACAAGCTGGAGCGTCTGCAGAACTTGGGTATGCGATTCATCTTCAACCTTCGCAAACATGACTATGTGTCACACTTCCGCTTCAAACTAAACAGGCTCCCTATTCGCCGGCGCAGAGACTTACATACACTTACGCTCCTCTATTCCATCTTTTTTCTACCTACAACCCCTCCTTACCCAAAAAAATGCTTTCCCTTCCGAACCTCCTCTTTGAAATTTGCAAAGTTCGAAACTTAGTTATCAATACAAATACGAAAAAATATTTTATTCTAAAGAAAACCGGAAGGGTTGTCATGGAGAATTCAAAAAAGTACCGTAGCCACATCTAGTTGGATTTCGGGAACTAATATTTTTTTAAATACTTCCTCATTGTACCGTTGCGGTCACTTTAAAAAAAAATATGTTTACTACATTATAAGGTCACTTTGAAGTTGAGATTGAGAGATGATTTTTTTATTAAGTTTGTTATATTTTAACATATCAATACGTAGTATTAAACAAAGTAGCTTTCCGTCTACCCATCCCTAAGTATGCTTAGATCTTTAAAACTACGCAACGGATTTTGATGCAGTTATTAATAGAAAAAGTAATTCAAAAGAAAGGTTTTATGTATAATACAGGACCACGCAGAACAAGCAGACGAAGAAGAAGCTGCTAGCGGAATGCTAGTTTGATTAATAAACTTAAGTTATTTTCAGTTTGATCAAATTAACCAACTCTAACATTACACTGCATAGGTACCTAGTTACTTTTTTGACTATTAAACCAAACCATTTAAAAGAAAACTTCAATTGCATGTTTTAGTCGCGATTCCGACCATAAAGATTATATCCATGCATATCTTTCCTATATAATATATTATTATAAATGTGAAAGAGTGTTTGTTTATCCGGCTTTCACATCAAAACGGAGCAACGGTAAGGCTAGAGAATGACTTAGTGTACTTTTTGTAGAAAGGGAGAGATGGCGAAATGTCGTGAGTCGAGCTACATTAGCCGCTCCAAATGTGTTGACCACGACCACCCTGCTAAGAGTAAGACTGATTGATACCGCTCAGGGTGTGGCTGTAGTAAACTTTAAATGTATGTATATTTGCCACGCGAAATATTAGATTACCTTTCATCGGTATCGTTTTAGAAATTCATTACTGACATTTTACAAATTGGAATTAGAACAATATTTCTGTATAATTGACTATTCCAAATCCAAAATCGGTTCTTAAAATAAACGATTATTCTATTAAACAGTTCCTAGTTTTTCACATCTCTATCGACTTTATTTTTTAAGTGTGCGTGGTTTTCTACGTCAAGATATTCCAAAAACTTGGATTTTGAAATAACACATTTTATTATTAAAAATAATTGAAAAACCGCTTCATACATTGAAACGTGAGTAATATGGTTAATTTTGGTTACTATCGAAATGTTATTTAATGATGATATAATTAATATAATCATTACTTAGAGGTTAAATCTTTCTTACCGTGTCATCTTATTACCCATCCAAGTTTATATATTTTATTATGGACACTCATTAAATGTGTTCAACTTTATATATGAATAAATTCTTTATAACGATATAATTTCTTAATTATTAGATGCCTGTTGCTGATGATATACAATCTTCTTGGGCAGATGAAGTGGAAATAGATCAGGGTGCCCTACCTCCACCTTCAGAAGTTGTAGAGAATGGCCTGAAAATTGTGACTGAATACAAATACGATAATGACAACAAAAAGGTTAAAATAGTCCGCACATACAAAATTGAAAAACGTGTTGTTTCTAAGGTTGGTTTCATATTATTCATTTCATGCATGATGCATTTGATAATTTAAATAAATTCTGTTATCTTCCATGATATTAACATAATACTTTGTTTGTTGCTAGAGTATCGCTAAACGTAAGACTTGGAGTAAATTTGGTGATTCAGCTAATGACAAACCAGGCCCTAATCCAGCTACAACTAATGTATCTGAAGATGTTTTCATGCAGTTCATTTCAAGTAAGGAAGAGAGTCAACGTCCTGATGATGGAGAATTAGATGGCCTTAAGGTAATTCCTAGTGTGACTACACTAAAGTCAATTTATAAATATTTGCTTAAAATTTTTATATTTGGGATATAAATGTTATAACCAGATTTAGTGTAAGCTATTTGTCTTATAACATATAGTTTGAATTATTGTATTTGATCAATTTTGCATTTACAACGCGTATGTCATGCTTTTGCACTTTTTCTACAAAACTAATGCAGCAAGTCCCCACTCCCTGAATTTAATGTCTATCATCTAAAACATTTCTTGTTTAGAATAAAGCAAAAAAAAAATGTGTCTAATATTTTACTATTATTTGACTAATGGACTAAATAGAATTTCTTTTTTTTACCCAGTCATTATACCCATTAAAGTCAGACTACTGGCAAACTACTGAACAGATTATTAATCTTTAATTATTGACAATCTTTATGAAAATATTGATATTTTATCACTGCATATACCTATCATGATTTTTATATATAACCAAATATTTTATTCTATATAATAAATTACCTACTTACTTTTATATCCATCACTAAATGACATCAGAAGTATTTTAAAACATTGTAGACCTTTAATTAATCTATACTTGTTTGTTTTTTTGTTTGAACATGCTAATCTCGGGTACTTACTGGTTCGAATTGAAAAATTCTTTTTGTGTTGAATAGACCATTTAGCGGGGAAGGCTTTAGGCTATATAACATCACACTGCAACTATTAGGAGCAAAGAAATAATGGAAAATGCGGACGAAGTCGCTGGCGGCCACTAGTTCATAAATAAATTTACTATGTCATATATAACTACTCAAATGAGAAGATTATTGATTTCATATGAATTATCACCAACATAATGTAAAAAAAAAATAGATTGATATCTATTTTTATGAATATATCTCTAAGAATTGAATTTTTTGGATACTGCTGATTTAATATAATAACTTTGTAATAATTTTGTGATATTAACCCAGGGTTGATAGTTTAATATTGTAACAAAAATTTTTAATAATTTGTCGAATTATTATTCATAAGTCGTAGAGAAAAAATGTGGTATTAAACTAAAGTTAAATATGTAATCTGACCTCCAGATGGAGATCTACTATTATATCTTTATCTTTGACAACTTCAATGGCCGAGTGACATGTATGATAGTTGCAAGGTGTCCCTGGTTTGATTCCTGGTCAGGTTTATGTAAAAAATGGGCATTTTTTTAATTGTCACAGGTCTGGGTGTTATCATACCTTCAGTATGTACAACACAAACTAAAATAATATTTCTTATTTGCTGACTGAAAAAAATATGTCTTTACAGCCACCAACAAGTCGTGTGATCTTCAAGTGTCGTACTTGTCAGGGTGATCACTGGACTCTTAGCTGTCCATTCCAACATACTGAATTGGCACAGGCCAAAGCCAATGAAGCTGCCAAATCTACAGGTAATGGTTTTGAAATTTGCTAAATATATTAAATAATGTTTTCATTGGCAGAATAACACTGTGGTGACAGGTTTCCCTTTGAATGAGCTAGAGCTTACATTATGGATAAACAGCATCAATTACTTGATATTTAATATCAAGAAATAGCTACTTGACAGTTATACCACTAAAAATATGTTGGAAATGGTAACTTGCTACATGCAACTAGGGATGAACGATATATCGAAAAACCTATATATATCGATATATCGACATCCAAAAGTATCGATATCTATAATACCAACATTCGAAACCTAATATTGAATGAATTCCAAAGAGCAAACGTTTATCAGTTTTCCAGATTTTAAAATCCAACAGAATCTTAACATCATCAAATGTGATATTAGTGACATCTATGACATTCTTGCTTTCAAATTTTTAGTAGTTTTTTTATTATTATAATTTGCGCATTTTGTTCATAATTCTGAACGCTTTTTTTTTCAAAAACAAAACGCATATTTTGACAAGCTCAAGAAAAGATTTGTTGCACCACAAATGTCACTCTTGATAGTAAGATATCGTATGTGCGCACCCGAGAAAAGACATTTGGGTGTAGACATAATGCTCTTGAGTTCGTAATGCTACCCGTACAGAAGCGATAAGTTTACGATAAAACTAATTTTATTTACATAAGGGTTAAGTTTATAATTAGTAAAATAGTACAGGAATAGTAAAATTTCAGATGCAAAAACTGCGACCACAAACAAATATGTGGCGCCATATTTGCGGGAAGGCGGCGCTGGACGTGGTACTAGCCGGGAGCCACCAGGCGCGCGTCGCGATGACATCGCCGCTATACGTATATCTAACCTCAGTAACTTTGCCGTTGAGGCTGACCTTGAAGATCTCGTGAAAGGTTTCGGACCAGTCCAGAAACTCTATCTGGCTAAAGAGAAGGTATTATATTTCTTTTTTTTTTAATTAGGTTACTTATACAAAAAATATAGTCTTAATTCATACAATAACTTGCAAATTGTAAATAAACTAAATGTGATGCATTGTTTGCCGAAGCATGTGAAGTAATATCAATACTCTTGTTTGTGGAGCCAACAATCATATCATATTTAACTTGGCTATCAATAACTTAATATTTATGTTTTTGGTAGCTTTATATGACAAATCATTTGATGGTGTAAAAAGTATAATTATAACGATAATTATGTTGATAAATATACCTTGATAATTATAAAACAACACAAACTATTTTAGGACTTTAGGACTTATTATTGAATGTGAATCATCTGTAAATAACAAACAAATATGGTTTTTATAGAGAAAATATACTAGCAGGGACCTACAAATGCAAAAGAAAATTAAATGAAAGCCCCTTTTTCATTATTTTTTTAACTTTAACTTTTTACTTTTTGTTCAAAGTGATTTCACAGTTATTTTGTTTGAATAATTTAAAACAACAAAAATAAGCGGCCAGCGGCTTCGCCCGCGAGGTCGGCTGGTACCTTACTCATAGATCTAAACTCCCCTCCCGCACGCGCACCCTCGCCTTGGTTACGCCCACTTCGCAAGGGGCCGTGCAGTAGAAATCGTAATATTTTGATTTCGCCATAACTTCAAAACCAATCCGTCCAATTTTAACCATTCAAAGGCCAAATATTATCAATATACAATTTATTTTGATAAGGATTAATAGCATAAGTAAAATAAACGCGTTTAAATGTAGTCCAAAAAAAATTCAAGAATTTAAATAAAAAAATGGTTGTTGTGCCTTACTCGACATAGATAGGTATAGTGTGTCGTGGATTTTTTGTAGATATTTATAAGATCTACAATTAACATTTTATGGTTCTTTCTTTTATAGTTTAGGCGGCGTACGCAAAATAAGTAACTTTTCTGGTGGATTTTTTACACCTTGTGTCCGAAAAACCCAAATATCTTACGGAACCGTATATTTCTCCAAAATAAAATATAGCCTATGTTATTCGTGGATAATGTAGCTTTCGAATGGTGAAAGAATTTTAAAAACGTTCCAGTAGTTTTTGAGCCTATTCATTACAAAGAAACTAAGCTTTCCTCATTATAATATTAGTGTAGATAAATGCCTTTCTGTATTTAAAAAAATGTTGCCAGTAACTACAGATATTATGTTGATAATTACGAACCCTGGATTAAAGTATATTCATCTATGGCTGGTCAGATAGATTGTGAAATTGACATTGGTAGATTTTTTTGTTTTATCGTGGAGGCCATCAAAAATCTTACCTGAATCAATATCAATGACAACGTGAATTATTATTAGTGTCATCACTTTATTAGTGCTTAGCAGTATTATTCATACTCATAAGATGTCCAATTTTTGTGATATGTCCATCACCATCTTTCAGTCATTTATAAACTGATACATCACAACTGGGTAAATTATCTAAGCATAGTCGCTTCCCGTTGTCTGTACGTTGATATCTTTTAAACTACATAACTAATTTTAATGCGATTTTTCAACAATATATGGAGTCATTAAGTGGGAGATTTTTATGTATAATACACGACCATGCGAGCGAAGCTGTTGGCGGGAAGCTAGTTGCAAAATATTATAATAATATGAGGTGTTTTTTTTTCAGAGCACTGGCCATTGCAAAGGATTTGCATATGTTCATTTTAAATTCCGCGCTGACGCTGCAAAGGCTATCCAGACACTCAATGGACATGGTTATGATCACTTGATTTTAAATGTAGAGTGGTCTAAGCCTCCTCAGAATAACTAAATACAATGATATTTGCTACATTGTACACAAATCGCAAACCTTGTAAAGGAAATTTAATATTAAAATATACTATGGAATCTTTTTTTTTTCTTATAATTACAAAAAAATAGATTTGGGGTTATTAAATAGAATAGGCTAAAATTTACCAAATATCGCTAGGATTACTGGAAGACCTTTTAATAGTCTATGGTTTTTTAAATGCAATATTTTTCCGAATCTGATGGGCGAGTGTAACCCGCTCTTAGTCAGTTTTTTTATATTCTACATTTATTTGCGAGTTATACCTATATAGTTATACCTACGCGTCTCGGTTTAATATACATACAAAATTTCCTAATAATGTTGTTTCTTTGATAAAAAATTCAGAATTATTTTAGAATCTTATTTTAAATCAATAAACTAAAGAAATTAAAAAAGGTAAATAAAATTAAAATTCGTAAGTACTGTAGGCGGGCACTGTGGGACCATATATCGCGCGGACTTTAGGTAATTATTTCAAGAGCAAGCCCAAAGAATATAACAGCCCCATGTCAGATTACTGCAAACATTTATGTAGTACTGTACTTTTTTTGTATTTCAACATTTTCATCTAAGATGAGGCCAAGATGAAGTCTAAAAGTTGTTTACAAATAGTTGGCAGTTTTACTACAGTCATACCAGCATGCTTATCCTCGAAGTCTATCGCTATCGATTGACATTGCAATTGTGCCGTTTCTTACTCTTGATTGAGTACACTAGTGCCAGACTTACGATGCACTACATTTCTGTTAAAAGTATAATAGGTTTTGTAGTAACTATAACATAGCTTGTGAGTTAGGGCATGTAAAGTTAGAAGCTTGGGTTTGTTTTTTTTTGTGTAAGTAGGTATTTACTAATACTATAAAGATTTTTTCTGGTATATCCTTAGCACCTGGTTTCTCTTGGCAGGTCAGGGGGGCCATGGCCACCAATAATTAAGATTTTTGCTTGCATTAATGGTATCTATCTCAAGAGGTTTTGTTAATTGACTGTAGTATAACATTTTTTTATTATAATGGGATTATAGGTAATTCAGTGAGGCATGTTTTCTAAGTAATAAAGACACTTTAAAATATTCAAATGGTTTTTATAATAACATTTTGTGCAAGACTAGACAAAGCAGTACATGGATAATTTAATAACAACACTTAAGTGTGTAAAGACAAGATTATGATTACTTTACTTAAATAAGGTACTTAATATTTCAAATATTATGCTGTATAAACCAAAAACCTTAACTTCTACCAAATAATCCAATATCTTCCTAAATTACACTTAATTCATGTCCATTATTTACAATATAAAGCAAAGCTAAAAATGTTAGTACTAAACTTTAAATATCAATATCATATTTTTCATCATCACTATTAGGTGAATATGTTTCTTCTGGTAAATGAACCTCACCACAAAACATAAGTTCTACATAATGGAAATAATCGAGGGCAATATTTGTGAGCATTGCACCAGTAGTGATACCTAGTACTGTACCAAGAATAGGACGCTGACCTATTGAACTTCTCAAGATTGCCCATAAAAATATTGATCCTAAAGGCCAGAGACATCCTCCAAGAAAAGCCCATGAGAACCGCCTAGTAGGCGCTGCAGCAGCCATGTGTGGACGTGCCCACAGCCATAGTCCTGCTCCTCCACCCGCTGACAAAAATAATACGTCCGTAATATCTCGGCGAGGAAATAATCTAGAACATAAATATCTTAACGTAACATAATCGATATTTTATAGTTACTGTAGGCGTTGAGAAAGCCAATAAAGAAACTACTTCTAAACCTCCTTACCTGACCATTAAATGAGGATTCATTACACTCACTGATAAAGTTGTGTAACTAACGAGACCTTGCATTGGTAAATAGTAGTACAATACATTTTCTTTAGTAAACGGTGGAACCCTTAATTTATTTACAGCTTTATTAACGGATTCAAATGTTTTTGGAATATTTGCCGGTAAATTTGCGAGCTGTAATCTTATATTTCGATAAATAGTTTCCAAGAGTTCCATTGTGTGAGCTGTCGATTATATTACACTATATTATACGGTTGTGTAAATCAGAGTGAGGATGATACACATTATTTGGCAACTGTTAAGGTTTTCAATGATATAATTAAACTATAATTTTATCATTATAGCAGCAGCCTGGTTGGATGAATAAAATGAGAACAATCTAGCACAGACTGAAGAGGTAGCAATTAAGGTTATGTAGGGATGTTCAATGGCTTTATGACTAGGGATGCAATAGGTGTGGCCCGGGGTGGGACACTTCCCTATATCACCATATAAAATGAGATTTGTATGGAAGCTAGCTCCATCTATTAAGCCATTCCTAAAAGATTTTGTAATAAAATAACTGCTATGTGATACCATAGATGTCACTACTACTGCATTTGTCGTTTTAATAAGGTTATAATTAAAAAAAAATTTTTTGAACGAAATATTATTATTAATTATAGAACCTTTTAGAAGTTATTACAATTATTATTATGTAAATGAAAATTGAAGAAATTACAAAATTTGTTCATAGCAACATTGATTGTGATATGGCAATAATAATGGCTGATCTGATGACGTTGTTGTTGTTGTTATCTGAGTAACGACGAGCAATTTTAACTTTTGAAGTGTTGAAGTCGAGTTCACTCCTTCGTACCGCTACATTTCTTGGAAGAGGATTCTAGTTGAATTCGTTCCTCTGCAATTCGCGAAAAGACGCTTTTCTGTGTTGTTCTAAACCTTGTGCGAAAAGACGCTTTTCTGTGTTGTTCTAAACCGTGTGCGAAAAGACGCTTTTTATGTGTTGTTCAAAACTGTGCGAAAAGACGCTGAATTGGTTTTAGTCTTTAGTTTTAATTTTATTGTGTATTCTATTTCATCCACACTACAATGCCTAAACGCTGTGCGTTAGGCTGCCCACTCTCTAGTGGTAAGTTTAAAAACTTTTATCTTCAACGGAACCTTCATTTAATCTCTTTTTGGAAATGTACTATTTTAGTTTTTACAATTCCACATATTTTTAGATAAAATTATAACTAAGTAAAATTTGAATGTTAATGACTGAAACAGAATCACAAATTAGTTTGTACTTTTACAGGTATGATACGTCATAATTTTCCCAACCCTGACAAGTTTCCAGAACAATTTAAAGCTTGGGTATCAGTAGCAGGTGGGAAATTGGAGACCAGTACTGACTATGAAATTTATAGAAAAAAAGTTGTTTGTGACATACACTTCACTAATGATGTCCGTAACAGAAACAACCGTCTTAACGCTTTAGCAGTACCTTCTCAAAATCTTCCTGGTAAGATATCTTTCTGTTTATGATATTATAACATATGAAGTGAAATTATGAAACTGTGTGTGTCTAATGCAACAAGGAGTTTGTGACATACCCATAGTACTGATACCAGATTTGTTTGCATTTTTTGTATTTTCGGGTCTAATTGAGTATATTTTGTTTCAAGGACATCCTATCCTAAACATAGAAAATAATCTAAAAACTGTACCCCAGTCAACACATGCTTCCATTGGTAAGTTATTTGAACCTATTTTAAAATAACTAATGGCATTCATTTGCGATATGTTAATTATTGTATACCTTTTATTTTACAGTCAACAGTGATGTTAATGGACAATATAGTGGAAGTTCATTTCAGTACAGAATTCAGGAACAAGACATAACTGAAAAAGGTCTGTGTGAAATAAATGTCTATTATTTACTTACACTTATTTACTTACTTACGTAAACTTTTTATTATTCCATTTTAATTTTTTTTTCACAAACATAATTTCAAAAATAATTATATTCCTTTTATTTTTCAGTCAAAAGTGGTATTAATGAATCACAAAATTTTGAGACTTCACTTAAAGGAAAAGATTTGACTGAAACAGGTGTGTATGAAATTACAATGCAATTTTTACACCATGACGTTTTGATTATATATTGACCCTCAGAAATAATCAACCAAATCAATTTGTATGAATTAACACAACATTATTGTACCTCTTTGTCATAGACTGAAAAATTTGGGAAGGGATTCTTATAATTTTGTTAAAATAATATCTGTGAAGATAATCTGTGGATCAGAGCCAGCATAAGATTCTATTATTGCATCATAAATTAATGAAAAATGAGTTTCTTTGGAGTCTTTTTAGTATATCAGAAATAGACAACATTTTTAGTATCTTTTCGCACCAGTTTAGAATTGAACTTATTGTTATTCAGAATGAGATTTAGCATACATACAAAATTTCATGATCAGATTAATAAATTAGTCTAGAGATTAATAGGCGACTCTGAATACCTATATGAACTTTTTATGTGTGTATTCATTGCATAGGTACTTATTGTAATTACTTATAATTTTCAGAAACTGATGTTATTGCTGATGGACTACTACATCTCGCAAATATAATTAAAGAACATAATTATTGTAAAACACAAGGAGATAAATCATCTAAAAAGTGTAAGTATTGTGTTTGACAATTTGAGATGTCTGTCAATTTCTTTTAAATTTTTTTATGTTTATGATATTCAGTGTATATTGAAATAACCATATTTAAATTTGATTTTTCAGACATTATAAAGAAATTGCCAGCAATATTGGTAAACACTATCAAGCCATTCCAAAAGCAAGTGATCAACTTGAGGCGCCAAGTAAAAAGGCTACAAAAAAGATGTGACACCTTTAAAACGCGTCTCATCAATGCTGGTAAAATTAGCCAAGAGAGTGCATTTAAAAAAGTAACTGAAAGCATGACAAATCCAGCCAAATTATTCACTGCAATGCAAAGTCGGTTGACCAGTACTAAGGCTAAAGGACGACGTTTTACTATAGAAGAAAAGGTATTGAGTTTGAGCCTGTATAAGAGAAGCCCAAAAGGATTTAGTCTGTTATCTAAATACTTCACATTACCTTCACCTAAATCGCTTAAACGACTTTTGGCACAAATTAAAATAAACCCAGGTGTGAATAAGGTGGTTTTTAGAAAAATAAAAAGTGCTGTGGAAAAGCTAAAGGTTGAAGAAAGGTTATGTACCTTAATTTTTGATGAAATGTCTTTGACCCCACAAATCCATTATGACGCAGCAAATGATAAATTAAAAGGGTTTACAAGTCATGGTAGCGAAGGATTTGCAAACCATGTTTTAGTGTTTATGGTCAAGGGCATAAAGGCAAATTATAAACAACCTGTAGCATATTATTTTACGAATAGTTTAAATACAACTGATTTAAAAGTGATTATAAAAGATGTAATTTCAAAAGTACAAAACACAGGCCTAAAAGTGATTTGCACAGTGTGCGATCAGGGCACTACTAATGTAGCTGCTGTATCAGCCTTAGTTGCTGAAACAAAAGAAAGATACAACAAAGCAGGAAAAGAATGGAAAAATAATAATTTTATAATAAATAATCAAGAGATTACACCATTGTATGATGTACCTCACCTGTTAAAAGGTTTAAGGAACAACTTATTGACTAAAGATATGTTATATATTGACTATAATGATCAAAACAAAGAGAAAGTTGTAAAGTGGGAATATTTTATAAGACTGTATGAAGCTGATAAATGTGAAGGAGAACTGAGATGTCTACAAAAAATTACAGATGAACATGTTTATAAAGACAAAATTAAAAAGATGCGTGTAAAAAATGCAGCTCAAATGTTCAGCCACACAGTTGCATGTACAACAAATCATTTGACAGCAAGAAAAATATTGCCTGAGGAATGTCAACAGTTAGTCCCAATCGTAACATTAATTGACAATGTGTTCGATTCATTAAATTCAAATACTTTTCACATACCTAATGGCAAAATATATAAAGGCCCTGTAAGAGCATTTTCACCTCATCATCATCTATGGGAAAATGCAATTAAAACATTTAAAAGCATTAAATTCATTTCTGCCAAACAAACTGCAGGCAAAATTAGGTTAATTGAAACTATACCACCTTCGGTAAAAAATTTGATCAGTACAATTGAAGGAATGAGGTTTATTTGGAAAAAAATATCTTCAATTTATAAATTTGATTGCATGTTAACCAGACACTTTAACCAGGACCCGGTTGAAAATTTTTTTGGCAATATAAGAAGCTATGGTGCCAGAAACATAGCCCCTAATTGTATAGCCTTCGAAGGCGCCTATAAATCTTTGCTACTGAATAATTATAATTCAACCCACTCAATAGGAGCTAACTGTGAGATTGACAATAATGACTGTTTGCAAAGTTTAGATTTTTTTTTAACTTCACCTAGTTATATCGAAAACAATGTAACAGTTGTAAGCAATACAAATTCATGCACTGAATATGATGTTGATGTATTAGTTTATGATTATAATAATGTTATTCAAGACCATGGACAGAAAAACTATGTATGTGGCTGGGTCCTGACTAAGTGTTTAAAAAGAATTGGTTCTTGTAAAACATGCAAGCAGATTTTAATTGGGGACCAAAATGATTCTAGAAATGATTATATAAAGAGAAAAGAATATCAAAAAGGCAAATCATGGTTGTGTTACCCATCAAATGCGTTAATAAATACTTTTAATGAAATTCAGATTATTGTTACAAATTGTTTAAAAAACAATAATGTACCTAAAGACAATTTAAAACACACCCTAAAAATGTACGTAGAGATTTCTGTGAATTTTCCTCAACAATGTAATGCGCATGCTAAAATTGTTAAAGACATTTTTATTAATATGACCATGAATGTCCTAATATATAGTTGGTGTCGATCAATTAACCGAATTTTGAGTGGCAAAATACAATATGATGGTGATAATCATTGGAAAAATCAAGCTCAAAATTATTACAATAAACATAAACATTATAATTATAAAAACAATAAATAAAAATGCAGTCAATGTTGATTTTTTTGTAGTTTCCCTGTCCATTGCAATAATGTAGATTATTTTCAACCTCATTGTATTGAAAATAATTCTAAGTGATTCATGAATTATTTCTCAAACAATAAATTTGAAAATATAATCATTACTGCAGTTTTTAATTGTAGAATATTTTCAAATTCAATAAAATAATGATTAGAATAGTCATTTAAAATTATTGTAAGTGCTTTATGAATTTAACAATAGATTTGAAAATATTCTATAACATAAAATTGCAATAATATAATATTGCATTTTCAAATTCATTGTTTGAGAAAATAATTCATGAATCACTTAGAATTATTTTCAATACAATGAAGAAATTAGAGCCTATGTTTGTGTGCGTGAAGTGTAGGTGGGTTGCGTATGTGTGTGTGCAGCGTAGATAGGTTATGTATGTGTGCGTGGGCGTGATATTAGTTCAGGAATCTAATTCTAGGCGGCAGCACTATTCAATCAATAGCATCAAAAAGTAGCACTAGATGGCTGTGGCCGATACAAATCGTATAGAGTCTGGCAAGCGAAACGTGTCACAAGAAAAGGGCGGCAATTTCAAAAATTCTTAAGCAGTAAACACTGAATGTAGTACTGCAAAATAATTTTGATACTTTTATTAATTATATTTAATCTTAACATTTAGATATCAATTAAAATTATTTGTTTTGGAACATTTGACTAAAGCGTGACTGTTCTTAATTGTACAGTTAACAGCATATCAGTAGGCCTATTCACTAACTCAACTGACAACCAAGAATCGTCATCACCGTAAAAAATAGACACTTTGATTGTGTCAAAATCACTATTTCGTATTCTCTATCAATGATGAGCAATTTCGAAATGTCAATATCGGCATTCTCCACTGGACTCCATTTTGACACTTGATTTCGTATCGATAAACTGTATTAAAGTAACATTGTTGCAAAGCATATTTGAAGTCGTCGCATAGTACCTCTTAAGCCATTTGTTGTTAAATTAAAGCGAAAAAAAATACGTATCCAATATTTTTCTATTATCTGACTGACGGACTAAATCGAATCTTTTTTTTAACCCATTCGTTATACCTATTGGCTAACAGCACTTATAATATTAAAAATTCATATTTGTCATTAATTAAAAGGGTGTTTTTTGCAAAGACTTCTTTGTTTTTTTGTAATGAATATGGGCGACTCTGGCCACATTTTTTTAATAAATGTGATGTTAGCCAATTTTGATTTCTGGCCCTTATATTTATAATGTGTTCATAACACATACATGTCTCCTAAGGGATTTTCATCACAACCTTTTGCTCTGATCCAGAACCACTATCTATCAAATTAAATTAGTCAATATAAACACCAGATTACAATAAAAAAAACATTTATTTTTGTTACAATTAAGTGCCATGGATAAATTACATAATACAGGTGTCACAAAATCATCATGTTAATCACAATAGAAAATTTAAGATAAGATTTTGACTATGAATCAGACTAAAAATACTTTAGTCTGATTCATAGTCAAAATCTGTTTCTAAATATTCTACACCTGATAACAATGACAAGGAATCATCAGAGTCACTCTCTTCACTACTGTCTGCACCAACAGATATAATAAATTTTTCAAGTTCGTTTTCAACAATGCCATCTTTTAATTTGTAATCATTTTCGACATTTAAAACATGATCAGTGTATTTCTTCCAGTCACTAGGGGTAATTAAGTTAAAACACTCTATTATTAAGTTTTCCATTTCCTTTCCTGGTATTCCAATGTTTCTGCTTGCAATTTTTCTTTTTGCTTGACTCCAAACCATCTCTATTGGGTTTAAGTCACAATGATACGGTGGCAGCAATAAAAGTTCATGATTATGTTCTTTTAAAATCTCTTCAGCTTCATATACAGGCAATGTTTTCTTATCATTAACCAAACACATTAACTCTGCCTTTGTCTGATATTCCTCAAAATGTATTCCATTATTTACAAGCCATTTACGGATATCTGCTTTGGTATTAGACATTATAGGCGGTTTATTGATTTGTTTTATATGGTAGCTGGCATTATCCATAACAATTACACTGGGCTTACTTAAATTTGGTATTAATTTTTCTCTGACCCATTTCATAAAGTTCGATGAGTTCATATCATCATGATAATCAGCAGATTTGGATTTACTACTGAACACTAATAATGCACCAGGCACAAAACCTTCCTCAGATCCAGCATGCACAACAATATGCCGTTTTCCAGAGGATATCTTTGTAGTGACACCAGTTGTTGAAGGTCCTTGCCAAGACTTTTTAACTTTATAATTCTGATGTACATAAGTTTCATCAAGGTACACAATTTGCTTTCCTTCGTTTCGTTTTATATTTATTTCTCTCAAATACTTGTGCCTCCATGCAGAAATCTGGTATTTTTCTATAAGCATAGAACGTTCATTTTCATTGCTTTTAAAAGAAAATCCATTCTTAAGCATAATTTTTCGTAAAGTCTCACGGCTACCACTGAATCCTATTGCATCTTTTAATTCATTGTGAAGGCTTCTTAATGTTGGAACAATTTTTTTCACACAGTAAAATTCATTTACTTTATTCCGAATTGCACTTAAATCAAAATTATCTAAAGCAGACACTGTTGGTTGATGAGGTCGTTTTTTCCCAGGAGTGTCCCATTTTCCTTTATTAATTAATGCTTCATTTTTTATCCTTCTTAGTGTCCTTATACTTACATCTATAAAAGATTAAACACTTTGAAACAAAGATATGTTAAATGTATTTAAAAGCAAATAATGATAGACACATACATCAAAATAATTTAAATACCTATTCAACTATGAATGCAATTTATGTTTAATTTAGTTAAGTTTATGTGCATATTTAGCATGTATAACAATTACATGGTTTGATTAGTTTCATGAATTCTGTGAATTTCCTTGTTAAACAAAACATTCTTATGACATCATTGGATGTCAACAATAAAAACCAATACATCATAAAAAACCTATGTAAATATTATAGGAATACTATCAATCTATCTTAAATCAAAACAAGAAAAGAGACCTGTCATTGAAGAAATTTTTTGTAAGTACTGCGTTTCCGAATTCAGCATTTCTTGTTTTTCTAAAGTTTTTATTGCATTTATCTCCTCCATTATTGGTTGAATATCACCATCACAGTTATCTGAAATAGAGCAATATTTTATAAAAAATATCTGTTTAGTTAATTACAGAAAATTAAAACGAAAGTATCAAAATTATAATACAAAACTAACCTAAAAAAGATACAACTTTATCTAATCGTTGTAATTTCTCCATGAAATTTTTATTTAATTCAGTTTTCACTTCAGTAAACTTGTCAATCATGATGGAAAGAAGTTTCCTCGATGAACTTTTTATCGGCTTCGACATAATTTTTAACCAAAAACACAAGTTCAAATTCGCAAAAACAACAAAATTCAATATTCTTGAATTGTCTAACGTAGTGTCAAACTGACAGTTCTATGTTGTTGCCATATGAAAACGGAAAAATAGGTGGTGTCACGTTTCGCTTGCCAAACTCTATCAATAACGCAATATCCGATATCGATACGCACAGAAATAACATTTTTTTAGCACTGTATTGCTGCATCGATGCAATACGTCGGGTTCAGTATATATCTTGCTCGATATCCGATATTTATAGATAAGGGATATCAAACCGTATCACATCGTAACAGAAATAATCAGTGCAGGCGTTTGAATTTCTGAGTGAGTGAAATTGCAGTAATCAAATATTCTTTGAATTCAGAATTTAAGCTTATTGTCGGGTTAAGGTTGTTTCTTTACTTTTGTTTATATTTTGGCACGTTTCTACTATTAAAAAACAATAATGTCTATACTTTATTTGGTGAAGAATATGAAAAGAGCATGCTTGTGAATAAGCATGCTAGTTAATCGCACGCTGGGTTATTTTCCCGTGCTACATTAGCAAGTGTGAACGTGATATGCTGTTTGATTTGTTTTGCTACTTATTTGCGATTGTGTTCACGATGGTTTGAGGTTACAGAATACAGATTTATTTACATATAGGTATAGCTTCAAAAATATATAGTTTCAAAGAATAAATAGTTTCAGAATCGGATATTGAATTTGAATCAATATATTGATATTGATACAAATTGATTTTGTGAAAATCTGATATTACCCACCTATAGGACGCTATATCGGCAAACCGATAATTATAGCTGCCCACAAAATTTCAATATATATCTACAGGTAGGCTTGCTGTTAAAGTATCGATGTATCAGCACATCGATATTTTGAATTTAATATATCGATATTTTAACCGATATATATTGAACCGATGTACCGAATTATCGATACAAAATAAGCAGTATCAAAAATTGTATCGAAAACGATATTTTTTAGAAGCAAATATTTTTCACCCAACATTTTGTTTTAATATTTACGTCCGCAGTTAAAGTATGGGCTATGCCAATTTTTTGGTACTTTGTGAGCGGAGGAGCCATCCTTTCAACGCCACGTTTGCATGCCAACTGAGTTAGGGAGGCGATCTAGTGCAGTGTAATCACAACGACACCAACCGCCCTAAATCGCGGCCGATATATCGTGCCCGATAGATTGGGTAGTGTAATAGGCGCCTGAGCGCTCTAACACCCTAACAGCGATCACATTGCCCGATAAATCGGCCCTAACGCACTAACTAGTGAGATCGGGTGGTCGGGCGCTCACGATCACCCGATATCGGGACTAGGCTTGCCAGACCGCCGGGAAATCCGGGATTGTCCCGGAATCTTGCCTCTTGTCCCGTAATTAGCGCTTATTGTCCCGGATTCTGGTAACTTATTATTTTTTTACAAAAAAACTAGCAACGAATGATACGGCTGCCAGTGAGCGGGTGCGGGAGGCGCGCGGGCGCGGGAGGTGAGTGCGTGCAATAGTTTTACTTCACTCGCCCACCCGCAGGAAAAATGCCATTTGAAAATAAATGGCATTTTTCCTTTTAAATACAAATACGAAAAACTATATATTTAAGATATTTTCTATTATAACCACGAGCCAACATTTTTTTTGTAGAATTGTCCCGGATTTGATAAGTTACTATCTGGCAACCCTAATCGGGACCCTAACTCTCTAACAGCGATTAGACTTCCCAATTTACAGTGTACCACGGCCCGTCAACTCCGTACAAGAAACCAATCGCGTAGGGGTCCAGTGATGTATGACATTTCCACACGCCCCTCACCCCTGTCAGTAGATGGAGACATGACACCTGACAGAAACTGTCATTACAACAAAGAGTAAAGATACTTAGTTTTAATTAATCTTTAATTAATTTTACTTGTTGGAATTAATTTATTCATTTCACATTGGCAAAATTGTGTGAAATGCGCAGATATGCCATTAATAAAAGAAGAAGAAGACTAAAGTATGTACCTACATATCAGGGAATTACAAGTGATTGAGTAAAGTTTCGTTTGTGCTTACCCTCTTCGCTTTATTTGTAATATTAACTCTCCTTTTTTCGAAGTATTTTTCTTTGTAGAAGATGCCTAGGAAATTGGTGTGTTGTGTTATGGTTGTGTTACACGCATTGTTAGAGTACGAACAGGACGCTATTCTTTGTAAGATTCTAGTGAACGAGAAAAGATTCTCCAAGGGGTTACAATGTCTTAGTGCTGTGTGTGATACTGAAAATTTGAATCCAGGCAGAAGTGTCATTTGTAGCAAACACGTTGTACCAAGATTCATTACTCCAAAATCACGACTCTTGGGTGACGCATATCCGTCATTGTTTAATGATGATGGGCTCTCAATCTGCCTACCCTCTTCAAGCAATACTGGTAAGGCTGGTTTAATCTGCTATTACCTTTAGATAATGTAATTAAAATGATATGTATCTTCACTTTATGTTGTGTTTTGGAATACCGCTATTCTTCATTAGATTTTTTTGTTATTACAGAAATTATATTCACTTGGGAACACAGCTATGCAAGAAAAAGTCATGTTGACCACACATATTAGAAAGTGTAACTGAACAGAGGTTTGTTTTTAATTTATTTTATTTAGATAACAAAGTTCATGCTGCAGTTTTGGTGTATTTTAACATAGATTTTTGCTTTAAAAAAGTCTAATAGATCTGTCTTTCTTACACACATAAAGAAAAATTACATTAAGTTATTTAACTCTAGCGGGCATGCTAGAAGTGATTTTGATCAGAGAAAAAATTTATAATATAAATAACATATTTCTAATATCATCTAAGATTATATCCTGTTTTTTAATCTTACACACATAATCAATATTGATTTCATAGGTGGTGTAATTTTCAAAGAACAAATTGAGACTCCTGTGTCTGCAGCCACTGAGTTTACTAAATTAGTTGCTGGTTCTGGAGATTAAAATATGACACAAACTAAATTATCTGGTAAGACCTGTCTCTTTCTTTAGTGTATCTTTATTTCAATCAAATAGTAGTTCTAATAGAGAAATTCACTGAATACTTTTGATGTTACAGACCCTGTGAAATGTACCCAAACAAAAAGGAAAAGGCTTATTACCAAATAAAGCCAATTGTCACCTTTATACCAGAGAATTTATGAAGAATATAACAAGCCAAAGACGTAGTTGAACTTTCATAAAAAAGTTAAGAATACTTAAATACCTTTAAGTTTTGTAAAAATTTATCATTTGAAAAGTTCACACAAAAAATGAAAACAGTTGCAAAAAATGTTTTTGAAATGCAAGTGAGCATGTGCTCTAAAAATAAACATGAGAGGTGATTCACTACCGAAGAAAAGAAAGATAATTGCTTTATCAATATCGAAGCAGAGTCTAAAGTGTTATTGATTTTTAAGCAAAATTTTTTATTTTATCATCCAATACTACACTGAATACTATGATTAGAAAATTGATCATAGAACCAGGCTTCATGTAAGAGGTAAATATATTCCATATAAGGTTTTTCATACTACTTTTATAATTTTTTGTATTACTACAAAATAATAATATGTACCTACCTATTTGAATTTACTTTTTCAGGTGGACAAATGAAACTCCAAAAAAATATCCTCCATTATATTTGATGAGATGTCATTAGAAACAGCACTTTTGTATAATAAAAGTAATAAGGATTAAAGATAACATTAATGGATTTGTAGAACACCTAGAAAAGAAAGTGGATTTTTCAGATCTCTTGTATTTATGTTGGTGCTGTTTACAAGTGGCAACAGCCTTTATGTTACTATTTCTGTCAAGGAGCTACATCTACTGTAAACATCAAGAATATTTTAAAGTTAGTAGTAGAATAAGTTGTTGAATTGGACCTTAATCCCATCGTAATAATATATGACCAAGGCTCAGCTTTCCAATCAGCACTCAAAAATCTAAAAGAAGACACAAGATCAAATTTTAAATTGAAATCACAGGTTGGTACAGAGAATTATATTTATATGAAAGAAAACTAATAGATTTAATGAAAGCAGTGAAGGTTCTTATTTTTATATTGTTATCTATGATTTGAGAAGTTCTTAAATTTTTGTTTCAGTTGGCATTCTTAAAATATGTGGTGGATTTGAACATTATGATTCTACACACTTGATAAAATGTATCAGGAACAATTTTTTAACAAAAAATTTAATATTGGATGGTTAACTTGCAAAATGGCATGATATTATTTATGTCAATGAGACAGACTGCCATCACGCTGAAGCTGGGCTACGTCATAAATTAAATGACCAATGAGTTATACCTGATAAAATTAAAAAGATGAAGGTAATGCATTGGTTATTATATTAGTATAACTTAAATTAGTATAAGTAAAAGAAATAATTTGTATTCAGCTTCTATATTCTCTATCAGAGCAAGTGTTGATTCAATGACCTGTATTTTTAATTATGTAACAAGTAGTTAATATAGTTTACACTTAAATTACAATAATGATTCTCTAATGAAGATAATTTTAAATATGATATCTCTTTTTGCAGGTAAAAAATTGTGTAAAAATATTGAGCCATTCTGTCTGCAGCTTTGTCTTACACTGCAAATTTCTGTGAGTATTAGATGAAAGTTAATAGTTTTGAATCAAGTTTCATACAATTATTATATGAATATTTTAATTTGCAGCATCTTATGTGGATGGCAGGCTCGTCAGCACAATATTAAGAAATACAGCTGAAGTTGTTTCATTCTTTGACCAATTATTTGATAGTGTCAATGGAGCATCGATAAACAAAAAAAAACATAAAGGAAAAGAGCTGTGACCAATAAGACACACCATCATTCTTTCTGGCCAAAGGCAATTGAAATTTTAGAAAAAACTTAATTATGTGTATAAAAAAGTATGCAAAAATCAGTGCCCTCTTTAAAAAAAATTGTAATTACCTTGAAAAGTTTCATAAGGTTGTGCCACTAAAAAACGTAGCTATGAATTGCCGAGAATGTAGAAGAAAGCTGTGAAAAATATAATAAGTTAAGAAATAAATTATTCAATAAATAATATTGGAAAAATTTGCGTTTCATTTACGCGTTCGTTTTTCCTTTTTTGTTTTAATACAACACTAATAATAAGCTAGACTTATCAGTCTGCTTTATTATTATTGTTGTATTAAAACAAAAAAGGAATTTAAAGTAAAAATAATGTGGAAAATAGGAAGACGGCTAGGTACCTACCCAAAACAGGGCTGTATAGCCAAATGCCTTTGCCGATAGTAGATCTTAATATTTAAAACGAATGAAGCTGTCATGTATCACTGGCTCCCAATCACGTTCTACGAAGAAATTTTTTGTTAGGAAGTTGGTCGTCTGATACCTACTAAGTCTGTGCAGTGTACCCACTACCCGATCGATCGTGTCCGATAATTTGGGTAGTGAAATCGGCGCTTTATTTTTAGTTCGATCTTAGCAGTCGAGTTTTTAATTTTGAAATTATTTATTTATATTTTATTCTTTTTAGTGAACAGTTAATTACGTGTATATATATATATATATATATATATTTAATGTACTTATAAAGACATTTAATTGGATAAACATATTACTTAATTTTAAAAAAATCATTCATCCCCCACATTTAAAAATATAGCCAATGTTAGGATATCCTATGTAGTTTGTGGTCACTAGGGATGAATGATGTAACATTTCTAATGATACTCTACACGTTCATATTTGTTATATCTTTTTGGTGGAGTAAAAAACTCACATACCTACGTACATTAACTCTAAACAATAGACTCCCTTTCGGTCGAGAATTCTGGACGCTTTGAAATACCTAATCTCTCAGAGTGCAAATATGTAAAAGGGCTCTTAAAAAAATCATTTCTTAAAGCATTCTGTTCTGCAAAAGTATCTAAAACATCATCAAAGTTAAATTGGGCCATAGAATTTTTTATAAACAGAATTGCCAAGTTACATAACCGAAAAGTCCCATAGGGTTTCTTAAATAGGTTTTTATTAATTTTAGTTTTGATAGTCACAGGAATTGAAACAAGAACAAATAACATTAATACTTCAGGTTAGCTGCAGGACATAAAATAATTCTTTATTATTAATAAATTACCAACGTCTCTAGCACATGAAACTTTTCTATTTCATCTCTGAAAGTGGACCGAAAACTGAAAATTTGTAAGTAAAAATAATATTGAACTGCAACATTGCTCAAGTAACTAAATGAAAATGATTAACTGAAGATATACATATTCGTTTTCAAACATAACAGTATTTGGAAAATTTGTTGCTACACATCATCTTTCTTTCCCATAAAAGAAATTAGCGATGTGACTCACATGCATTTGTTTACTCTAGTCAAGTTGTCAAACTTATTCCAAATGGAAAAAATATTACTCAATTTGTTCAGCTCCCTAATCAATGACATCCCTAATGTTATACCAAAATTTTTGCAAATTTTAAAGTATTATTGCAAAATAAAAACAATCATCAATTCATCAATAATGATTTAAATTCGTCTGTCAGTAAAAAATTTAAGTAAAAGGATATTATAAGAGTAAAAGTTCTAAAATTTATAATGATTGCTTTATTTTTAAAAGTTTAGTTTTTAAATTGGAAGCTTTAACTTCTGGAATTAGGCTTTCACCTAAAGGGCTGACAGACTTGATATCTAATGAGTCTAGCTTAGTTACTATATCAATTTTTTTTCTCCACTTCTCTACACCATTCCAAGCTATCATAACTCCATTGTCTGTACAAAGTCTTGGAGGAGGCCTAAAAATTCTATATTTAAATTCATTACAAAGTGCTGTTAAGTTATTGAAAATGTAATTGTTACAAGCAACTCCACCAGATATTACCAACTGCTTGTTATTTTCAGGTATCAAGTTTTTTAAATAACAAAACTCCATAGCTCTTTGAGTTCTGTGAATTAAATGTCTTGTTGTTGTCATTAATGTTGCAGCACAAAGGTCATTAATTTCTGGTATTAAGTTGTGTGCAACAATATTATGTTCCTTCTCTTTTCTGTGAATGTGATAAAAAACGGATGTTTTCAAACCATTAAAGCTAAAATTACAATCTTTGTAATCAGTCAGTGGTAAAGATAATTGAAACATATGGGGATTGTTTGCTTTTGAAGCGGCTAATTCAATAGCTTCCCCACCTGAGATTTTAGAATACTCAGGTAAATTTCTCAATTTCATTTCTCTTGCAATTTTGTCAAATATTTCTCCTGGAGCACAATCCATACTTTCTCCCAGAAGTTTAAATTTATTGACATCTTGCACAACAGCTAAAAGACAGTGTCCTCCAGATATCAAAAGAACTAAAAAAGGAAATTTTATATCATGTTGCATTCTAGCTATTAAAGCATGTGCCTCCATATGATGGATGGGAATCATGGGTTTACTATATCGTCGTGACAGGTGTTTAGCATATTTCATACCAACGGCCAAACTTAATGGTAACCCGGGTTCTAAAGTAACAGCAATAGCTGAAATATTATCCATAGTTAAACAACCTTTACTTAATGTTTCTGCTACTATTGATTCAATACAGGCCCGATGTAAATCTTGAGCTACATCAGGAATGATACCTCCATTCCTCAGATGTACAAGATTTTGAGAATATAAAGTTTCTGATAGTATTTTACCATGGTTGTTTATTATGGCACATCCTGTGTCATCACAAGAAGTTTCGATTCCAAGAATTAGTGCATTATTAGAACAATAGTTTCTGTAACCATAGATAGCTTTTCTTATTAATTTAAAACCTTTCCGTTTTAGTGGAGAGCGAAGAAAACTATATAAACTCATTCTTAAACCATATCAGTTTTATAGTACAAGTACGTACACCAAAGATTACAATATTATACGTACGCTACCCCAACCTATTATTATTCCTCTATGACGTACACTACTACACTTTGATGTTTTTTTTTTTTTATATATATGGACTCGTTCCGTTATACACGGAAAATTTGCCAACATCCCGTAGTGAGAGAGAGACTGAACGGTAGTTATAATTAACCAATTATACCTTGAGATTGTTCTTTCTTTACTAAAAAAACAACATAGAGCAAATATCACTATAACTACGATAATAGCAATGAGTTTAATAACTAGAGAAGCAATCCCATACAACAGACGCGCCAAAAAGCGTAGCACTTTTCCGAAATCAGGACGTAGCTTTGCAAATAATATTTATACTATATAATATAAATGGGTTTATTATATTTGTCTCCCTCATATCTACGATTAAACTTTAAATTAAACAAAGACAGAATATGTGCGAACGGTAAAATGAACGGAAAAATGGGTAATTGATATTGTATTGCCAGCTGTCGAAAATTTCACCCATTGTGATGAATGAATGAATGAACGAGTAGTGTAGATATATGTATAAAATCAATTAGTAAAATACTGTAACTTTGAAAATTTCTTTGAAAAAAAAAACAATCACGAAATTATTATTTCAAAAAATAACGTATTTTCAAAAGTTGTATCTCGATAACTAACGAATTCCACGCATTGAAAAAATTAAATCACATTAGCATCTGTGTGTGTATATAAAAAAATTATAAACACAATTAGAGCAGTTGCCTATACTTAAGCTGAGCTATATAATTAATTATAAAAAGATATTTAGATAAATTATAGCCACGTTAAATAAAAAGAAAAGGCTCCCATATACTTGGGAAAATTGAAAGTGAATATCAGTGGCAACACTGACGACAAAATGTCGAAATTTTATTTGTGAAAATTAAATATTTTTATTTTATAACCTAGCTATAATTTTGTATTTATTGCCAAAAATGTTAATGATTTAAATGTGAAACTTAATATTCTTTCGTATTATGTGTATTTGTGAAAGAGAATCGTATTTTATCTTCTGTTTTTCTTTGTTTTTGCGGAGCATTTTTTTGTACTTTCTTGGCGGGAGTTGAATGAGTAATGAAGTGAAGAACGAAAAAACTAAGACAAATGTCTTAGTTTTAGTCACAAAGTACTTTATTTGGTTTTAGAAGCTTCAGATTTTTGGTATGTATTGCGTATCTAGACATATTAATATCATTGGATAATAGGGTAAATGACACTTTCCTGAAAACTATTTTAAATCGTTGTTTGCTACATTATAAACATACTGTCATTAATCATTATATTTAATTGGAATCTTTTCTATTTTTGGTGAAAATAATTGGTAAAATTTAAATAATGGCGTATGGTAATGGCGCTGGTCGTGACGTCACAGGCTAGTAAATGTGTCAAATCGATAAGTAGCAACTGTCTTTATAGTAAATTGAAATAATAATTTAGAAGAAAAATTGAAGTCGTAGTGCGTAATTTTTACGTTTTTTATAAAATGACTCTACTTTTCTTTATGAAATGAGCTACAAGTGGTGCGTAGTGCCACAATGTACTAATACTTTTATAAATAACAAACAAACTTCGAGTCTAGAAGAAAATAGATTCACAATCATAATTAGTAGCTAAATAGAGTAGAGATGGTGATAAAATTAGGTAAGGATTCGCTAAAAGTATTGAAACTTTTTTATTTCATATCGATACATTTGAAGGTTTTCTTTTTATTTTTTTTCTATATCATAGACATTTTACGACTCATTTATATTTGTTGACAGAGCTCGCACTTTACAGCCTGTGGACCTACAGATGGATGAGACATTAGTACGAAAAATAATGTACTATTTTTTTTATACATGCATGTAGTATGTCTGTCCACTTGATAATGGAGAGACATGGCACTTGATAATTAGACATCTACCCTCTTACTCTCGAACGCAAGCACGACCGATCGACATTGCAATTGTGCCGGGCCGCACGCTCGATTGGTTCACTAGCGTACTCTAGCGTTGGTTTACCCAATTAAGAGTACGAAACGGCACAATTGCAATGTCGATCGGTCGCAATTGCGTTCGAGAGTAAGGGGACAGAACCCGGTGACTTTTTTTATTAGTTTTTGACTTGGAGAACGATTTATATATCATCAAAATCGACTTTCCAATTGTGAATTATTATATTAAAGTTCAAGAAATTAGAAAAACATGTAAGTTGCTCTTTTTTTTTTTAATTGCTGGCGTTTTCCCTATTTCTTCGATTTTTTAAAAGCTTAGTAAATGATTCTTTCTTTCTGTATTTCTTTTTGGCAGTTCTTATCAGCAGCACTTACTAAAAAGCACTCGATACCTACAGGCATCGATATTTTATGTATCTTCTATCACTACTTTGACATGACAGCTGATGACGTCACGCCAGAATCGTGATTGGTTGTGACCAAAGAGTACATTTGTATAATTGGTTGTGACGACGACTAATTATAGTACGTTTTCGTCGTTGAATAAATTCCTAAAAATATTGCATTTTCTTTACGTTATTTTACTATATCTAAACATGTTTTTTTCTGCAGATGTTAAGAAATAAGTTTTGCAACACTTATTTTTATAGTTTGATATTATGTTTTTTAATAAATTTGCAAAAACGGAGAGAGGTTTGGCAGAAATAGAAAGAAGAGAGTTAAGATTAACTGGACGGGGAGTTTTAGGTGAGAGTTGATTACATAAGGACGGATACTTCTGACAGTTTAAAAAAATGTGATCAGTGGTACCTTCTTCAATTCCACATTCACAAATAAAACTATTTAAAATTCGAATCTTAGCAAGAAAAACAGGTGTAGTAACATGTCCAAAACGAAGACAACATATGGTAGTGACGATACGTCTGGGAATATCACGAAAATAGAACCAAGGCTTAGTCGGCACAGAGTTTTGTAGGCTACCATAATGTCGTCCTATAGTTTTAGAAGTACGGCTCCATCTTGTTCCCCATATATTTTCTAGGTCAGACCGAGCTATTTGTAAGATATCCCTAGAATAGTTCTGTAGATGAGAGGGATCACCTGTCATAATAGCCTACTTGGCCCAGGCATCCACAATTTCATTATACACTTTGATCTTAGCCTCAGTGTGAATCTGACTAAATTGACATAAATATATACATATTATATACGTATATATTTATGCATTTACGTATTTTTTTAGTGACAGAATCTACAGGACCAGATATTTTTCATGAAGGATTGTGCGTGGGACAAAGATTAAAATATCCAGATTTAAAATTTTTATTAACTAAGGACATTGGACCGATCGCTTTGGAGATCTTTGGGGGAGGCCTATGCCCATCAGTGGGCGTCTCTCGGCTGAAGTGATGAAGGACATTACATTTTTTTGTCCTTACTTATAAAACCTAACTGTGAGCAGAAAATAAACAAAAAATACTAAATAGTGCTAGTTTCAATGGTGCTGAGTGCTAGGTGATTATCGTTTAAAACAAATAAACAATCTGTAATTTATTATCGGTATTAGACGATAATCTTAGTAATAAAATGCATTGTTCATGATAAATAAAAAAACACTCAGATCTTCATTTAATTGTGAGGCTGGACGTTAAAACTGTTGGTTACTTTTCAATAATCAATATTAATTATGATTATTAAAAACTATCTTCGCCTTTGTCACCAGCATATAATCAAACTTCCCGTAGGGAATGATTATTTTTAAATTATTTAAATCTTTCTTCTTTATGCTATTAGTATTGATAACGATGTCATAAGATGTCTGCATCGATAGTCGTAACCTTCGATCAGTACTGGGCTTGTGTGATTAATTCTCCGTCTTTGACTTAGTTCCTTGCCTGTCCCATGGACGAAAACGTTCTATTCCCTCTTTGATTCAATGCCATCCTTAAAGATGGCCTATGCTCTCTATGTAGTGGGAACATTAATAGGCTGAGGATGACAATGACAAAAATATTATTTGAATCGTAGGGTAAACCAGAGAGTTATTGCCCACAGGCACGGATTGCCCCTTTTTTAGAAAAAAAATCTGAATCAAAGGTTGTGTTCTCACTTGTTTCGAATATAATTTACTAGGTTACTCTATGGTAAATTTATAGTAGATTTTAAAATTGACAAGTGGCAACACTGAAGAAAAAAAAACAGTAATGGCGGATTTTGTCAAGACGGGTGAACGTGTTACTCAAACTTCATTTTTTTGCATTTTATTTGATATTTCATTATTGGTGTATGGTTATGACGAAATCATAAGTGTTATGTTATGTTTTTAATGAAAATATTTCAAATCAGATTGGATTGAACGGTTTTTTAACGGTGGGTAATCGCTGTACGTATTTCGGCATATTTTTAGTCATTGCCCACCATAATTTTAGTGATTGCCATAATATCTATAGTTATTGCCCAGGGCAATCATTATCGGCAATTTTTTGATTAAGTAAGTAATCTAAGGAAATAGATACGAGTTTAGAGGATAATAGCCAACAACTGACTGAACCTTTTAAGCAACAACTGATTGAACCTTTTAAGCAACAACTGATTGAACCTTTTGAGCAACAACTGATTGAACCTTTTGAGCAACAACTTATTGAACCTTTTGAGCAACAACTCGAACCGACACCAAAGAAGATAGAAAAAGAAATAGGCATAAAAAGTAAAGAAATGTCAGCAAATAAAAAGATAACTATTCTAAGTAATCTTTTAATACAACCTTCTTGTAGTAACATTCTGCCAAAGCCTACTTGTGGAGTTTGTCATTTCAACGTAATAAAAAATGAATTGACATGCAGTGCCTGTTCAAAAATCTTTCATGTGCGTTGCATCCCACCAAAACATAAGGAACATATACCAGACTACTCCGATTTACGTTTATTTTCGTGTCATCGTTGTTTTGAAGTAGATGATTCTAATTGTGATCAGCGAAAGAAATGTTTGATATGGTTAATAAAGCCAAACGCAATTTATTTTAAGATTTTGTAGATTACAGTTTAACGTTTTGTTTTGATTGTTTTATTAAAGTTCAAAGTCTAATTTATCATTTTAAGGTACTGGGCAATTACTGTGCTGTGATGTGGGCAATTAGTGTAAGCAATGGGCAATAACTGTACATTTTTAGATAATTTTAAATTTGTTTAATTATTTTCTAAGCCATGTATGTTTTGACTAAAAACCGTTAACATTTTGATGGAGATTTTATTTAGATATAAGAAAAAAATGATAAATGGTTGAAAGTTATAATACTTTTTTTATTGTTTGAAGCCAAAGTGTTTGAAGTCCTTAAGTGGGCAATAGCTATATGGTTTACCCTACTCTCCTTTATAAAAAAATATTAATTCAATTTTGACAGACGACTTCGATTTTTAGAAAAAAATCACTAGTGATTAAAAATAATTTATTAAATTTATTCTGGTGCAAATTTAAGACAAAATATACAATTTCCAATAAAAATAACAAAATAATACACGACTACAGCAAAAATAGGTTACCAATGAGGAAATATTAAAAAAAACATTAGTTCGGGAACTAATGTTTTTTTTTCATCAAACTAGATGTCGCTACAGTACTTTCTTGATTTCTCCATGACAATTTTTCCGGTTTTCTTTCATGTACTTAATTTAATTTAATTTAGTTAATTTGTTTTTAAAACTAAATAAACAACTCATATTCTATTTGTAATTTTTTGTATTTGCAATATGTTAGTTAAAAGGAACGGAAATTACTATCTTTGGTCCATTCATTTCCTGCAAAAATCAACTATTGCTAGAGTTGCTATCTAGTGGAGGTGCTTTTTAGTGCTTTTTTTTTTAATACTTCCTCATTGAGTTATATCAGATTGGTAGTCTGTCGCTGGTTCTCAATTGATACCTGTATTTTCCTCTTTTTTGCCATAAGGATATCACCCAGATAGCATGCTAACTTAGAGGCAAGTTTGATTTTTCTTTGATTCTAAATTGCTGCGTCCAATATACGAGGAAAGTTTGTGACAATGTCGCTGCAATATTGTTATGTTAAATATGAAGTTTCAAGTTTGCGACAATATTGTTTGAATATTGTTATGACAAAGATACTTATTTGTGACACACCTATCATCTTCATAGGTGCCCGAAAAGTTCTAAGTCTGCAAACTAGATGGCGCTGTTCATTTAATGCATTGCGGCATTAGTTTATATTGTTAGATTGTATAAGTAATATGTTGTTTAATGTGATCTTAAAATGGATTCGAAACCAACCGTTCCAGTTAATCACTTCGGCTCTCAGGCCAGGCTCTGTGCTGTGGTCTGAGTTTAAAGTCGCAATCGCTTTTGGACCAAAAGTTTTGAATGATCAAAAGATTAATAAAACTTAGTAAACTTAATGTAATATTTGCCTCGAAACCTGTATTCCAGGTACTTGAGTACCCGAGTACCGTCACACTGAAACAAGTTTCTCATACTGAAACTAGAAAGTTTGATTTAAACCTGCTGCAAGTTGCTGCAGTTATCATGGCAAACTTGAAGTAAGTCTTCTTTTTTGATGTATCAAGTTTGTTGTAAGTCAGAAACAAGTTTAAATTGCTATTTGGTCAGTGAATACTAAAATGAGATAACTTGAAACGTGATCAGTGGCTTTGTTCATAGAATTAATTTACCGTTATTCAATTTTTTTTTATTATTCCAAATAACAAATATAAGTGATAATGCGCAAAAACGATATCTCTTAAAATTTAAACTTATTTTTCGCAAATATTTACGTATTTCTCTACTATTTTTTAGAAAGTTATAATGGTATCCAATATTATTTGTGCCGGATGTAAGAGTAAAATAATAAATACTCAGTTCCTGAACTGCCGAATGCGTAAGGAGTCATTTGACCTGATTTGTGCTGGTGTTGCTGAAGACCGTTTGGATGTGGTGCGCCCTACTTGGAGGTGTCCTTTTTGTAAAAGTTCTGAGCCGAAGTCGAACAATACAAATACACCCGTTCGTTGGGAGGCTCTAGATAACGTCACTACACGCAAAGCGGCGCGTGCATTCTTGCGTGCATTGGCACTTTTGTTTGTTGACTGTTTTACTGTAAAATTTATTCAAAACACATTATTTGAATAAATTAGGGAAGAATTGTAGGTTTTATGAAATAAACATTTGTTTTTACGGATATTTTCAATAAAGTTTTATGTATTTAACATTGTTTGATACAATTATTTTTTTTATCTAAAACCTTTAAAAGACCAATAACTATTATAATCTCGGAAACGGCTCGAAGAATTTTCATGACATAAAGTATGCAGGGCTTTCAGAGATCACAAATCGATTTAGTTTGTTTTTTTTTATTATTTCATAATAGTCGCGAGTAAAGCTTAATTATCCAGGCACAAATCTTTTAAGAAACTAAAATTTGACGTATCTAATCAAATACGAAATGAAATAAACAACCAGACTTCTCTGTTAATATCAAACAAAAGTTTAATTAATTTTTTTTAAACAAAAATACAGTTTTTTAAATAAAAATACAAAAACTAAAATAAAACTAACTAATTAAGTTGAATGTAATATTAAACTGAGATTATTATCAATGAAAGAAAACTATATGTACCCAGAGATCTTCAGAAGCACAAAATGACTAAAGAATCTTTGCCTTTCCTCTTATTATTATGGTGGCCAGTTAACCAGCCACTGAGAAGACCCTTTCGAAAACACAAGGACCGTAAAAGTGTAAAACTTCGCCTTTTAAGCCCCCGGACGCGCATAAATTCGCGCTGCCACACTTACAGCCAGTTGCACAAACGACCATTAAAATTTTCATTACTTTAAAGCGACATTACTCATACAAATTTGACATTCATTAGAACTTAAAGGCGTCATTAAGCCCTAATGGACGTTTGTGCAACTGACCGTTAGAATAAATATTTTTATGTGCAATCTCGTTAAACTCGCAAGATCTTGTCCATTATTCGACGAGATCAAACTCGCTAAAAAAGCGTTCCCTACTAATAAACTATAGAAAGGTTTATTAGTAAGTATAATTGTCATGTTTTACCGAGTATACCCTCGATGCAAAAATTGTTTAGAAATGATACAAGTACTTACCTACCTAATAAGTTAAAATCATCCTTGATGATATTTCTCATAATGTTGAATTAAAATTAAAATTCTGAACTTTTTTAAGAGGTTTTGACATGAATGTAAATGAGCTTCTTGATCGCGACTGAATCTACAGGATAAATTATGCGATGTATGCAGGTAAATACCGTCCCACGATTTATCAGAGAATGTTTTTTAGTTTCTTTATGTGCATATTTTGTCGCTGAACCGACATCGTAACTTGAGCTTATTGGTTCAGTGGCATAACAAACTTCACACTGGTCGCTCGTGATTATTATATTTTGATAAAAATGATTAAAATATTAAACTATAAATATTACACCTTTAACTTTAACAAGTATGTGAAAATATGTGTACGTTATGATCACGCAATAAGCAAAGGCGATGTGAGCTTAAAGAATTTCGAAGATATACCTGGACCCAAATCTTATCCTATTATTGGAACTTTACATCAATATTTGCCATTATTAGGTAAGTTGATGAAACTCCTTAATACCTATTGGAAACTGGACTAGTATTCACTATTAAAAATAATAAGCAAAAGTCATTGAAAAAACATTATAGTCGCTTTAAACTAATGACAATTTTAAACGACGTTATTACAACTGGCTGTAAGAATGCCATTAGTATATTTAACAGAATTTAACAGACTAGAAGTTTATGGTCCTGAGGAAGTTCCATAAAAAATATCGAAATAGATTTTACAAGCTTTTATTTGACTTGTTAGTACATTTGACTTTTGAATTTGACTCACTTCCCAACATTAAATAGATTTAAAATTTTGCATATACATGCAGGTAAGTTGGATGACAATGCAATACAAGTGTCAGTAAGCAAATATGACGATGGAGCTGGAAGGTGGTCATGGGAACTTAACAATGAAATAACAATACTGTTTAATAATAATACATACAGTACTGTATATTTGTACAGAATATTATAGATATTTACTTTTTCATACAAACACAAATAAGAGCCATCTGTCGAAAATAACTAGTACGAACTACGTCGTTTGTGTAGCTTGATTGGTAGAAGTATAATAAAGTTATTTATGATACTTCCTTTAACTTAAGTTATTCACTCAATAAAAGTGTAAATGACAAATGTATTTCATATTCGCTGATTTTTTTACGTATGTCCTTGTCATAAACTAACCTATTTTTATTATAATGTAGAAATAACTAAAAACAGAATTTTTATGAATCGTAAAGAACACTAATAAATTACTAAAGAGATAATTTATTTAGAACCCACCACTTGCTCTACAACTCTTTGCTAGTTTCAACTACTTCACATTTGCTGGCAAGACATTTTGGCTGCTGTAACATACGTCGAGGTAAATTAATAGTTTAAAAAAATGCACGAACAAGACCCGATTGAATTGAATTGAATAACTTAACAATGAAGCCCCATCTAGGCCCCATCTACTGTTTCAATTGGTTTTATGAGTTCAAACGTCGCATTAATCTCATCGATAGATCTCCAGTTGTCGGTCCTTCTACAGGGACGACTAAAAAAAACGTCATTATTGAGCAGTGTATAACACAGGCAAACTAAAGAGTGAATGTTATAACTAATAAGTTTTAGCATTGGTATGAGTCAAGTGCATCTAATCCTTCATGAATATTTAGCGGTCAGGAAGTTTTGTGGCTGGTGGATACCTCATTTGACCGCCGACCGAAAAACCCCTTTCCTTTCGAAGAGTTGCAAAATAAAGCGAAGAGAGGTCGAAGTGTGAGTAAAAATACGGTGGCCTCGCTCTTTGGAACGCCAGTTCATTACATGACAATTGTTTAAGAGGGTCAAAAATCTGTTTTTGCAGAGTGATACGCGAACTATTGTTTGCCACTTGTCTTGGAAAAGGTTTGTAAAAAACGACTTCGCAAAAGAACCCTCTTTTATCACGACAACGCCTCCTCGCACACCACCAGGCAAACGACCGACCATTAGACATGGAATTATTTGGTCATATATCGTACAGCCTTGCATTCGCACTTCGAGAAAAAAAAAACTGTGATTCAAATAGCCGTCGAGGAGACGTCGAGGACCCCTAAGGACAAGTGGTGATTTTCTTACTATTTTCATCGGATCGGACGCTACTTTGTTCTGATGTAAATGGACAATTTTTTAATAAGACTAATAAAATTTGCTACTTTCTCAGTTTTTAAGAACATTCAGTTTAATCCTTGTAGGCCGCGCCGCCTGGTACCATGTTTATATCCTCTTACTCAAAGAGCGAGACGCTGAGTATCTACTGCCTATTATTGTATAGAGTGGGGTCGACGACCTATGGCTTCCCGTATAACAAGCGCCATTCGCTAGCGTGGAGGTAGTGGAACATCGACAAGGCTATATTTGAATATTTTATATTTATTTTCAGGAGACTATGACGCAGGGGCATTGGACAAAAATGCCTTGTATAATTATCGCCGGTATGGTAAACTCGTGCGAGAAAATCCAGGAGTGCGTCTGCTTCACGTGTATGACCCTGTAGATATTGAAGCTATATTTCGTCACGATGACCGGTATCCAATTAGAAGAAGTCACCTTGCCATGTTACATTATAGAATGAATAAACGAAGTGTGTACAATACAGGAGGGCTTCTTGCTAGGTGAATTTCATAGTGAAACCCATAAATGGTTAAATTTTATCTATAATTGAGACAAGTAATTATAAGATAAATTATCATATTAAGCAAATACTACATCTAGTTCGATTTCGGGAACTATTTTTTTTTTAAATACTTCCTCATTGGTGTTGTAAAATTTAGCTTGAAGTTGTAGTTGCCTCGTACGTCACCAATAAAATGTTCAATAGAGCAACCTACAGAATTTTTATATTTATTTACACAGGAAATATTCCAACGACAACAGTCTTATTTTTAAAAAATCATAGGAGATTATTTGATTCTTTTTGAAAGTGAAAAAAAAAATATATTGAAATACTTAAAATGGTTGTCCTAGTAAATCGTTTGAAACACAAATAAATTATTAATTAGTAATCTAACGCTATTATGATTAAAATTTTATCGGATGAGTGATTCCATGGAAATTAACCTTGTGTTGAAGAACACTAATGACGGATGTATCTAATTGGAAGTTCAATTTCCATAGAATCACATAAAGACATTGAAACTTGAGTGTTATCTAAAGGCACCTCTAGAGAAAACTATCAAATTTTCCGATCGATTTAAACCTCAATTTACATATTTACATAATTCTATGATGCTATAAAATTAGATTATAGGAACCAATTTTTTTGGATTTATTGTATTATATTGATCTATTGCTTCGTGCACATAAGTCTCAAATTTCCTACAACATCGATTTTTTATTCATCTATCTAATGTTGATATGAATCGAAGGTAATCAATGATTAAATGTTCATTATATACATTTATTTTAGTAATGGAGAAGAATGGTGGCGACTTCGAAGTACGTTCCAGAAGAATTTCACTTCTCCTCAGAGTGTAAAGGTACACGTCGAAAGCACCGACGAAATTGTGAGAAAACTTGTAATCAGCATAAAAGAAACTTATTCTCCCGGTGAAGACTTCTTGAAGTACTTAAACAGATTGAATTTGGAGAGTAAGTATAGTAAATCCTTCTTTGGGTGGCAGACTTAAATAAAGCTTAACAAATTAAAAAAATATTCAAAAAACGAAGAGAAAATGAAGTCAGACGGCGGGGCGTCCGTGGTGTGTACCGTCAAAAGTGTTCCCCCTCATGAATTATAGCATAATTCGCCCGCGTATGAATAGCAAGCTACTAACTCTCACAGACAGGAGTTATTTTTCTGGTGATTTACATAAATAATTGATTAATAATACCTTTTCAGTAATCGGAGTGGTAGCTTTCAAAGAAATCTTTGATAGTTTTTCAACACAAGAGCTTAATCCAGATTCTCGGAGCAGCAAAACAATAGCAGCAGCATTTGGTTCAAATTATGGTATCATGAAATTAGACAAGGGTTTTATGTGGAAGTTCATTACGACGCCTCGATACAAGAAATTAGCGGAATCTCAAGAGTATTTGGAAAAGTAATGAAATACGTAATTAGTTTTAAGTTCAAATATAATTTAAAAAGCTTATTTATTAAATGACAAGTTCTTTGGAAAATAACGGAGGTTGAATTGATGAGTATTAGGATGTAGTTTTGTTTAAATCAAATCTTTATTTATTTTATGTATAACAGAGTATCAAAAGACATTTTAATTAAAAGAATAAACTTCTATAAAGAGGAGGGCGAAATTCAAGATCATTGTCTATTGAAATCGTTTCTTCAAGAGCCAAATGTGGATTTGAAGGATATAAGAGGAATGATGGTAGATATCTTGATGGCTGCCATTGATACAGTGAGTAGTTTCTTTTTTCATGAAATATTGAGCACATTATTTGATGTTTTGATGATCTGTTTAATGATTTTAGACTGCGTATTCAACAAGCTTCGCGTTATATCATTTGGCGAGAAACAAGAATTGTCAAGAACGTTTGTTTAAAGAAATTTTGACGTTGTTACCAAGTAAAGATTCTAATATTACACCAGAAATTTTGGCAAAAGCAAATTACACACGAAGTTGCATCAAAGAAAGTTTAAGATTGAATCCCGTCGCTATTGGAGTTGGCAGAGTGTTACAAAATGATATTAAGCTGAGGGGATATCTCATTCCAAAGGATGTAAGTAACAGTATGTAAATTAAAGAATTTTCGAAATTCTTTAATTTACTAAGTAACTAATTATTTTTTAAATTGTGACTATTTTGCAGACTGTAATAGTAACTCAAAATATGATAGCTTCACGACTACCTCAGTATGTAAAGGATCCATTAATGTTCAAACCTGAAAGGTGGCTTAGAAGTTCACCACAATACGAAAACATTCATCCTTTTTTATCTTTACCTTTCGGATTTGGTCCACGTTCCTGCATTGCAAGGAGGCTTGCTGAGCAAAATATTTGTATTACTTTAATACGGGTAAGATTTTATAAATATGCACTAGTTATTATTGGTTTGAGAACAAAATCAGTCAAGCGACTCACATTCCCAAATATTCAAATTTTAACTTTATATAAGTTTTCCTGTAATCAAAAGACATAGAAATAATTTTATGTATTATTTTTTGATTTAGGCTGTTTTCAAAAATGTAATGACAATATTAATTGTCATAAATCTATTCATAACAAATTTTATTTATGATTGAAAGGAATTGGATATACAAATTAATAATATTTTTAAAATGTATTTTCAGCTTCTTCGGGAGTTTCAAATCGACTGGATTGGTGGAGAGTTGGGCATACAAGCTTATCTGATAAATAAGCCAGATAAAGCAGTATCATTAGCATTCTCATCTAGAGAAAATTTATAACATTAATATACGAGTATAACTACATATATCAGTATACCAGCCGTTCGACGCTCACCGCTGGGTATATTCTCCACAATGATTTGTCCTGCACTGCTGCGTGGTAAACGGTCACGTTTACATGCATAGTAAAATAAAGTAAATATTATGAATAAAGGAAAAACAAATAAATAGTAATATTTATTTATTTTGTTTAATCTCTTAAATTAAGATTCGGTTGCACTTCTTATATAAATAATTTAGACTTAGATCAAATTAGTACGGAGGAAATAAATATGGAACTGGCTTTTGATATATCATATCATGTCTCATTTCGGGCAACATTTGTTCTACAACTATATCATCATCACAATACTTGTTCGAATCGAAATTGTGTATTGAATAAGGTACGCCATAAAAACCATTTTGTTCATAGTACATAGGAATTTTCACATCATGTACTAAATGTTGCGTATGCCTTTCGACTAATGCGGGTTCTTTGACAATGACAGGCGAAGGTAATTTGCTATATAAAGGGGCTTCTTCTACTTGCACTGGTAGCTGCGAAAACTCAAATGGAGGTAAAACAGGAGCAGGAGGAATCACCACTGGTATTTTAACTTCTTTTGGTTCTTCCAATTTTACAAAGATGGGAGCGGTTGGATGGTGTTTGTATGGCAGTCGAGTATTTTCTACGGATACGGGTGATTTTGGTACCATTGGTGGTATAACCGGACCAGGAGGCAGCATTACCGGTACTTCCATTTCTCTTTGATCCTCTACTCCCATAAAAAAGGATTTCATTGGCAGTTCTTCCTTATATAATAAAGGTATGTTTTGCGGTTTAGTTGGTAGCACGGGTGTAAAGTTTTCTTCTTCAATTTCCATAACACCATTTAACGGTTCGTTAATTTCGAGTTCAGGAATCCTTCGTTTTGGTGGTTCAGGTATAATAAATGGCTTGATATCTTCTACTATCAATGGTGCAGCGGGTTTTGGTATATTGACATATGCTGCAGGCTTCATTTCTGTTATATGTTCAATATTTGTACCGAATGGTGCACTGATTTCTTTTTCTACTACACGAATTGGCTCATTAACTGCCACAGGAGTAATTAAGGGATGAGACATTTTGCAATCATCATTTTCAACTACAGGTTGCATTTGCGATAATTGTGGTTTAAAGAAAACGTTCGTCCCTTCTTGAAGGTAATTTCCTATTAATGCTGAAAGACTTGAAGATGACAAAACATTTACTTTGTCCGATGTTCCATGTTTATGTTCATGCATAATCATTTCTGTAGGTAATGATGGGTTAGCAGATACTGTTCCTAAAAGGAACAACATAGCTCCTAATAAAATCTGCAAAAAAGATAATATTTTTTTGTTTAAAAATAAAGATTGGAAGAAACATTATAATTTATGCCTCGTTTTCAAATAAAGAAGAACTTATATCAAAAATTATGAGTTAATGATATGTGATTTTAGTGCAGTTTAAAGGGTATTTTTTGAATTAATTATTTTTTCTAAAAATATATTTTACATTTTTCTAAATAAAAAAAATGCAAATAGATTCTATTTCTTTTAGGGAGATCATTCATTAGAATTCATAAAAGAAAGCACGACTTCTTTGTGAGAATTAAATAAAAAAGAATGTTGCTAAATAATTGGGAATGTTTTTACTTACCATGTTTGAAATGTTGTTATCACTGAATGACTACAAATAAAAAATGAAGTCATTATATATAAAATAATATAATTAATGACCTTCTTATTATTGATTATTAAAAGAACATTGTGACTTAATCGAGAACAAATTTAAACTAAAAATTAATTTGTGGCAATATGATTTTAATTCTTATTATCGTTATTAGGTCATTTCATTAGTCAAGGGACTAGATCATAATTACGAATCAACTTATTATCTAAAATTAAAAAAAAACAGTTATAGTTTAAACTAGTGATGCAATCATTTCCCAAAAGTACAGAAGGTATATAATGAATACAATACAAGTAAAGAGAATTTTTAAAATGTACAGGAAACTTATTTTATATACGATACATATATAAAAAAAGGTACAATCTTGCTTATGACAGAATGCACCCGAGAATTCACGAGTCGTGGCCAGCAGAGCCAACGAACCGGGAGATTCCTTAGTCTCTAGGAAATCTTCCTGTTTCTGTAAGTCTAGGAAATTTTACGTGGCTCTCTCTAAATCATAGATGAAGTTGATATCCTATATAAAAACAAATGCCGTTATAAATTATACTAAACTTAATACTCGTAAACAATAAATTACTTACCAGCAGACTGTTTCACAGACACCGGAAACCAACCTTGTCTAATAAAAGAATAAAGATTCATACAGTCTAAGATGATTTTTCAAGCATTTGTAAGATAAATATTGTGATGGAATTGTAAATGAAAAATTCACAATAATCGTAACGTTATTGAATGTTTACAAAATATTGTATAATATGTTTACGAATATGTGATAGTTTTTTTGTGTGAAATAGATATCTACAAGACATGTTCGACGATTTATAGTTTACTCTTGCATTTTTTAAAGTAAAACAAAATTTAATTTATTTTCTTAACCGTTTTCAAAATAAAAAAAAAGATTCTAAATTTCGAATATGATGTTCACAAATTCTTTCGTGAATTATAGACCGCTCTTGAAACTATTTTTATTTGATAGCTTATGGGCCTGACGTGGACGTCGTCGGTTTAGTAGATTTTTAAAAAACCAAGTAAGTAACTGGAGACATTGTACTTAATACACAAGAATTACTTTTTATTTGATTAAAGACAACATACCTAAATATGATGTCTTTCTATAATCGAAGAAAACAATGAGTACCTAATATTTTTAGTCTGTGAAAAAATCGTTTTTTTAATTTTATAGTCCTAATAAAAGAGCGCGTAATATAAATAAAAGAGCGTGTAATATTTTCTTATTAATTTATTAAAAAAATATTATATACCTTAAAAACATTAACTATGGCAGATTTTATACTCCTCCGACTTTTCAGTTTTATTATAACAAAACTCTTGATATCAAAATCAATAATGCTTATAAAATCCACTTTGTCCCTTGCAATCTGAATTTTGGTAGCGATGTAAATTTTGTTTTAATTATTATATTTGATAAATTTTTCATTCACAATGCTATACTTGAATATGTTACACCATTTATTCATTCATTGCATAAAATTAACACAAACGGTGAACGTATTGCCAAAGGCATTCGGTACCAATGTTGGTGATCAACTTTGCGATTCTGTAAAAATCCCGACCCGAATTCAAATTCATTCATTTGTCTGTTCATGTCATTTAGTGTATAAATTCTGTCGATTCCAAAATATATGTAAAAGTACAAAACAGAATTGATTGGATATCAGACTTTCTATTCCTGTTTCACTTCGAAACTCATTTCACTTATGCCATAAAACGTTATTACCAATTCAAGGTTTAGCGAAATTTGGGTTTGCATTTGTAAGGTAAGATACGTATACTATAATAGTAACCATATAATCACTCCTATATAATCAATTACATTATTAATAAATGACAGTCTTAATATCAACCTGGTGTTTTCAATACATCTCCCCAACGCCATCCGTACATGGCGACCCTGCCATTTTTGGCAGGCCACGATCTGGAGCTCGGGTTACATGCATAGTCCAACGAATTAACAATGTACAATTCAATAAATTCGTTTACAACGTTGCGCGAGTTTGTCGTCTATCAAGAATACCAAGAAGACAAAAATGTGTAATTCAGGAGCAAATAGACCAGCGGCTGCGCCAACGACCCATGAAGTTTCCCAAATTGGTCTTAAAAATTCAATAGACGAGCATCGGGAGTACAAGTTTTATACGACTGACTTATATCTGGGTATTTTGGTACTGATGCTGGGAATAGGAATTATTTTCCTACTAACACGCTACATAAATAAGTGTATAAATAAGCGTATTGAAAGAAGAGCTTTTGTGCAAACAATGCAACTGAGCAAGATTGGAGCAGATGCAGAGTAATCATTACTAAAAAGTGGAAGTGAAAAAGTGAAAAAAATAAATAAAAAAGAAAGTGCTAAGTGAAATAACAAAATGTGCAATTGTGCAAGTAAATCGGCAAAATATGATTAATATGAGCGCGCTAGGCTACGACTATGTTTAGATAAGCTAAGTATAAACAAATGTATTAAGGGTAAGCATCTTTGTATTATTAATTTTATTATATGGATAATCCTTTTGAACTTATTATACACCAATTATTGGAAATTCGTACTTATTTAATAAAGATTGGTCCTAAGAGAAGAGAGGGAAATATTGTAATAAAAAAGTTACGAGAGGCAAATTTAATAAGAGAAAGATATAATGAGTTAGTGAGTCAATTTAATAAAGGAATAGTTTATTCATGTGATGAGAAGAAATTAATAAATATTAAGGGGTTGACAAAAAGATTTGAGGAAATATACGAAGAAGTAAATAACTTGTGTAGACAGGTAGAAAAAATAGATTTAAAAATAGATTTTGATTTTAAAACTGCTTTCAATTTATGTCCACTTATGACAGATGAATTATCTGTCACGAAGCAATTAATAGATGGAATCGAGTATTACGAGTCAAAATTAAAAGCTGATGCAAAAAATGACTTAGTTAATTTTATTCTGAAAAATCGTTTATCACAAGGCGCGAAACTAAAATTAGAAAAAAGTTATCCGAATGTAATGGAGTTATTAAAAGATATGAGAAAAAGGTTGCTGCCTTTACAATCAGCTACAGCTCTTCAAAAGAAATTGTTGTCCTTAAGACAAAATAATATGACCACAGAAGATTATGGAAAATCTATGTCTGATTTATTTGTTAATCTTACGATTTCGCAATCTCAAAACGATGAAAATAAGTATAGAATTTTAAAGAGTATAAATGAAGAACAAGCTATAAAGCAATTCGCTGAAGGATTGCGAAACCGTAGATTGGGTACGGTTATATCGGCTAGGAATTATGAATATTTAAAAGATGCAGTGCAGGCCGCAGTGGATGAAGATACTTCCTTAGATCCGAGTGCTGGAGAGGAGCTACTAACTATGCGGTCGAATAGATATCAATATACTCGAGGTAAGTACACCAATCAACGGCAGCGTGGATATAATCATCATGGTATGTATCACAACAATTATAATTATAGAGACCAAAATAGGTATCCAAACCGGACGCGAGTTTTTCGAGGTTCCTCAAGAGCATGGCGGGGACAAACTACAACTCGATCCACGAGAGGAAAACCTACAAAAATTGTTCGTAATTTTAATTCTGAATATGTAGGCGTAGTAGACTCCCAACCGAAAGCTAGTACATCATCGGCCAATATGTCGGAAAATCAGTTTTTTCGTGAATAATGAGCACATATTATCATGTAATAATGTATGCTTCGTTAAATTATCAATATTTCGGAACTTACAATATTATTTTTTGATCGATACCGGTGCATCAATTTCTGCTATAAAGTATACATATGTCTTAGAACATAATATTCCAATCCATAAAAAGAATGTTATGATTAACGGCTTAGGTGGAAAAGTTAGTGCAATAGGATATGTAAATATCGACTTGCAATTAGGCAAGAATACTCTGACGCATAAATTCTTTGTTTTTGATACTTTGCCATGTAAGGCACATGGTATTCTAGGACAAGACTTTCTTGGCGAACACAAGTCGGTTTTAAATTTCGAGAATAAATCATTAACACTTTGGACGAATACAAATAATGAGATAAAGTTACCACTGTTACTAGGTTCAACTTCTAAAAGTACATATTTTATACCTGCCAGATCGGAGTCCGTACATTATATATATATGAATCTGACGGAAGAATGTTTAGTGTGTGCAAGTGAGATTCAACAGGGAGTTTATATTGCGAGTACATTGAGTAGTCCGAAGGATGGTAAAATATTAGTGCAAGTTTTAAATACCACTGATAAAGACTTGACCTTAAGTAACATCAGACCAAATATAGAAAAGCTTTGTGATTACAACGTATGTAATTTTAATAAAACAGATTTAAATTCAGATAGGGTTAAGCAATTATTCAATAATTTATTTTTGGAACATTTAAATAAAGAAGAAAAAATCTCTATAGAAAATTTGACTGCAAAATATTCTGATATATTTTATCTACCGGGAGATAAATTAAATACTACTTCTATTTATAAACACTCAATTCGCATGAAACCAAACACTGATCCCATTTATGTCAAACCATACAGGTTGCCTTATTCTCAGAAAGATGAAATAAAGAAACAAATTGATAATATGTTAAAAGATGGCATTATCGAAAGCTGCCAAAGCGAATGGTCAAGCCCGATCCTTTTGGTTCCAAAGAAAATTGATTCAAATAGGAACAGGAAATGGAGGCTGGTAATAGATTATAGGAAAATAAATGAGTGTATAGAAAATGATAAGTTTCCTCTTCCTAACGTAACAGAAATATTAGATGCATTATCAGGTAGTGTATATTTTTCACACCTTGATCTTTACCAGGGTTACTATAATGTTGAACTCGAACCAAACAGTCGAAAATATACGGCATTTTGCTCTGGACAATTCCAAATGACAAGAATGCCTATGGGGTTAAAAACTAGCCCTAGTTCATTCTCAAGAATGATGAATTTAGCATTAACGGGTCTAACACATGAAAAATGTTTAATTTACTTGGACGACTTAGTTTGTTTTGGAAAAAATATAATTGATCATAATAAGAATTTACAAGACATTTTTCAAAGGTTGAGAGAAGTTAATTTAAAATTAAATCCTTCAAAGTGCAATTTTCTGAGGAAAGAAATTTTGTATTTAGGACATGTTGTATCTGCTTTAGGCATTACGCCTGATCCAGAAAAAATCAGTACTGTAAAAAATTATCCCGTTCCAAAGAATACCGATGAAGTTAAACGTTTCGTTGCTTTTGTAAACTTTTATAGAAAATTCATTCCTCATTTTGCTGCAAAAGCATATCCCTTAAATTTACTTTGCAAGAAAAATGCCCATTTCAAGTGGGACCATGAGTGTCAAAATTCATTTAATATTTTAAAAGAAAATCTTACTACTCATCCGGTTCTACAATACCCGGATTTCTCAAAAAGAAACAATTTCGTATTACAAACAGACGCATCGAACTACGCTGTTGGTGCGGTTTTATCAAACAAAGACGGAAAGCCGATAGCTTATGCCAGTCGAGGCTTAAATCAAGCAGAAAAAAATTATCCGATAGTAGAAAAGGAATTACTTGCAATTGTTTGGGCTGTTAAACATTTTAGACCATATCTTTATGGGCAAACATTTAATATTTTAACTGACCACAAACCACTTGTTTATCTTTTCGGTATGAAAGACCCATCCAGTCGGTTAATGAAATTTAGAATGACATTAGAAGAGTACGATTTTACGGTAGAGTACGTGAAAGGCAAAGATAATGCGGCTGCAGACGCGTTGTCTAGGTTGTGTGTAACATCGAAAGACTTGAAAGATTTGAGTGAATGTATGAATGTTATGACGCGAGCACAGAGTAGGAAATTAAATGAGAATCCAAGGGATGTTATTGTTCCTGATGACAATCGGTCTGATCAACCAAAAGTCTTAGAAATATATAACAAACCGGACGATTCTGTAGAATTACAGTTTATAGACAACTTAGGTTTAACACAATTACGAAAATCAAATGAAATAAAAAATGAAAGCTCTATGTTATGTTATGTTCCTTCGAAAAGAATAATTTATATAAAACCAGTTGCTCGATCGCAACCGACGCCAAGCGCTTTTGCGAGAGAACTGAATGTTATGTGTAGTGAAATTAAAGTGGAAGAAATATATTTTTTAAAAAATAAAAATAATTATATTTTTATAGAGAAGCTAACGAAAGAAATTACTAGAAAAAGTAAATGGTCCGGACCACGATTATGTGTATTGAAAAATGTAACGAAAATTGAAAATAAAGATGATAGAAAAGTTATTTTAAACGATTTTCACCTCTTGCCTACGAGTGGCCACGCAGGCATCAGGCGAATGTTTAATAATATAAGAAAATATTATTTTTGACCGGGATTAATCAACGATATAGAAAAGTTTGTAAAACGTTGTGATAAATGTCAAAAACAAAAACATACAAGTAAATATGTAAAAGAACCAATGGAAATCACGACAACGGCTAACTCGGCTTTTGAAAAAATATTTATTGATACCGTAGGACCTTTAGAAAGAGATAATTTGAATTACTCATATATATTAACAATTCAATGTGAATTAAGTAAATATGTTATAACCTGTCCCTTATTAACAAAAAGTGCTACAGAAATTGCGAAACAGTTTGTAGAAAAATGTATATTAGTGTATGGAATACCACAGGTAATCGCCACAGATCGGGGTACGGAGTTCACATCAGCAGTATTCGCAGAGGTATGTAAACTTCTTAATATCAAGAAATTATTGTCAACTGCTTATCATCATCAAACCATTGGTGCTCTTGAAAATACGCACAAAGTTTTAGGTAACTATTTAAGAATACAAACGGAAAATCGTCCATATACATGGAGTTCATGGTTACCATTTTGGAATTTTTCTTTTAATACCTCTGTCCATAGTGAAACGGGTTTCACACCGTACGAATTAGTTTTCGGGAAACGATGTATTTTACCATCTAATTTGTCACAAGATCTTGTCGATCCGCTTTATAATTTTGACTCGTATCCCTTAGAATTAAAGTATAGAATCCAAACAACACAAAAAGAAGCACGCAAGAATTTAATATATAGCAAATTAAAAAGAAAACATAAATATGATTGTAATATAAATCCTATCAAATATAGACATAATGATTTAATTTTAATTAAAAACGAGACGGGAAATAAATTGCAAAGCTTATATTCAGGTCCATATCCTGTGATAAGAGACTTATCACCAAATGTAGAAATTTAAAAAAAAGGAAAAATTGACATTATTCATAAAAATAGAACTAAACTATATTTAGAACCAAATATATAAATCTGTTATCATAATGTAAGCTAAAAGTATACTTTGTTGTTGTTATTAGTTCTAGATAAGTCAACATTAGCGTATCATATATACAATAGGTATACTATATAGATAAAACCTATAATCTTAGAATGTAAACAAACATTGTAATCGTATGTAATTGAATAAAGATTTATGTAATGCATTTAAAAAACAAAACTAAAATATTGTATTTACTAATTTTGTTTTGTTTTCCCCTTCCATGGGGATGTAAGGTAAGATACGTATACTATAATAGTAACCATATAATCACTCCTATATAATCAATTACATTATTAATAAATGACAGTCTTAATATCAACCTGGTGTTTTCAATACATCTCCCCAACGCCATCCGTACACAGAATCGCAGGGCAGAAGGCTGGTTTGTACCTCGCTCCAAGAACTAGTTTGGATATTTTTTATCTATTATAGTTTTAATCATAGCATAGATAAGTAGTTTAAAATTTTGTAAATATTATTGATTAATAGTGTAAATATTGATTAATAATATATATCTGACCTAAAATATACTTGAAATATACCTAGTAAATAAACCTGACACGGATAAATTTACAACAAATAAATATATTAATATAAATACTGAATAATTTGATAAATACTTCTAAATAAATAATCTATATAGCAGGCCAACAAATATAACGGCATAGTTAATTTCAGGCTAACTCCAATAAGTGCTAAGTCTCAATTTTCCAAATGTTGGTTTAAATTGGCTCTGATTCGTCCATTTATACGTTTCTATATTCGACTAGCATTTTAAATATAATAGTTACATACCAGAATATGGGGCGCTTACCGAAGAAATGATCTAAATATTTTTTTTTTATTAAGACTAAGTAATATTGTTAATTTTTAAAAAGGTCATAAAGTTAAAATACTCTCTGGACAAAAATAAACTGGATAGCGAATTACAACGGAATTATAATGTTGAAGTGCTATATCGTGTAAATTTTTTAAATTCACCTTTGGCTATGACAGAACCCTTATGAAATGAAGTTTTTCATCTTGAATTACAGTTTATTTGGACGTTACTGTTCTGTACAAAATGAATTGAAAGTTAATGATTATTGTGGATGGGTTGGTGTACGCGTGCTCTTATTATGCTTCCTAATATACTTGCTGGATCTTCACGAAAGATTCAATTCGTCGAGTTTATTCATTGATAGAAAAGAACGAAGCGGGGTCTTCTACTGAATTGGACTTTTATACCAAAACAATAGCAATAACGACCGGGTAAAAAAAAACTATTCAATCCATCAGTCAGACAATAAAAAAAAATTGATACGTATTTTTTTGCTCCAATTTAAACAAGAAATGGCTTAGATAATAGGCATAAGAATTGAGAAATGGACGCTCGTACGTCACAGTTTTGTAGAAAATGTACAAAAGCATGACGTCGTATGACACTTCAACTCAATGTATCGCAGTAATTTATTGATTACGAAAATTACGTGATTAATATTCTTCAATAATCTACCCGACGTACAAAACAACAAAAATAAGTCATTATCCTTATTAAAAGACAATTTTCATTTTTCATTTCCATATTTCATTCCATACATGGAAAATAATGCATGATATAGTTTTTGTCGACGTCATAAACCTTGATAAACATAAATCACCAGATTTCCATGAAAAAAATAATCAATAATCATTCATTACAAACTCTGATGTAAAATGCCGTTAAAAATCCATTATTACACTCTTGTATTTCGTATTAAAAATTTGGATGCAATAAGTGATAACGAAGAATATATTCATCCAGAAGTTGCTTAATGTGAAAAATCCGTTCAGGGAAGATGGGAACCAATCGTGCTTGCATGCTATGGTTATCCAGAGGGATACTGTAACTACTAACAACAAAATTAAAAAAAAAGCAATCATTCAAATTAAGTTTTGAACTAAATTTTAATAATGGACATTTATGATTAATGCTTTTCATCACTAAATGTAACGTGAAAATCAATTAATGCTTTTCCTCACTTAATGTATCGTGATGTAACTGTATTATTTACAGTTTTTTTGTGATTTAGCCGGCTTAAATAATAACTTATGTCATCCATGTATAATGTAGGTTCCCGTAGGTGAAAGAATTTATAAAATAGGTTCAATAGTGTTGAAGCTAATTCGATGCAAGCCATCAATCAAATTTTCCTGTTTATAATATTAGTATAAATTTCATCATATACATATATTACATATTGTAAAAATAGTAAAAGATTTTTTTTAATTTGTTGCATAGTGTGATTAATAAAAAAGAGTTTGATGGCGCTGTGGTTAGCGCTTTCAGTCTGCAACGAGGAGGTACCAACATTTTATTTTCTCGAGCTCCTGCGTGCTTCAGAAGGCATTTTAAGCTGTTGGTCCCAGCTAAATCTGCACTCGTTTATATCAATCCGCATTACGCACGGGCACGTAGGTCATGGCAATTCTATCCATAGGGATGAGCTGTATCTCAGTATTAGTGATTGTAATAGGCTGATGATGATGAAACATAGTTTAATAGGGTTATTTAATAAGTATAGAAAAAAATACTTAAAATTGTAATATTATTTATTAATTTGAATTACCTACTTTTAAATTAATTTGCTAATAAAATGACATAATAGGCATATGTTTTATAAGAAAGGAGTTAAATATGGACCTGACCTTTCATATATAATATCCTTTCTCATTTTAGGTAATATGCGTTCTACTACTATATCATCTACACAGTGTTTATTCTTATTGAAATCTGGAATTGAAGAAATTAGAGATGGTACTCTAGGAATTTCCACAGTAAATTTTGATGTTTCAGTATGTGGCATTGCAGGAAGAAGGAAACGATTTTGTTCAATGTATATGGGATGTTGCATCTCATGAATTACTACTTTTGGTTTTTCTGGTTCACAAGGAACCTCAACTTTTGTAGACTCAATGTTATGTTCCTCCATTACTACTGATACTTTTGGCACTTCTAAAGGCAGCAGTACTGGTGCAGGTGGTATATTTTGTATATGCTCTTCGACTTTTTCAACGATGACAGGCGATGGTAATTCATGAATTAATGGGGTTTCTTCTAACACAACAGGTAACTTTGGCAACTCAATTGGAGGCAATATAGGAGCAGGAGGGACTACAACTAGTTCTTCGATATGTTCCGGCTCCTCTTCTTTAACAATGATGGGTGAAACAGGATGGTCCTCATGTGGCAGCGGAATTTCTTCAACTAATACAGGTAATTTTGGCATCTCCATTGGTGGTAAAACTGGGCCAGGAGGAATCACTACCGGTACTTTAATTTCCTTTTCTTCTTCAATTTCCACCAAATCAGGTTTTGGTTGAGCTTCTTCGAATAATACGGGTAATTTTGGCATCTCCATTGGTGGTAAAACTGGACCAGGAGGAATCACCACCGGTACTTTAATTTCTTGTTCTTCTTCAATTTCCACTAAAACAGGTTTTGGTGGAGCTTCTTCGAATAATACTGGTAATTTTGGAAGTTCGATTGGTGGTAGTATGGGCGCTGGAGGAATCTCTTCTTTGATATCCGTAACAAAGTGATGCATTAATGGTTCTTTTACGATTAGTGCAAGTTCAGGATGCGGTGGTTTTGGTAGTTCTGAGATAATCAGTGGTTTGATATCTTCCATTATTACTGGTGCAACTGGTTTGGGTACATCAACATATGGTGCTGGCTTGACTTCTGTTATATGTTCAATTTCGGTACCAAATTCACTGATTTCCTTTTCTACTACACGAAGTGGTTCATCAATTACCACAGGAGTAACTAAAGGGTAAGCTTTTTTACAATCATCTTTTTCAATAGCAGCGATAATAGGTTGCAGTTGCGGTGGTAATTTGTCTGACGATAATAAGAATTGCGGCTTGAAGAAAATATTGGTCCCTTGTTGAATGTAATTTTCTATTAAAGCTGAACCACTCGAAGATGACAAAATCTTTACTTTATCAGGTAATTCATGTTTGTGTTTATTTACTACTATCTCCGTTGGCAGAGATGGCAGGAATGGGCTGGCAGACACTAATGTTCCCAAAAAGAACAGAAGCGCTCCTGGTAAAATCTGCAAAAAATATAAGTAAGCAAATTTATTAAACACAGCAAAAGGAAATCTATGACTGGCTCTATAAATAACAGCTTATTATAAAATGGTATATAATTTATATGCATTATATATTTGCATTATATAATGAACAATGGTATTTTATTCTATTATACATACTGTATTGTTTATTTGACTAACTTTTATTTCATATTTGGAAATTTTGTAGGATTACCATATACATCCTTGCAAAAAAGTTCTACTAATATTAAACAAAACAGATTTTTTTTTATCTACGAACTTACCATGTTTATTAGTCTATTGGTTGCCTCTAAATGATATTGAAAGAAAAATTACGTCAATATATATTATGTTATTTAATTATTAAAAACATTCTAACTAGTTGGTCGAGATCTGAATTTTAAACTAAAAGTTAATTAGCTTCATTATAATTTTCATACTTATTATCATTTAATAGAAGGAGTAATTTAACTAATAGGAACGTCGTAATCACGAGTCAACCTGTTACAGATACCTAAAATTATTCCTATTTAAGATAGGTGAGTTATCGTAACGCTATCATTTTCGTGAAGTACATAGAACAATACAGAAGTAAAAACTCAAAACCAACAATGAATAAGGTACTGAATGAGTATGAAATGAAAAATATTAAACTTAACTACACTTTATTGATATTTGATAAAAAAAATGAAGGATTTACCATTCCAGTCCACCCTTGATTTTGTAAAAATAAAATTAATTCTACAATCTTACATTTTCAGAAGCTTTTTGTTTCACATTTATTTATTAGTTTTTTCATATTACAGTTCGTGGCACTTTTCTTCGTCATCGCTGTTAGTTCTTCGATTGCCAGCCGGCTACCAGCTCTTCACCATGAAGAAATCCACGATGATTTCGGCCAATACGCTCTAAGATATTATACGGCAGAGGGCACATTTGTCTCCGAACGAGGATATCTGATACCTACTGCTGATGGAAAAGATCACGTAATGGCCGTAGAAGGTGAAGTCTCTTACATTGGGGCAGACGGCAAATCTTATAGCACCAAGTATATGGCTGATTTGGAGGGTTTTAGAGTAATAGAACCTGCGGCAGTAGTGGCAGCGTAACATTTTATTTTATACGTTAGTAGAGTAATAGTCAATGATAGGTATAATAAATTTTATTTATTCTGAAATGAAGTTTTATTGTTTCATATTATGTCTGAAGTTTTGGAATAATTACAAAATAGTTCTACGCCCATTCAACCTAGAAGTTTGGGGTGGTACAACTAAGGATTCTTTGATACAGTTGGAACGGGCTCAAAGGGCTGTGTTAAAAGTGAACACTTTCCGCTCCTTTTCGTTCCCAACGCGCGATCTTTATCAACTATGCAAAGTCCTTTCAGTCCGCCAATTATTTATCCTGCATGCAGTCTTAACATACCACTCGAAACTAAATTTCAACGCAAATACGTACAAGCAGCCTACGTCGCCGTTTCACAGTCAAGTTGCCTAGGTTTAAGCATTCGTGATGCAATAAACATCAATGTTATTTAGCTCCGTTCTTATACAAAAAGGTAAATAAATTCATAAAAATTTATCCAATGCTGATCATTGAATAAATTTTTATCAATGGTAGCTGTAAGTCGGCTGTTATAGAACCATTAAAAATTTAAGCTATGAGGAAACCGAAAGATTGTTGTAATCTAATATCTATATTCTAATATCTAATTTTATTCTTATCATCTACTGATGCTGTTATTGCCGTGGCGGTAATTTGCCGTTGTTCGACTTAACTTTCTTTGGATCTTGGTATAAAAAATATTTTTTCTCTCAACTCACACACTCTCTCTCACACACACACTCACGTCCACTTTTTACATACCGGGAGGCACTCAAATTCAAACTTAAATATGTTGATTTTTATGATTGTTATTTTGATTGGTGATTATTATTACTTTATATAAGTTTTGTGTAGGGTAAATGCATTTGTGTATTTAATTTCGTCAAAAAGAATTATTCATATTTATAAAATGATTTATAAAGGTCAATTTTAAATAGTGACTGCTGGATAACAATACAATTTTTAAACTGATAGAACTTTTATTATTATTATTTTTGTTCTATTACGTAGGAAATATATTATAAAAGAAATATGATTTACCAATATTATGAAAAAATAATAAATTTTTTATAACAAATTTTATTTTGCTAATAGATATATCTTGGACTTAAGGTCTTGTAAAGACTTAAGTATAAAGTTCTCATGGTCAGTTCCATCATCAGGCCCCTTATATTATTACATATTAACATCTTTTTAACAGATACTTACCAAAAATATATTATCTTGAGCTAATACTTGCTCCGGAAAGCACGTTAAGCTGTTGGTCCCGTCTGCATTTGAAGGAGAGTTAATACCCTCCAATCCGCATTGGACTAGCGAGCCGTTCTACAATACGGTTAAACAAATAAAAGTCAGCCAACAACAAATAATTTTTGATTCAATTCAACTCCGAAAATCCGTTATAATTTACGGGGGCGAAGTAACGGGAAAACAAGCTAGTATTTCATGAATCTTGAATTCATATGGTCACCCTCCGAAGACCAGTAAGTTCCTGAACTGCTGCGATCTCACAATGAATTTACTAACCATTATGCTTGTCTTGTGATCTTTACTAAGAAATACTAAATTTTTAATGATGATTTGTTAGTAAATATGTGCTCATTTGAATAGCGTAAATTGGGTTACGACAATGATGTACACTCAAAAGCTAGAATAATAGTTCACAAAAATAGTAATGTCACATTTATAATAGTGATAGACAATAGAACCACTAATTACTTTGAAATATGTATATATTAGATATCCATCTACGCTGATTTGTTTTAGATTATTTTTATAATTATTTTAAGAGATTTTGTTCACTATATAAAGATGAAATCTGTCTCTACATCTCTATTGTATTCCAGTTGACAACAAAGGTATGTCCGTCTATTATATTATATATACGTACATTTCTATTTTAATATCTGATTTTCAATATTATATATTAGAATATATAATTTTTTTTTGTTACAGATGTTGTTCCTCGGAGTGTTATGCTTAGCGTTGGGAGCTTTGGCTCATCCCACATTTTATATGCCTAGAACTGCTTTTGAGTACCCTATGTCATTCCCGTATTATCCAAAAGTAGCAATAGTAGAGGCAGATGAAAAATTAGTACCAGGTATACCTGAGGCACCTAAATTGGACCCATTATCTTCAGTTAAGGAAGTCACCATTGAAGAGTTCAAAGAAGGCGATTGGAGACTCGAAGAAGATAAAGAAGAGGAAAACCTTGAAAAATATGACGATGGACAGTATAAAGGCGAGGAGGTTAAAGAAGAAGAAGGACAGTGGAAAGACGAGGAGTTAAAAGAAGAAGAAGGACAGTGGAAAGGCGAGGAGGTAAAAGAAGAAGAAGTAATTGGGGAAGTGATTGAACCTATAGATAAAGAGGACGAGGAAGTGATTGAGTCCAAAGAAAAAGAAGACGGAGAAGAGAATGAAAAATATAGTGAAGAAGAAAAAACAGAAGACGAGTCAAAGAAACCCGTAGTTGTTGAGCTGGATGGCCCAAAACTCCCCGAATTCATCACTAACTTGTGGGCCAACCGACCCTCATTCCCTCACATTACTTTACCCACTATCAATTTCCCATTTAGCTTGCCTTCTTTCTTCCCAAAAACAAGGACGTTAGTACCAACAGCAGATATACCTTATATAGTTGGTACCTCACGAGTACGCATACTTGACAAGAATTAGAGAAATTATTATAAACAGCAGATTTATACAACAGAGCAAACTGAGTGCCTACGCCAAAGAAATATGTGATGTTACAAAATAATTAAACGACGTTGAAAGCAACTTTTTTATTTTCTTGTGAACTTACAAATTGGCTACCTCTGCCTTTTTCCACGTGCTCAAAGGCTAAGTAAGATCTTTTGAACCGATTTCAAAATCCTAAAAAGGGAGGTTCTATGTTCGACGGCGATGTATGTTTTTTATTGTATGTTCGCCGATAATCCCGCCAATCGGGAGTTCGGGGAACAGCTAGTTTGATAGAAATTGGTTCACAATTCGAGAAGAAATCTATTGACATAATTACTTTCATAAAAAAATTACATACTCCTTGAGCATAGACAATCCTACTATGGGATTGTAAATGAATTCAAAATACGTTCTTTTGATTTTTTATCCCTTTATTTGCTGTTTTTAGGGATTAGAAAAACAAAAGAACGTCTTTTGAATTCATTTACAATCCCATAGTAGGATATCCGTGTCATGTGTTATGATATGAATCGATATCCAAATAAACAGTTCCCTAGGGAACACACGGGCGTGGGGATTATTTAATATTTTTAGTGTTAATTATTATGTAAAAATCAATATTACTGAAAAGCATGTGTACGATATTAAGCAGGGGTTGGCGACTCACCGCAAGCGATCCTTTACCGCCACGGGTTCCGAGGGCTAGGTTCTGGAACGGGGTGCGTCGACGCGGTTACCAGCGAAGATATCATACACGATATATAGTCCATAGGCACTGATCCACCGTTCTTCCGAAATGTCCTTATTATTAATGTCCAATCGAAATTAGGTGCGCGCAGTTAGCAATTTGAATTCACAGTAAAAAACCGTCACCCAGGGAATAAGGGTGGGGATTTGGAACGAAAACAGCTAATCGCCTTGCCCATAGACAATAAAAAAATTTATCCACAGTTGTGTTGTCTTTTATAGTTAATTATCAATCATCTGTTTCGTTACGGAACAGCATGAAATAAAAACTTTACAAAAAAATAAAAGAAATAGAACCGACTTCAAACTTATTCAAGTAAATGCTATATGTATGCTGAAATAGGATGATATACAGATATAACCTTAGATATAGATGAAGTCGCATCTTCTACAAATTCATGTCCTCAGAGACTTACGAAACACGACACGCAGTAAGTGTTTCTTTGAATAGCAGAACAGTGTCGGAGTTCATGCGTAGGTAATTTATTTTAAGGTTCATAAGGATGCAAAAGCATACAGAGTTATTTTTTTATTCAACAAGGATAAATAAAATATTAAATGTGAAGTCATAAAAAAATGTTAAATAGTACTGTTAAATAGTAGAGTATTGCTTTATAATGAAGTTCTAGTTCCAACATTTTGTGTAATATACCTGACTGAAGAAAACCTAGCTTAGTAATGTCTAAATAATTACGGTAATATGGAGAGTCAATGGTGTTTCAATAACAAGTTTTAGGCACAGTCCTTTTTATAGAACACGAAATAACAATTGATTTCATGAAAACGTTGCACCAATTGAGCTTCAAATAGTATAATGACAAAATTCAAATTATTGAGATGCGAATAAGTTGTTGACTTTAGCAGAATTGAGTTCTTTGGAATAGTATATATAGTGAAAGCTGGGTTTATAAAGCCGTAGAATAATAAATCAAATAACTGTATAAGTAGACTCATGATTTATTTAAAATTACTTATATTTAATTCTTATGTCCATTGTTAAATTCATTTGCCGAAACGATCACCATGCCAGGGGGACAAAGTGGGAAAAGACGCTGGGGGATTATTACTTTTGATTGGAACGGTGGCTACTGTAGTCGTGGAAACAACTTGTGGAGTAACTGTCACATCGGCCCAATTGAACTTGTGGTTACCTCTTTCTTTTGGGCGTACGAAGTCTTCCGCGGACATACCTTGTTCAGGCTGCTGTTGGGTCGGGAAACTTGGTTCGTAATACCCTGTAAGGTGCCTGTTAGGTACGTGGTGCTGTTGATTCTTGAAACTGGTATCAGATAAGTCCATCCATTTGGGCATATTTGGCGCGGGAGGTAATGTCGCTGGTAAATGAGAACCATTTGGTCCCAATAGTTTAGGATCTACAGGCTTCAGTGGAACGTTTGTAAGGGGGTGATGATGTGTTACTGGTAAAGGGTATTGTGCTGGTGGCAATGGCGCAGGTGTCGTTCTTGGACGTCCCATATACTGTCTTAGATTTTCGTCTCTCATTTCGAATTGTGGGGGTTGGTCAATTCGCCTCTGCTCGAAATTGAAGACTAGACGATCTGGGGTCGGGCCTCGCATATCTCTGTTGTAAATGTCATCTTTAAAATCCATTGGTACATTGGTTGTACGCTGATCATATTGTTGGGCAAAAACTGCTGTTGCAAACAGCAAACTACCGACGAGGCTCCACATTGTCTGCAAAAATTAACACAAATTAAAGGTAAGTATTGTGCTGAACATTACTTCCAGATAATAAATTAAGATATTGTAATTAATAATTGTTGACTACAAAAATCAACTATTTTAGAAAATTCCGATAGTAAATAATCATCTAGCATAAGTTTAAATTAGTTCTGCAGTCGATTGACCAAGAGGAATAAAGGAATGTAATGGCATCGAAATATTTGAGTTTCTTTTTCTCACTCATCACATAAACACCCTCTGTATTATACAATACAAATAGCAATGCTGGCACAACTTATTTTAAAAATCATTTAGATCTTTACCTTTTCGTAGAAGAGCGTACACTGAGACAATTGTCTTCTGTGTTTCGATTTATAAATAAGCGAACTAATTTCGTAATATTAATAAACAATGTAATTATTTGGCAGGTTTGCGTTTTTATTATTGCGAATTGACTTAAAATTCCATATAAATAATAGTACATCGATTTATAATCTATTAGAAAGTACCTACCAATTTTTAAAAATAGGTTTTGTACATAATGAATACTTGTTGTTAAAACAATTAATTTATTACACAAAATAATTAAATAACAATTAGTCTTATACACACAATGCAAATACAATGTCAGAAAAAATATTAGGAGTTACACAGTGAAATAAATTATAAATTTTCTTATTTTATATTGTACAAATTTAAATAATACCCAAGGAGAGTCACTGCAACAAGTTGACATTAGAAAAATGACATCATTCTTAATAATAATGTCGTTTAAAAATAAATGACAAGTTATCCGCAGCAACTTTGAAACATTCACCTCAAAGTTATGTTGAATTATTAGTTATTTATAATTTTTACATATGAAAGACAATTTTACAATTTGAATAAAAGTGGCACAGAAATAATCTTCATCGGCAAATCTGCTCGAAATAATTTGTTACAATTAGAATCTCTGTCAAACAATTTTTTAAATAATTATGTGGTGCTTTCAAATATGATCAAATAATCCAAGTATAATGCTATATATGTACAAACTTGTTCTCTTAAGTTTTAATTTAATCAGGGTTGATTGCTACATGGCCCGGCGATTACGCTCATGTTCCCGGATATCACTCCCATGGGAGAGTCATGTCCAGTGTTTTTAGTGGGTAATACTACTCCATTGAGCTGGACCGTTAGTTGATGAGAGGCATACCCACTGCCCAGGTGGCAGGGATAGTGCGTAACGTAGAGCAGATGACCCGGCTTTGGCTATTTTAAGATTAAGACATAGTTTTGGCCATTTTAAAAGTGACGAGAAAGTGAAGTTAAAACACATTACAGTTATCAATGATGATAATTTTATAATATTTAGAAGATCAAACACGGTGAAGTAATATGTATTAGTGTCAGTTATTTGAAATGGCCTTTTGTAGGCCAAAAAGAGTCGAATGGCCATAAGCGGGTCATCTACCCTATTTTCCCCAAGTCATAAATATATTGATTGCTCATAAAAGCAAAAAAATACATAAAAATGTATAATCGAGCCTTCATTCTTTTTTTAATGCAATTATTTATTTAAAAAGGTCCTTATATGTATACTTAAGCACCTACGCTCAAACTTTAAAAAGAGATCATTTGAACTTAATATTGAGTTCAATGTCCGTTCACAGTGATGCTTATTAATGACATAATGACCAGTTTCCTTATTTTGTTGCTAATTTTGAATAGTTTAACCGCGTCATTCAGTGCTATAATAGAAAAATATCTACTTGAGACTGATCTATAAACGAGGTAATCTTTACTTAAAACTATTTTATATAATTGCACAATGGCACTGAACTTAATAGTACTATTATAATAATTTATTTGTGAAATTAATTAAAAATGTTAAACACTCGAGTAATATTTATGTGCGCTATTATAATCCACTTGGTCAATAATGGCTAAGAAGTTCGCTTCGTTCGATTAATATAAGTCGTTTTGTCTCCTTAAAATACAATAACTTGAAATATAAATTTTCTAATAATAAATAGTTAGGTAACTTAAATGACCACAGGAATGTTTCTTTTAATCCACTGGTCTCGGATCGTATGGAGTCGCATCATGGCCAACATATCTGTTGTTTTTGCGAATCTGGAAGCCTTCGCCCGGTACTGTATTGTAATAGATTACTCTGCGAATGCCAAACGGATCGACATATCCAAAACTACCCGTTCTATCGTTTGACGAGCTCGACTCTTCTTCGTGATATTGTTTGGGTAGATAATAGCGAAAACCATTACGTCTAAACGCTACACCGTCGTATCCAGGAAATTGCGGAGTATAACCATCACCGATTCGTATTGAAGGTTGTTGTTTTTGCAGCCATGCATCAGCATGTCTGTATGAATTTGGATTGAACACATCGTATCGTCTACTATCGCTTGCGTAGTAGCCATCATCGACGGTGTTTGTGTTTGAAGAGTCAAAATCGTAGGGGCTGGGTGATGGTGTTGCTTCGCTTGCAGTGATAGGTCTGAAGTCGTATTTTGGTGTAGATGAGTCAATAGAGTTGGGAGAAACATAGACATTTGGAGTCGATGATGGACTAGAATATGATCTGGGTGGTGGAGTGATAGAGACTACGGAAGGATAATGTGGTGGGGCGAGTGTTGATGAAGGCTGGTGGGGTGATAATGTGGTAGAAGTAATAGGTGGAGGACCACGCGTGCGCTGTACTGGAGGCGCAGGTGTAACACCGAAACCGGAATCTGTTGGTGCTGTTTTTGCAATCTTTATTGATTCCTGCAAAATAAACAAAAAATAAAGTTATTTAATGCCTTTCGATTTAAAAGTTATGTCATGCAAAGAGGATACATGTGTTAGAATAATTTTAAATAATCTTAGTGAAAAAGATCATACCCCAATTGGCCTGTTTTGTCCTACATATACAGTTTTTGATTTGTATATCCGGTAGCCCTCATTATCAGCTATATAGTCTTGAAGACGAAGATATCCATCTGCTCCAACCCATCCTGTCGTACCTGGAAAATATTAATATCAAAATGTTAGAAATTATATTTTTTTGTTAGTTTAATATATATCAATTAATGGATACAATATAAAAATAAATAGCACGAGAGTGATAAATGATGTGTCTATTATGATAATTGGATTGGAAAAGAAACGATATTACACAGGTTTTGCCAGAATAACCAGCGCCGTAACAGGATAACTACACTGTTATGACTCTTAAATATACGAGGGTCAAACTGAAAGTTCTTAGAACTGGCCACTTATAAACAATATAATAAAAAAATAATTCTAAAATTTGAAAATATAACTCTTTGCCAATATTACTGAGTATATATTTCATTCATTTGTCATTTGTTTTACGATTTGGCGGCAAATTGAAAATTGTCTGTGTCACGTCATCATGAATTTAACACGAGAAAATTTTCGTGCAATGATTTTTTATGACTTTCGATGTCATTTAAGTCAACAAGAAAGTTATGATAGACTACGATTGGCCTTTCACGATGAAGCCCCATCTCGTGCGACTGTTTACAACTGGTTTAATAAGTTTAAACGTGGTCGCACTAATCTCACTGATGATTTACGTGAGGGACGGCCTTCTACGGCGACGACTGAAGATAACATCTGTGTTGTGCGGCGTATGATAGAGACTGACAAAAGAGTGACCTATCAACAGATTCGGACAAGCTTAGGCATCGGTATGAGTCAAGTGCACAAAATCCTCCACGAACATTTAGCGGTCAGGAAGCTTTGCGCCCGGTGGATACCTCATAATTTGACTGAGGCTCAAAAACTCCATCGTGTGGATTGGTGTCGTAAAATGATTGAAAGATTTAACGGAGGTGACTCAAATGCTGTGTTCGACATACTAACAGGTGACGAAAGCTGGATTTACTGTTATGATCCTAAAACCAAAAGACAATCTGCTCAGTGGGTGTTTCCTTTCGAGGAGTTGCCAACTAAAGTGAAGAGAGATCGAAGTGCGGGAAAAAAAATGGTGGCCTCGTTCTTTGGAAGGATAGGTCATTTTGCAACAATTGTGTTAGAGGATCAAAAAACAGTTTCTGCAGAATGGTACACTACCAATTGTTTGGCACTTGTCTTGGAAAAAGTTCGAGAGAAACGACCTCGCAGTAGGATCTTCCTTCACCACGACAACGCCTCGTCGCACACCGCCAAGCGAACGATCGACTATTTGGCGACATCAAACGTTGAATTACTGGGTCACCCGCCGTATAGCCCCGACCTCGCGCCTTGTGATTTTTATTTATTTCCAAAAATTAAAGAAAAACTTAAAGGAAAGCGGTTTATGAATGCTGAAGAAGCGGTGGCTGCGTATCGCGATGCCATTGAAGAGACCCCTAAGGACGAGTGGGCAAAGTGCTTTTCCCAGTGGTTCCATCGCATGCAGCGGTGTATTGACGTGAATGGACAATATTTTGAAAAGATATAATAAAACTAATAACTGGCTAATGTAATCAGTTTTTGATTTTCTAAGAACTTTCAGTTTGACCCTCGTATACAGTATATGTATTTATATTGTATGCTATCATTGTATTTTCTTCTTTCTATATTTACATTTGAGTTGAGAAATTTAAAATGTTTCTTTACAAATTCGCATGTGTAAATTATAGCTTATGTCACCCTCGTATGATATAGCTTCTGCGTAGTAATTATCGAAAAATTTTTAAAATCGATCCGTTAGTTTTGTAGCCTATTTAATCCAAGCTAACAACCTAATTTGTCTTGATAATAGAAGTAAGGTTAAATATAATTATACTGACCAATAACAGAGCCATCCTTTAGCCTCCTCTCCTTCCGATACTGGCCATTATGTGTTTGGTAGAGAAAGTATCTTTCATCGTCTTCGTCAGTCTGAATGTGAAATTGATCAGGGTCCTGTTGAGCACTGTAGCCGTCGAGTGCAGCTAGCGTTCCACAAGCCCATACCTGTTAAAAAGAAAACATCAGATTTAATAATACATTACAAATTATGTCTCTTCACTGATAACAAAGAGGATAGCGGTACCTATTTCGTATGAATAAAGGTTTTGATTCATTACACATAAACTATTAAGGTTACTGTTAAGATATATAGAATAAAGATTTCGGCTATAAGGTGACTCGCATATTCATCAATTTTCTCTTTAAAAAAAGTACTCATGATTAAAACGTAAAAAAGGTACTGATGATATTTTCTAGGGGTAGATTTGTGATAATTTGTGATGTGACAAAACCCCTAGAAAGATGAAATAGTTAACTTATTTTTCATTATAACTTATTTGGAAGTATTTTTGTCAACAAAATCAGTAGAAAGTTAGTGATTGTTGGTGTCAGGTTACTAATCGTACAATATGGCAAATTATCACAATTGATTTCAATTCTATCCCTCAATACCTTAAGGTTTATAATCAAGAGGAGAAATTTGAGCTTTGTATTACTTGACGACCTGTTCAGAGCACATACAACTCATATTTTGAATTCATAAGTCTGGACAGTAGTATGGGAAGTAAGGATTGTTTGACGTTTGGTTTGCAGCAACCTTTAATTTACCATTGAGTGTCAAGGGCTATGAAGATAATGGGTACCATGTGTTTATTATTAAAATAATTATTGGCTAGATGAGTTTATGACCAAATTATAGATCCAAGAAATTAATTGGATAGACAAATTGCAGTTTGTCTCGTTCACAGTGTAATCACACAAAACTCATATATTACTGTTGAATTAATTGATGATTCATATCTAATCTGCATTTTTTAAATATCAAAGTCATTAGCAGTTATGTAATCAGTCAAGCTGGTTGGACAGTAGGTATAGATTTTTTAAGCTGTCATAGTAATGGAATTAACATTTCAGATCTTCCGAAAACACTTGCAAACTTATTATTATCTGAGACAGCTCTCGTGTTCTGAGTTTCGCAACCTTTTTTGTTTATGGGCCCCTAATATCAAGCACCAGATGAAGGAACCCCTTTTTTAAAAAACACGTATATTGCTTTTCAAACCATTTATTTGTATTACAAACAATTGTCCTAAATATTTAGAGTTGTTGGTTTTTGTTATTGTCATGTCAAGTTAAGCTCGATGGTGCAGTGGTTAGCGCACTCGGTCTGCGATAATTCGCAATGGCCGGTCATAGGATGGGTGATCAAAAATTATTACCTCGTATTCTTCCGTGCTTCATATGACACGTTAAGCCGTTGATTCCGATTTCTTCTATAGTTTTTAATACCTATCAATCTGAACTGGGAACGCGAAACGGTCATGGCCTATTCTTCCTATTATATTTTATTTTAGGGGATTCCATCCATAGGGAAGGCCTAAGCTCCAGCAGTAGAGACATTAATAGGCTAGTGGTGATGATGATGATGTAATGTCATCATGGTGATGGAATCGATTAGGGAGATTGAGCCGTGATTCACTGTGCGGGCGCAGTGCAGATTGGTGGGTGTGAACGTCTGCAGATGCAGCTGGGACCAACGGCTTAGAGTGCCTAATGAAGCACAGAGATCGAGATAATACATTTTTGGTTACTCATTTCGAGTCTGCAGCGTGACACAGACTACTTTTAACCTGGAAACTTAGTCATTTTCTTTGATCACGCAAGAAAAACCGAGGATATTGCTAGTCTCAAAAATACAACGTTCACATTTCAGAAACATATATGGTAATTATGTGTCGTTAGCCACTATCAGCTTACGTCGTAAAATTGGATTGCGATGACGTCAAGTTAATGAAATGAATATAAGGCAATGCAGGCACTGGCGACTTTTTGTCATTTTGTTTTTCTGTCTCCTGTCCATTACTTAGAATCATTGTGGTGGCGCGCGTACTTAAACGCATAGCAATCTGTGGGCTAATTTTCTAATTTTAAAATCTATAGCAATCTCTTACACAAGTGTAGAGATTGTGATAGCGATTTATGGGATTATGTAACGTGATGATTTGAATGATCAAGAAATATAATAAAACTTATCGAAACCCGCCAAAGACATAATAGCTTTCAAATTAATATTTGCGTCTAATGCTTGCCTTTGATAATTCCTTCAATATCTTACAAAAAAATCACCACTATCCTTAAAAGATTAATAAGGTAACTTTTACATTTACATGACAAGAGCACGGTGACAGCAAGTCACGATTAAATCTCCAGTGTGCGCTTAGCTTAATTCGATGAATGTTTTTAGATTTCAAATTTAATACTCTACCATAAATATTACTCGTATAATAATACTATGGTCGCGTGACGTTAAATGAGCATTAACGAGACACGGCATTTTCTTAATTTAAAAGTCGCTAATTGACTCAATCACGTACGTAGTTTTTTTGTTAAGATGACAGCCTCCCGGTGTGCATTACCGTAAAATCGGGTACTCTGTTCCGAGAAACAATGGACTCTGCCATGAATTAGTTGGGATTTGTAATTTTATGAACAATAGATGTTAACTGAGCCCCGAAGGTCGTAATGTGGCAATACAGAAAAATCTATAGGTTTACAATTACTATGTTATATGGGAGAAATTACATATACCTACGTGATTGTATCAAGGTAATTAAATAAATCTTAGTTTAAAAATTAATTTAAGTTGTTGTACTAAATCATTATCATTATTATTGTTTTATTTTGTAACTGCCGTTGTGATTACTGCGCAAGCATGGATAGTAACATGGATATAGTTTACATCGGCCCATAAATAACCCACTACATACGTCGGCCCAGGCGGATCAGTTAGACAAGTTAATGCATATGTAGCCGAGACCAACAACGTGCCTTTAGAAGTACATAAAGATTGACTTGTATTTGGTTTCCCATTTCAGAACCGACCTTCAAGAAAATTTCTTACCACAATGGTATACTATTCACGTGAACCGCTATCGAATGCCTTACAATCCTGTTATGGGTGTTATATTTATGAATATTGACATCAGTTTTATTCATGGGGAATATTTATGTAGCTTGTCATTGAGTTCTCATGGAATAACAATTACTTTGCGACCAACAAATTTGCATAAACCTTCGTAACCTCGGGAGGAGACGTGGGCTGACTGTGGACCTACACGGAAATAGAACGAGTGATTAGACGGACTGTTTAAAACAAAGCAATTGATTCAGTAAATACAGTTATTTGGCTAAATTTTTAAAACGGAACTTCCTGCAAAATGGGTTTTTAGTCTGAGAAACCTCTTAGTAACATCAGCAGGCAAACAATGACGTTGGTGACTAGACAGTTATTTGCATACGAATACTGTGACCAAATAAATTACAAATGATGAAAAATGGCACTAAATTTCCCCAGAAAACGGTAATGTATCAACTCAAGTAGATGTGTAGAGAATATTGAGTTTACTTTGACTAGGGGTACAGTTATAAGTTAGTACAAAGTGAATGATTTTAAACTTTATATTGTTAAATTTTCAGGGTATATAGTTTGGCCTTTCATTTTGTTAGACTTGTAGCAGGTCAATTCGAAAAAAATTGTACCTCGCAAATTACATTACAATTTTGACGATTCATGTATGGTTATAACATAAGGTTATCAATCACACAAAGAATTCTCTAATTCCTTTCTTATGCGTCCGTTAAATGATTATGTGAACTTTATCACAATTTTAAAAACACTTTGTACATACTTTTGTTCTCGTTCATATTGGCAAAGTATACAAATTACCAAAAATAATGCCTTATAATGCCATACATAATTTAACCTTTTATATTAACGATTAAAGATTAACCTATTATAAGATTCTAGTGAACTATAAGTCCTATTAGCTCATATATCTGAAGACACACAAGACTATTTTACGGTTCATTGTGATTTGAATAAATATTTCAGTGGTGTCGATAGACAATCAAATGTAAATATTGGATGCATTAAGTAATAAATGCATCAGTAATCGGATGCATAATATGTAGAGTTAGCTCTATTAGGTATATTTATTGATAACGCATGCTTTGATAAATTTGTAAATACGTTTTGCTCTCATTGATGCAAATTATTAATTATATTTAGAAATGTATTATTACTAACACCAATTTTATCCTATTAATAATAGCAGCGCCTTCTACGTGAAAAATCCTTGGATATATGCAATCCAATGGAAACAAAAGAACGCAGTTTTTGTTCAAAATTGAAATTCAAATTAAGGAAATGATAATGATTGCTAATGATGATAGCTGGCACGAACATGATTAATCGAGTGGCTACATCGTCATTGTCTTTTTGAGTGTTATTTTTGAGGAATGATTAGTCATTTAACTTCTAATTTGGTTTACAATTGAATTACATCAACAGGAAACCTATATAAGATTACTATTTATAAGAATAATTATTGTAAGAAAAAGATAAAATGTATAAGTAATAGTAGATTGTTTCAGTACTAAGAAACAATTAGATAAAAATTATTATATTTGAAAATTTTGCTATAATGCTATACTGAATAATATTCTTAATGGATAACGCTTAAATCAGTATAGCATTGTGAATGCAAAATAAATCAAATACAATAATTAGAACAAATTTTAATCTTTATCGAAAATTGAAATATTTAAAAAAATATTTCTTTCGGCTGCTTGAGCCTGAACATTGATGAAAATACGTTAAGTAATAGCGAAAACTAACAAGTGCTTGAAAAATTTGTCAGTCTTGTTAGATCCTGGGTAGCTCAGTGATTCGCTCGGATTGCGAAAGATCATAGGTTAGAGTCCCATTTCAGTGTGCCAGGGACAAAGTGGATTTTTTAAGTATTTTTTATTAAGAATAGAAAAACATTTTTAAACGAATTTAAAAAAGAAGAAAGTTTGCAATTCTACAGACTGTGTAAGTATTTTTTTGTATCTTTGTCAGTAGCGAACAGATGTTGAAGTTTTAATTTACATCAAATCAATACATCATCTTACAACAACGGGAGTAAACAGTAAACGAAAATAAATACATATATTTTTTTCCAATGCAACTTTTATGCGTATTATTTATTATATAAATAATATTGCTCAAATTAATTATGAAAAAACAAGTATTTTATTTTTTTGATAATTATTATATTTTTAAATTTCAACGTATTAGATGAATAGTACCTTTATATGGGACCTTTCATCTATATTTATAAAATAAAAATATAAAAGGGTGTCTACAGCCCTATTATCTTGAAGCTGACACTAAATATAAAAAAAGTTTCATAAATAAACTATAACCAATATTAATAAAGACCAGAGGCCCAATTGTTTAATTTTAAAATCGATCACAATCCTTTTCAGTTTGATATTTGTTTTTTTTTTTTTTATAAAATCTATTTATATATTATATATCCTATTTATATATTTAACATGTGAGAAATATTCTGTTCTTTCCAAAATGCAACTCGTCAGGTACTATCTGCAAGTATTTTAATGTCAAAAGGTTGTTAAGGAAACACCTCGCTTCCTCATCCACATAATTAAAAAGAAATGTGTCTATTTAGAGAAATTAAGGAAATTCCTTTTACTTACAGGTATGAGTATCACTAAAATAAGTAAAATATAATTTCTAGCTTAATTTTTGTTTCGAAAAACACGCAACAGAATTAATTTACCAAGTTATTTTGTAATTATAGAATGTAGGACATAAGCTTTGGGGAGTTAAAACTTCATTTTTAAATAATCTTATTTAAAATATTTAAAGTATAGCCCAGGATAATAAGAGGCACTTCTATTTAAAGTATAGCCCCATATGTATATTTAAAGTATAGCCCAGGGTAATAAGTGGCACTTCTTTTATTTGGCCGTTGTTGACTCCTGTATTCTTAGTTTTAAATAAAATTGGTGAATATTCTTAATATAATGGTAAGTTTTATTTTCATAGCAACAACAGGGGCCGTAACTTTAGCAGGGCGGCGAGCGAACCAACATTGAAGCATGAGGAAGTGCGCGATGAAATTGACAGTACGCTCTTAGATACGTAACAGCTAAAAAACAGAGTAGTGTACGAAGGAGATCATATAGTGTAACCGTCGATGGGCTAAGCATGTGTCTTAGTGGTCGAAGGTGAAACATCTTACGTTGGTGATGACGGTAAAACTAGCGTCACTTAATATAGTGCTTGATGGCACCCACGTCGAAGACCCTCATATCTTTAATGAACCAGCTAAAGTTAAATAAATAAGTCCCTTAAAAACACTTGTTGTTTTATTCGAAACATAAAATATACCATTATTGCGGGTGGTGATTGTCAGAAAGTTTTGCATAATTATTATTGGACGCTATATGATTCATCGTAATATGTTTGCGTCCTTTTCAATATTGCTATAAAGAAATTCTAAGTACTAATCTACTCATACATGATATTCTATATTAAAATCTTGATCATTCAAGAAAATTTATAGATTCGACTTCATTCAGCCGCCGTGCTTAATTTAATTTTGCAATGCCTTAGATAACAGGTTTCTTTACGAATTAATGGAATTCAGTAACGTCTTGATTACTGCTTGGAATAGAATTAGTCATGTCATGAGTGATGTTTCTATTTTATGATTCATCAACATGCGTCTACGGCGCGCCGTTGGCCGTAAATGGTAGTGTATTAGTCCTGGGATTAGATAGCCATGCGCTGGCGCAATGACAGGTAACACCCACATGAAACACTTAGTGAATTTCGCATTAGGGTCAAAACTCCTATCTTAACTGATTATGTATATTGTATAGGTACTAACGTATGATCTTGCTGTCCAAACTTAATAGTTGCAAGCTCTATAAGGAAGCTTTGAAAAGAATATAAAGATGTTTATCTATCTGATTTAAGATAAAGTTGTCTTCATAAGTGTATTGAAAATTTATCTAACTAATTAGACTCCAAATACATGTTTAATAATTTCATGTAGGTACTGCAACATGTACGAGGTACTGTAATAAATACAATGAATATTATTTATTAAATATACAAGCAAAGATTTGCTTAAAAGCAGTCTCCAAAACCTATATGTATATGATATTGTCTGAGATAATGTAATAAATATTTTTCACTTTTCAAATAGAATAGAAACATATGAGTCACTGTTCTAGACTTGATTTGGAGCAATTCATAGTTTTCGAGTAATTACGAGGGTCAAACTGAAAGTTCTTAGAACTGGCCACTTATAAACAATATAATAAAAAAATAATTCTAAAATTTGAAAATATAACTCTTTGCCAATATTACTGAGTATATATTTCATTCATTTGTCATTTGTTTTACGATTTGGCGGCAAATTGAAAATTGTCTGTGTCACGTCATCATGAATTTAACACGAGAAAATTTTCGTGCAATGATTTTTTATGACTTTCGATGTCATTTAAGTCAACAAGAAAGTTATGATAGACTACGATTGGCCTTTCACGATGAAGCCCCATCTCGTGCGACTGTTTACAACTGGTTTAATGAGTTTAAACGTGGTCGCACTAATCTCACTGATGATTTACGTGAGGGACGGCCTTCTACGGCGACGACTGAAGATAACATCTGTGTTGTGCGGCGTATGATAGAGACTGACAAAAGAGTGACCTATCAACAGATTCGGACAAGCTTAGGCATCGGTATGAGTCAAGTGCACAAAATCCTCCACGAACATTTAGCGGTCAGGAAGCTTTGCGCCCGGTGGATACCTCATAATTTGACTGAGGCTCAAAAACTCCATCGTGTGGATTGGTGTCGTAAAATGATTGAAAGATTTAACGGAGGTGACTCAAATGCTGTGTTCGACATACTAACAGGTGACGAAAACTGGATTTACTGTTATGATCCTAAAACCAAAAGACAATCTGCTCAGTGGGTGTTTCCTTTCGAGGAGTTGCCAACTAAAGTGAAGAGAGATCGAAGTGCGGGAAAAAAAATGGTGGCCTCGTTCTTTGGAAGGATAGGTCATTTTGCAACAATTGTGTTAGAGGATCAAAAAACAGTTTCTGCAGAATGGTACACTACCAATTGTTTGCCACTTGTCTTGGAAAAAGTTCGAGAGAAACGACCTCGCAGTAGGATCCTCCTTCACCACGACAACGCCTCGTCGCACACCACCAAGCGAACGATCGACTATTTGGCGACATCAAACGTTGAATTACTGGGTCACCCGCCGTATAGCCCCGACCTCGCGCCTTGTGATTTTTATTTATTTCCAAAAATTAAAGAAAAACTTAAAGGAAAGCGGTTTATGAATGCTGAAGAAGCGGTGGCTGCGTATCGCGATGCCATTGAAGAGACCCCTAAGGACGAGTGGGCAAAGTGCTTTTCCCAGTGGTTCCATCGCATGCAGCGGTGTATTGACGTGAATGGACAATATTTTGAAAAGATATAATAAAACTAATAACTGGCTAATGTAATCAGTTTTTGATTTTCTAAGAACTTTCAGTTTGACCCTCGTATACCTATAATTAAAAATAATTTTACACGCTCTTTTCCGTGTACGCACTATCGTATTCTACCTGTATCAGTGACTGGTTCTAACTTTCACGTTAATAAATTGCAAAGATATTTCTATTTAAAGATAGATATTTAAGTATTCGTCTCGTTTTTTTTCCTTAATGCACACTCTTAATCCAAAAGGTATCGATAAACCATTTAAACATTTGAAAGATGAATATGATTAATTAACATTGATTTTGAATTATATTTGAGAAGATTTATATTTAATTAATAGCTGTCATGTCATTAGTTGATTTTATAGTCCACTAATTTGATGTGTTTACGATTATGAGTTCAATCATAAGCTATGAGTTGAGCTGTAATTTACTGCAATAAAATGTAATATTAAATGGTTGGTAGTACTCAATCTCATATCATATAAAAGTCAAAATTTATCAAATGAGAAGCATAATGTAAAGAGATATTTATCCCGCACCGCGTGTCGTGATGTACAACAGTATTATTTTATTAAAAATACAGTGTCAATCGCCGCCGTCACAGCATTTGAGGTTCAATCAAATAAAACCTACTTAAAAAGGTAATAAAGGTTTTTTTAATTGAACCTGTGACAGTGCTGTATTGATATACTATAGCAAAGCTGGTTACTCAGTCCCAAACTAAGTCAGGGACAATGTGATCATTTAAAAAAAAATATTGAAATTAATAATTTATTTATTAACATTTGTAAATAGTTGTGAATTCCTCATCATCATCAGCCTTTTACGTCCCGACTGCTGTAGCCTTCGTTACGTTTTTTTTTTACCAAAGGTAATGTGGGTGGCGGTGCTGTGATTATTCCATCCAGTATTCTAATTTCTGATGGCGTGAGATGAAAAACTATAGTTTAGTCTCTCAACGCTTAGTCTCTCAATAATATTGTAACCTTTGGTTTTACACTGGCGATCAAGAAGGCGTCTTAATTACTTGTTTTTAATAGGCATATCTATTGTTGCAAAAAAGCGAACAATACGATGGCATTAAGGATCTATTATAGCGCATAAGCTATACTTGCGTGTGGTTAATGCTGTGCGTTTTATAGGTTATGTCGCCTAATATTTTATATTATTATAATGTAATAATGTAAGTATATAGAAATAGGTATTTTTAAGGTTTGTTTAGAATAAGCTAGTTTATAACTTTTAGCGTAAGATTTTATATTTTTTTGTAAATGTTAATAGTTTTAAATACGACATTACTATGTTAAGAAAAAAAAAAAAATAAAGAAAACGTCAACATTAGTCACCGGTACGAACATAATACTTTTTTTTTGGACTGACTACATTTTTTGTTACTGTATATGAAACTGACCCACGCGCATAGTACGGAAAGGCGCGGGTTAAACTAAATATAAACGCAGCTTAACGAATGAAATAACGCTTCCTCAATATGTTCTAGCATTTTTTTGCTGCCACTTTTTATGAGATGCTATAATACTTACTCATAAATTCTGAGCTGCTACAATTAAAATATCAATATGTTGAATAATTATGATTGTGACAGGAATGTCGAGATATGAGATCAGCAGTCGTGTATTTTGCATGTAGGCGATTTGTATCCATGGATAATTGCGAGTTAAATTTTGCACTGAAGGTGTTTGAGAGTTAAGGGCAAGTTCTATGGTCAATTTAATACTATTCCCATCAATAATAGGACGCAAGTGACTAGATTTTGTTAATCATTATCTTCTTCAGCCTTTTTAAGTGCAGAAGGTCAGGCCTTTCTTATGAATGGTACAGGAGGATGGGTCATGACCTTACACGCGGGCCCAATGTGAATTGGAGGGTATTGACAATTGCTAATGCAAATGCAGCTGGGACCAACGGCTTAGTGTCCCTTCCGAAGCATGGAGTAGCTCGAGATAATTTTTTGGTCACCCATCCCATGATCGACCCTTGCGAAAGCTTAACAACAACTATCATGAGCCGTGGCGCTTATCCACTAAGCCATTGAGCTACTCTTATTTAATATAGATTTTAACAAAATATTAATATTACCTACCATACAAATAAAAAAAAACATTTTGTTAGAAAAAAATCTTCTCATTTTAAATAAAAAAACACATGTTATTTGCATAGTTTAGATTAAATCTTAGACGTGTTTCAAAGAACTATTAAAAGTGACCAGGTTGTTAAAATTTATGTTTTAAAGAAATTTGTTAAGTTTGATAAAAAAGTATTAGTACCTTATTTAAAAACAACTTGTTCAAATAAGGTAAACTCAATAAAAGCGTGCCTTAAGTTACTGGATACTTCTGTTAGTACGATCACGTCGTATCTTGATCGCCAGTAGTGTGGGCGACATCCATGGGCGGTTCAGGGTACAAATCCGCATTGCACAGTCAACTGCGGCCTTGTATGTCATACCTTATGGACGCAATTCACTTGCCATATAAGATATATTCATTTAGTTCACCCACAGTTGCCGTCTTTACTTCTTTTAACTTGACCGTTATACATTTGTTTCAATGTTAATGTCCTTGTGACCCTATTATTTGATTAAGAAAATGTTATGATAAAATGTATAACTTAATTGTGTTTATTTGCTATGGTTTTAAAACATTACCGAACATCCCAATGTTTTTACTTTCATAATATTGCGTAAAATCAAAATATTTTAACTTTAATTTTGACATTAAACTTACAAAATAACATCTTTTTCCTGCGACTACGTCTGCGTGGAATCAGTATTTTTATTGTTCCTCAAGTTTTTGTCAATATTTATTAAATTTTTTTGAGTACAAAAATTCTAACCGGTGATTATAAGTGAGAAAATATTAAAGTATAAGTGAATAAATTAATTAATGAGGTTTAGTTATTTGTGAAGCACGTTCGAAATGACACAAGTATTCAAAATAATTATATCGATTTTCGTTATAGTGACTGCTAGTATATCAGTGTTGGTGAACGTTCCTTTGAGATATCGTTTCCGGGATAAAAATCTATGTCCTTCTCAGGATATGATGTCATATCTAAATACCAAATGTTATCTAAATTCAGCGGCTTATACCTAGATGGGAGCGTAAAAGGCAGTTTGCTTTCACGTTTATCATATTAGTACCGAAGTTAGGATCAGATCTTCCTTTTTTCTAATATACCTCTAAAGGTAAACTTATAAATAATATGATATAAAAAGTATAATAATGATCGGTATTTATTAATGAAAAACACTATTATATTAATAAATGCTGTAGAAATTCATAATAAAATAAAAGTACTGGTTCAGATATATTTAACGTGATAACTGTTACACGGTGTTATTGTGCCGCAATAATCTAGGTTACTGGGTGTTATTTGAGCAATCGAGGTTCTCAAATTATTTAATATCTGAATGAAGCAACAATTTTTATAATTACTAGTTTTATAATTGAATGTTCATTTATTTTTTCCTTAATCAGACTTATTCATTTTTGTTACATTTTTAAATATTATAATAATATGTAAAAAATATTAAAATACGGAATCACGTAACGGATACGGAAATATTTTTGAAATTATTTAGGCGCTTTATGCCCACTTTCTATCCATTTTTTTGAATAGTACAAAGACACTTTACAATGGAAGTGAAGTTTGCATTCATCTTTCCAAAGAGATCATTAAATGGTTAAACGGTTTGGAGTAGGGTTACCAGAATCTTGGTTTCATTTGCAGAATCAGTGAAATTGGTATCAATGTGTATATAAAAAAATATAATTTACATTTTTTACTTTATTCTATTGTCACATGAATACCTCCTGAATAAATGCAAAATAACTCTATCTCTCTGTTACGATTTCAGAGTGAAAACCTTCATCACGAAGCTTCATCACACGCGGGTGACATGAACTATAACTTACTCAGGTGAAGTCGCGGGAGGAAGCGAGCTGTCTAAGGCACGGCTTCCCAGGTCTTATCGAGAGATGGTGAACTGTAGGGATTTTTGTGGGTAAGCCTTCAGGGTCCCACTGGGCAGGTCACTGCCGGGTGCTGTTCCTTGCCATTTAACAAGGATTGTGCCAAAAACATTTCCTTGTGGGAAAATATCTAGTATTAATAAGTTTATTTCTTTTACCTAACTTATTAACTGTTTACAGAAACGTAAATTAATAAATATCATGATATGAATCTCAAAATTGTTCATTCATACATTGAGTCACCATCTTCCATAAATTTCAACATTTCCAACAGGACGCGTAATCCGAAAACATTTTCATTGCAAGTTTTCCGCAACAATATATCCTTATATAATCCAATCGTCCGTGTGTGCCGCCTTTACAATGAGATAAGTCAAACTAATCATGACATAGACATATTCGATGGTAGTGGATATTCATTCAAAAAGATGAGGTTCTTCACAATGCATGAATAGATTAAAATGTAAATTTATATATCTACTAAAACTATTGCACACTGTCAAACAGTAAATATGTGATACCCTTATTTTATGACATATTTTTTTGCAGTAAATGATTGATTGATTGATTGAAGAAAGTAATGTCACTATTTAATTCAACGATTATGTCATCATAATCAGCGTTATATCACACTGTTTTGCGAAGTTCAACGTAAAATTAATTTCATTAGTTTAAAATGCTGCTCCACTTTAATCATGCTAGAGATACATATTAATGGGTTTAAGGGATTTTGCAAGATGAATAACAAGTTATGTTTTGTATTAATTATATTCTGTTTTGTATCTTAATAAATTAATAAATAAAAAAGATGGGTTTCCACGAACATTATTTAATTTTTAATTATACATACTCCATATTAGGTTATTTCCTTCAATAAGAGTTTTTAATTTGTTTTCAACCCTATGTAAACTACTTGTATGTCGCATTGTCATTCCTCTCTGTGTGTACACGCCACACTAATGTCTTTATTATAACTGTACTTGGATGCGATTCTCAGGGTACCTCAAGAACACTTCGCGATAATTTAAAATATACACGTGATAATGCTAACAAATTCTCAGCAAAATCAAACATTCAGTTCGAAATACCGGAGTAAATTGTTTGAATTTTTTGTATGGGCACCTATATTGATATGTTTATTGTTTGTTTTTAGTTTTAAGTCAGATTTATAAAAATAATTATAAAAATATCAAAAATATCTTACTCCAACAATTATACCGTACCATTGTAGCGTAAGCGCACTCGGTATACGATACTGTTGTCGTGAAACTTTAGCAAAGGTCGGACATAGGATGGCTGACCACAAAATTAATATCTTTAACTCCTTCGTGCTTTCGTACGATAAGCTGTTGGTTCCAGCTGCAATTGGTGCCATAAATACCCATCAAACAGCATCGGGCCTGTATGGTGGGTCGAGGCCCTTTCTCCCTATTTGATTCCATCCATAAGGACGTCCTGAGCCCCAGGAGTGGGGACGTTAATAGGCTGGAGATGTGATGTCTAACATTTTTACGAAACATAAGAAACTCACCAGCTCTAATAGAAGTAACGACCTAAAAAATACGCCGCTTAGAAAGTACGAGCTCAATTTAATTTTCTTTGCCTCCGATCTCCCGCAGTGTTTTCTAGGAATAAAATTTCAAAGAGGTGCAATTTTTAACTGCCTAATTTCTATCCTTGTTCTGCTGTATTTTAACCTTAATAAGTATTAGGAACTAATTATGTGTGAAGTTCCGTGGTATTACGGTGAATGTCTGCACGTGCCTACAATAGCGATGCGAGCGAGGCGTTAAAATTCCCTCTTCGATACAATGGAAGTTATGCGCGCAATGTGGTACGATTCTCACGCGATGAGAATACTGTGATATAAATAAAACGAATTATCTTTATTCAGAAAAGATAGAAGTTATCAGTTCTTTATTACTTCCCTGTTTTTATCTTGGCCTGATTGGCCAGCTGGCAGCCGAAACTCTAATTTCGATTCTATCTAATATAGCCCATTTGATTGCACATAACAATATGAGGTTTTTAAAAACAACTTATACATTATCCTGTATATAAAGAGCTACTTTTTCAAAATTTGAGATTTCAAATGAATGTCATTTTTCGTCATCTTTCAAAACGTAAAAAATCTGAAAGTGACGACCAACAAAATTAAAGTATATATTCCGATAGAACATATTATAAAAAAAAATTGCCACTGCACTTTTATTTTTAAATGTTAATTGCAACTTTAGTAATGGTTTAGCTTAGCCCCATAATTTTTTTATTAAACCTTTTTTTGCCTGGATCTTCACATTTTTGATATTTTTTGTACGGGCTGTGAATGAAAATAATTCAAAAACTTTTGACAGTGAAAAAATCTGTAACTAAGATTTTCACAAAAAGTCTTTTATTGAATATGTTTTTGTATTACTAAAAAATTAATAAAAATGTGTAAAATAAATTTTTAACTGTTTCACTTTCGCATAAAGGCAAGGCATAAAGGCAAATACAACATGATTTGTCCAATATTTCGCAGCAAAGATGCAAGAGATGATATACAGACGGATAGATCTTATAACGGTGCCATTTTTGTTTTGGGTGTTTCCTGATTAATAAAAAAAGTCAAATACTGTAAACTATCGAGTGACAGCGCTTCAGATAACATAGCATCATTAATTACGATAACGTCAATAATAGTAATACCTATACTCGTAGTTACGCTTACGCTTTTAGCGTCTTGATAGCCAAAAAATATTATAAATAATTTAACAATAACATGTCAATGTTGTGTTAACACATTGAAATTTTGAAAACCTAATTTGAATATTGAATTGTAAAAAAAAGAGATGACGGCGATGCCTTTTAAGATATTTAATGAGTTGCCAGTCCCAGGTAGGTATCTTGGACTTGCGATTTTTTTAAGCGTATTTCTTTATGATGCATATGAATAATGGCATGGCGAATGCAAAATAATCAAATATAATAATTTGTAATATTGTTTAATACAATGCTAAAACAGAAGGCCTATTCCGTTTCTTCATAAACGAAATTTCGTCTATGTTTGTGTTGTTTATATGACTCTAAAGAATGTGATTGAGGTAGGACCTGACATTGCCTCTAATGCGCAAATAATTTATATGTACACATACGATTTTAACAAAATTACAAGATTTTAAACTTACTGATTTTCCTTCAAATAGATTATGCATATATTATTCTTATTTTGATATAGATATAGAAAATGCAACTTATGCTAATTAATATGATAGTTTCAAGTTAAATATTTGCAAATTTTTAAAAAGATTTCAAAAATTAGTGAAAGGATATCTACGTAATCAATAAATCAGTCCATTGACTAATAGTTGCTACTTTAACATCCGGTCTATATCAAAAGTTACGAAATGTTGTCGATTTTAATGGACTTATTAAATATTAATGATGTGCGATTATAAGTTATTTAAATAGATGCAATTTTAATATATGATGCACTTATCGGAACATTACTGAATTATAGCTAATTAAATATTAATAATGTGAGAATACAAATTACTCAATAATTTATCTGAATTTGAATTACAATACGTTATAATATAATTACCAGAATCAATAAAAAAAATATTGAAAAAATAAAAAAAATGTTTCTCTTAATCCCTTTGCATCAATGTACTTTTTCATACGATTGAACCAATTTTGAAAACATCCATGGTGACGTCAGATGCATGTTTTACATACTCTTCGACAGCGTCTTCTTTATTCACGATGCGTATTTTATGGGAACGCAAATTTTACTTTAAGTAAAAGTTACTAAGTATTCAATATAATTTTATCATGAAAGTCATCGTTCATTTCGAAAGCGATTGCGGTTCAAAACGTTACAAAATTCCATAAATAACTAGAACAACCACTTTACCAATAACATGTATTTACCTTGCGATTGGATTGCGATTAATTTTGGAATTAGACAAATAGGTCACAGGTGCATGTTAGGGAGTTTTTGTGCGTGCGTGCTAGTTGTTAATTTCTGGTTTTGCACCTCGCCCAGTTTATGTAACAAAATGTGAACGGCGCATTTCGGTAAGTACTTATGAATTACCTACTCGTATGTGTTTGGACAAAATTATGTTTCGTAACTAAATCGCAGCATACAGGTTCCTGATCCAAATGTAATAAACTTTAAACGAGCTTGATCACGTAATACCTATTTGATCTTAAAAAAGTTTCCTATGCCGCGAATGACGAATGTTATTGAAAATATCATTGAATGCCATAATTTTCTCTTTTAACATTTGCCAAAATTATTTTGCCTACCGTGTTCTAATATATTCTATTTTTTAAATAAGAAATAAAAATAATGTTTGAGTTACAATACAGTATGCGTAAAAAATATATTTAAGATGCAATATAATACAGTATATGTAAAAGTCTTTAGTTACCATGTTATTTTTAATGACCATCAAGCGCATACATTATCTAATGTTCCGTATATTATACAACTTTAAACATACAAAAGGCAGACTATACCAATTGCAAATTTATCACGAACATCAGTGCTATAACGCATTCAATACACCATTACGGTCTGTTTCACGGAATCAACACAACGTCGGATGGCATGTCACTGATAATTTGACCGTGTTAAACTGAAACAAAGCGACGTTAAGCCGACACGTCCCATCGGAAGTCGATTTATTAGCATATTGAGTTACACAACTTGAAATATTACACAACTGTGACACATCGGCATGTGTCCAAACTTACGCTTTCTAGTATAAATTCTAAAATTGAACGCTAAACTATAATACAAAAAGCAACGCTAACTAATACGTAATAAGCTTCATTAATTCGTGGTTATCAATTACAATAACTGCTGTCGTATGACAAGTTGTTTGTGAATTTACTAAACTTACTTTGGCAACGCCTTGGTCATCGTTAATGATTGGCAATGGCGTCAATTCGGTAACGGAAGGCGAGTTGGCCGTTTGTGCCGATTGTCACCAAACAAGTTCGAATATTTATGTATGTACTTGCATTGAATCAAAGCGGTTTGCCTTATTCGTTTTCGATTAAATGAATATAAATTATGTACACACTCAGTAGGTCACTTAAATTGGACCTTTGTATGTTCCGTATTTGCTTGAAGGATCAGTCCTGTCAGGGAGTTGTTTGAAGGTAAATTACGAGTCAATCTATTGAGTTATACCCGTTCACTGGTCTTCAGTGGCAAACTAAAATTTTCAAAAGTATTATTAATGTGGAACGATGTCCATTGCGTTTTTAATGACACGATAAACGCTTTATCAAATGTGCAAGAGCTTTCGGAAGCTTAATATTTCTAAGCATTTTTAATATGTGTTACGATTATTCGTACTTTACATTGTCCTTCCGCCGCCAGGTGTTCCAATGCCTGATCTCTACTCTGGCTACTGAGTTAAGCCTTAAGTACTATATTATCAAGCTTCCGTCTAAAACCACTTCTAGTTTTCCAGAATTTTTCTTGAAACAATATTTTAAGTTTTAAATGACGCTTCTATTAATAAGAAATCAAATGTATATTTTTTTTAGTATATTGTTGAAATTTTGTAGAATTCATCGTATTGCGAAAATTCCCAGTACCACAAAAAGGAGGTCACTCTTAAAAGGAATATTTGATTGCAAATTTAATTAGCGATATCGTACGAGTACAAAAAGCTAGTATATGTACGCACATGATTACTGTAAACAGAACGTTACAGAAATCGAAAGTAAATTGTAATAAAAAGTGGTTAGAGCTTCGTCGCTTCCCAGTGTGAAGTGAAAGTGGTCAGCTCCTCGCGCCTCACCCGGGGTAGCCTGTTTCGGAAACTTGACTGACTTAAAAGCGAATGGATCGCTTCGATGATACTTGACATTTCGCACTTTTTACACGTCCGATCCAATGCTCTTTTGCCTATGACGTTAATTGAGGGGTTTTTATTTCCTCGCGCAGTTAATGTTAATAGAAAAATATCTCGCATATTCAACATTACAAAACAATTTTAAGTAAGGGTATGTCAGTGAAAGTATAAAATTAGAATATATGCAGTTGAGATGTGTTTCTTACGCTTTGGTAGCATTTACGAACATAATTAATAAAAACATAGTCTAGTTACTTTTTGTCCTCACGGATCATTGCTTCGAGGTCCGTACTTCATGGACTTCTAAAAGGTGGTTCGTGTTGCTACTAAATTTTTCCTTCCGTAATCAAAGGATCAATGGAATTCAAATGCTTCGGGTATCTGCCTATCTATCTGTTGGTTATAGGGCTTTACTTTTAACCGTTTCTAAATTCCCACAAAAAAGAGCCTTAAGTTGTAAACCTGAAGAAATTTAATTAAGTAAGGATTTAGAAATAGTTTATTTTATTTATTTTCGCCTTATCTTTATAAGAGAGAATAATACTTTACTGTGTACTTCATTCATCTAAAAATCATTCAGCGATCATTCAACTGATAGACAGTGCCTTTTTATATTACAATAACAACAATACAATATAACAAGCAATTAAATAAATTAAATAACTTCAGTCACGAGTCACGACCGCGTTTCGAATCTCGTAAGCCGCGAGAAATGAACGCCGCTTACTCCAATTAGAGCAATCGAGATATAACATTACTCTGATTACAATTTGGTAACACAGTAACGTGTAGCTATACTGTTGGTTAATAAATCACAGATGGAGAAATAGATATGTATAGCCATTACAAGAGGCAAAAGACAAATGACTCGCGACTATTTTTAATGTAATGCTTTCGAAATTTGTATTTTAAGGTACCAATGTAAATCGTATAAACAATTCGTGTAGAATGCGACCGTTTAATAACTCTTCATTCATGACTCCAGCCATAAGATATTAGCCATATGTTATGGCGTTATTTCGTTTCATTTTACTACTTTGACCGAATGTGTATTAACAGCAGCATTATCAACTTAGTTATCCCAAATTTATCCGCCACAAGATCAAATTAAAATCAGAAAAAACGATGATATTTAGACCAAATCAAATAATGCTTGTTGATGTCCAGTTGAGTTTAATGGCTTCAAATTAATTATAGCTTTTAGATTTAAATAGCAGTCGTTGAGATCAAACAATGCATTTGATTACTGAATACACGGTAATTAAATTCATTAATCTAATTCACGGAGACAACATAATGAGAGCTGTCTCGCTGATAAAACTGACATCGCTATGTGTATGCTAATGATTAGCTTTGATGTAGTTTTGAGTGTATGACATTGGAACAGCTGACAGCATTAAACCTTGAGCGGCACATGGGTGCATTATGTGAATAACCCTATAAGGTAGCTATTGTTGATTCATCATACTGACCTCTAAAATGATAAAAGCCGATAACATTGTTCTTTTTAATTTTGAATAAAGTAATTTTCCGGTTTTTTTATGTTACCTTTACGTGTTACAGGGCATAATGTAATTTATTTTTCACTAATCATCTGTTCATACAGTTGAATTTTTTATTAAATAATAAAGTTTACTTAAAACGTTGTTAATCTGTAAATGGAGTATTATTTTTAGTATAATGTTGCTTAGTACTGGATCGCTATTTGCTGTAAAAAAAATATGATGAATATTAATCAAAACAATTAATATTGTACTCGTTTTCAGTTTATTTCTTTGCATACACAAAGCCATATGTTTTCATGTGGGCGTAGGCAATTGTGTAATACCACCAAATTAATAAATGACGAACAGCAGACCTGTAAATGGATATCAGATTTGTATGTATCTATCGAATGCTAATATTTTTAACTAAAAAAAAAAATAACAGACTAAGTGCATATTGTTAAATATCCTTTTTTTTTTTTTAAATAAAGAAAACGCTTAGTGATTGCTACTTTGTGGTAAGTAAAAACCACAATAAACGTCTAAAGCTGTTCATTTTATACCGAACATTTGTGGGCGCATGTAAATTGCATCTGTCAGGTTAGCTCCCATTCAACGTGGGTACTTTTGGCGGAGACCTTGTGCAAATAATCTATTGTGTGCTATCTTTAGTACACTATACATACATGTATATAAAATACGTAACTAACCTTTACCAATGATTACATGAAGCCTAAAGGTTTTCTGTGGGCTTATTTCAAAGATTACTGTCATAAATTTCAATTCATTATTTAAAATAGCTACAAAATATTGTAATTTATTTTTATTATATAAATACTTCAGCTACAAAAAATATAGAACTTTTGCTTTTCACAACTGTATTGGTTTTTTGTAGTTTTAACTTATTAGATGAAACAACTGCTTTATATTTCAAAAAGCTAACAGTCGTTTATTATTCTCAAAGAATAATTATATTAATTACGCATTAGAAACAATTTAAAAAAATATTATTTTTTCTTAATTTCTAATATAAACTTTATTATAGGTAATCAACTTGTTAGTTAATTTAATTGTTGCCATTAAGGAGTTATAAATGCTTACATTGCGATTGAATGTCTGTGTCATTTTAAGTGTTAACTTTGTTTCGAGGTTGGACTTTTTGAAATTATTTCATCACGTAACATTTGTTAGAATTCATTTCGCTTTATCGAGACACATACATTTTCTTCATTTAACAAAAAAAGTTTTACTACGGAATTGTTGGAAAAAGTTAATTCTTCGTTTATATAATTTATATTTATTTCTATTGTGCCAGTTCGACACGCTGGCCCTAGGCCTTGAGTCTATTGTTAACGAAAACGTCATTTGACCAATAACATTGATTTCTGTTCTAATAATCACGCAGGTTTTTATGTAAATTTGTTTTTTTTTGTTTCTCAATTCGCTACAGTCCATGTGAAATTTTTAATTTATACATTTGTTAACATCGATGTCTCTCAATATTAGTTTACAAGTGTGTGGATGACTGTTTTTGTGTATTGACATATTGAATTTAGTCTGCATAATTTTGTGTTAAGCTATATTCAAAGGTATTCCTTTTCAAAATATATTGATTTGTGTGTTAAATATATTGAAATAATATCTTAAAGGTTTCCGAGTAGGCCTACATTCTAAAGTTATCTTTGCATAACTAGTTTTGCATAATTTATTCGTATGTTTCTTAATAAATACAGTCATAATTTACATGTTTGTTTAATGCAAAGGGTACCAGACTTTACGTGCTATATATTTAATTATGAAATAAGTTGTGTGATTACTCTACTCGTCTTAATTAAAAAAAAAATCTAGTTTAATACAATTTTAGAACGAAGGTATTTTTATTGCAGAAGATAAGGCAGACAGTCTTTTCATTCTTTTATTAGCTGCTACAAAGTTGCCTGGAAGAGATCACTTTTAGTGATAAGGCCGCCAACCGTTCGTGCTCTGTTTTCGTTGTATAAGTGTATTTTGTTTTTGTGTGTACAATAAGGAATATTCTAGTTATATCGCCTGTGTAAATTATGGTCTATGTTATCCTGGTATGATGTAGCTTCCCGTCGGTGAGAGAATATTTGAAATCAGTCCTGTTGGTTCAGAGCCTTTTCGATGCAAACGAAGTAACAATTCAATCTCTATTCTACTTTCAAATATAAGAATACAAACAAATAATCATCATCATCATTTCAGCCGAGAGACGCCCACTGGTGGGCATAGGCCTCCCCCAAAGATCTCCAATCGGTGCTGCGCCTCCCGCATTAAAAAAAAGAAACAAAAAATACTATAGACATTTTAAACTAAGATTTATACAGGACTTGGGAGTATATCGATATCATATTGTGATATTTCAACTTCAAAAATGTACATCATATAATATTTCATGTCACTGTGCACTGTCATCTGTTGGTATAACGAGTAATTAATTGGTGTTTGTCGAAATCAAATGTGTTCGTTGTCACCAATATGACGACAAGGTTAGTCTATATTAATATTATAAAGAGGAAAAATTTTGTTTGTTTGTTTGCAATGAATAGACTCCGAAACCGTTGGACTAATTTAAAAAATTCTTTCACCTATTGGAAGCTATATCATATGCGGTGAACATAGGCTATATTTTATTCCGAAAAAAGTAAAGAAGGGAGTGAAAATGGGAGTGGAAGTTTGTATAGGGAATTAAAACTTTACCATAATAACCATTTTTAGTAGTAAATTTGTCATTGTAAATAATTACATATGGATATCCATATCATGATATGAATCGATATCCAAATAAACAGTTCCTTGGTGCCACGCGGACCTTGCCGCTGGAAAGCTCGTAATATTTATATAAATTAATAAAGTCATCCATTTGAAAATTGTAATTTTCTTAATGAACAATGCTTAGAAACCCTATATACATTATTTGTAGACGCTTTAGTCTTATCATTGTCATTGTTTATTAAAATAATGGACCTTGATACGAAGCAAAAAATATAACCATAAAATATTTTTCAATGTCTCTATTAGTTAGTCATCTATGAAGAATAGTAATTTAGAATAATCGATCCGACATGATAATATGCGCGGTGGGCGGCCTTGTCAGCATTCTTTTCAGGTCCCTAACTTGTCTAAGCATTTAAGTTATTAGGCGTGTTACTTTCGCATGTTAACATAGTATAAGTAATAAGAGATTCGCTATGCCATTCGTTAAAAGCAGTCTCAAATTCGACATCAGTCTTTAGCGCTATCGCGTCATAGAAATTGAATAAAACTTTTATACATGTTTTTGAATAGGTTTTATAAGATTGAACTTCTACGCAGTGAGAACGCTGTAGTCGTCGTTGAGTTATAGATTGTTTTGATTATTCAAATTTACTGTAGAGCTTCTGAGTGCGTTGCGTAAACGTTATAAATTTTGTGAATTCTGTTTTTGTTTTTTTTTTTATTACATAATAATTTTTCCGTTAAACAATACAATTACTAAATTTAATGGCTATGATATTGAGATATTTCCTATTTTTTTTTTAACATCGTTAAAATAAAATTAAAGAGTCTGCAATAGAACGTCTAAATATAAAAAGAAATACATGTTTCAAAAGCTTGTCTAACAAGCAATAATAATGTTACAATTACGAAAAAGGTTAAGTATCAATACATTTATTTTCCACTATACCAATAGTAGTAGCTGTGATTTAAGTAATAGGTTACAGTATGCGGTGATGATTTGATTTTGTCTGTTCACGCTTCAGTCGTTGACTTGCGCAGTCGTCAGTGACCTAGACCATTGGCGGTCTTCACTTTCAATTGATATAGGGACGTCAACTCGACTTCAAGTGCAAGTTTAGTAGCGTGCATTGGTCAATGTTCAAAGATTTTTACGTGCGTGTAAATAATATTAGATGGTCGTGAATTATTATATTTGTAATAATGAAATTCTTCAGTCTGAGAGCATTTATATTTACGGATGATATAATAGAACGTATAATTTCGTGATATCCTTCCAGTAGTTTATATTACACTAGCTGTTTTCCTGCGACTTCTCCCGCGAAAATTATATCCTATATCACCCGAGTATGATGTACCCGTAGCTATAAAGGAAAGACTTTTTTTTAAATCGGTTCATAAGTTTCGAAGCCTATTCGATGCAAACAAACAATCAAATCTTAGAACTTTATAATATTAGTATATATTAAGAATGATTTGTAGTTTTAATTTTTTTTTTAAAAAAGCAGATTGTTTAAGAAAAAACTATAATACTTTTCAAATTTAGAAAATAAGAGTGAAATGTTTGAGGGAAAGGTTGAGCCAATAAATGAAAGTTAATATTGTTTAGTGTATTGATTACATAACCGATTAAGGTACGGATATTGTTGTATACGTATATTCATAGTTATGATATACTATAAAAACTTAGGAAAATATTATAAAATTGTAAGCATTTACCTCAAATAGGCACAGTCTTATACTCAAACACGATATTTTTAAAACAAGTATATTTAATATTTTATTATAATTGCTTTTTTTGTAGTAGATAACGTACGTATCTATCTTTTTGATTCTGTGTAATATCTTGCTTATATTATCTAGTATGTCGTGTGCAATAAAATAGGTATAATAATAATTTATTTAATCGTGAATATTCTGAGCATGTTTAGAATAAGATTTGGTTAAAGTTTACTTAAACAAACACCAACATCATCAGCCTTTTTACATTGACGCTGCAGGCACTCAGGTCTTCCTTATGGATGGTTAAGGAGGATGAGTCATACGTAACCCTTCACACTGACTTAATGCGGATTAGAGGGTATTAACCACTACAAATGATTGCAAATATAGCTGAAACCAATGCTTTAACGTGCCTCCTGAAGCTAGTAACTCGAGACAATAATGTTTTGATCACCCATTTCGTGACGGACCTTTGCGAAAGTTGCTTAGTAACCACGATCGCGAGCCAAAGCGCTCTACGCTACCGAGCTACTCGCCAAAAAAGATTTTATTTTCGAAACTAAACAAAATCCATACAAAAGATCGAATATCTGTCCAATTATCAACTTTATGAAGAATAATGAATTGAAGTATGTATGCAGAATTTCTTTCCTCGTTAATTTGTTACGGAACAATTAATGTGATAATGCTTTCGCAATGCGTTAACCACCTGTGTACCCATTATAACAGATTTCGTTTGAAAAAAAAAAGCTGTGGCCCTGAGAAAATTCGCCTGTATTGCAACTGACGTTTCACCAATTCGTCACTTTTTGTATAAAGATTTCATACCATGAAAAAAACTGTTGACAGTAACAATTCAACATAAAGGGAAATGAAAGCGAGAGAAGAAACTAATATGTATTCACACGTTGCCGTTTAATTCTTAGTTTGTTTCATTGTGTAGATTATCATAAACAATATACAATAAGAGGTTATTTATTATTTATCTCTGTGTAATCATAATTTTATGAATAGACATGAAATCAGCTATTTGTTATTTTGAGTGATAGTTTTATCTTTTATACATAAAACAACGTTGCTTCCTACTGTCTTTACGCTAAGATCGTTTTAAACTACACAACTGATTTGAATGCGGTTTTCAATCAATATACAGAGTGATACAAGAGAAAGGTTTATTATGTATAATAAAGGACAATGCGGGCGAAGCCGCTGAATATAGCTATTAGAAGATAAAGCTTTTCTTGTCAAATATCTTTGACTGTCACCAGAAACTTGCGAAGTGTCCAATTTGAAAAAATAAATTAGAATAATGGAAACAAATGGTAGCAATATAATGAAAATATAAATTATGAAATTTATAACGAGCGTGTTATGTTCGGATATGCTGAGAGTTGTTGTAAAATAGAATTTTAAAAGTAGGTCAGTGCAATAAACGCCCGTGGTTTTAACTCTACGTGAAATTAGTAGGTGTATCCTAATGGTCAGCGCGAGAGACGTCTGACGAGGCCACTGGTCGGCAGGCGTGGCGTGTCTTCTCATAGGGTCGCCAGTAAAAGTAAAAATATAGTATCTCTATACTAATTTTATTCTTAGAGCTTATTCAATGTAATTTTTTTTCCTCTTTATGATATTAGTAAAGGATCATTTAATTTCCAGTGGCAAAACTATATTCATTTTTATGATTCTACTGCTTTATCTTTTATCCATATCACTAAATATATAGGTTTAAGACAATGATTTTGTTATTGTAAGATGTGTATTGTTTTTAACTTAGGCTTAAAAAAAAAACCCTTTTTAATAAACACGATAAAATGGTTACTCCTAAACAATTAAGATGGACCTATTCAATTTTGTTGTGGATGCCTATTTTAAAGCTAAAGTAAAGATAATAAATGTAAAACATAATTCAAATATTTTTACCATAATACACACTTTAAATTGACAGCCCTTATGGACAGTTCGTGGTATTACACAATTTCTGCCGTAGTTCGATAACTTGCTCTACATTCGTTCTTTGTCTCTGCAACTGTGGTAGTTACTGCCCTTTATTCAGTAAACATATCCGTGTTATTATCTCCTTTTATTATCTATATCAAATTAAAATATCATTAATTATTTCGTAATAAAATTAGACGATCAATTTAATCGTTATGAAAAAAGAATAATTATATTATAAGTTAGTTTGGCTCGTTCGGCGGTTTCAACATATCCTTCATATTTTTTAAGGTCCCGATCTCGATGACGGTTTGATTTTTAGCCAGGCCAAGCAAACGTAAACAGTGGACTTCTCTATATTTTCTTGGGTTTTGCTGTTTCATTTGGGATCTGATTGGAACACACGGCTGCTCCGTCCAAAACATTAAAGTTTAAAATTAAGTGGAGAAATTTGTCATTTTTGTATATTTTGAGGAGCTGTTGACTGTATTAGATACTGCCTAATATTTATTTTTTAATTTTATTTTTTACTAGCTGATTTCCCGGAAGTGAGTAAATTATAGCTAATGTCAACCTCATGTGATGTAGCCTTTTCGATGCAAATAAACAAACATATACAATAAAACAATCAAATCTTTTCTCTTTATAATATTAAGTTTAGATTAATGTTATTTTCTAGTAAAGTAGCTATTTTGCAAACTTCTTTGTTATGAATAAACATTTTAAATTACCGTTCCCGCAATTTGTGGGTAATTTAGCTCCATTAGATAGACTAGCATTAGGGCCTACATTAATCCAGTTCTGATGCTCTGCAGGCTCTTCGGAGCTGTGGAGAAGTGGACACCGGAGGGCACATCGAAAGAAGGGGGGGGAGGGTCCTTCCAACTAGAATGGAAATGTACAATTGGGCATTTGTAGTCTTTAGTCGAGGGCAGTTCGTCCGGTTTGTGTGATGGCCGGGCATTGCGCGCCCTCGCCCTTTCTGGTCATCTGAGAAGTACCTCTAACCTGCAGAGGGACCCGGGGCGAACGGCGCGGGAAGTGGTTGGTCTCGTGCATCGCCACCATAGAGAGGGACATCGCTGGGTTTTAAGTATGCCCCTGTTATTCCACTAGCCCCATTCTGAGGTGGGTCCGCAGGAGAGAGTCCCTCATATAACGGCTGCGGGTATGCATAATCCATTTACCAGCGTCAAAAAAGATCTACATATTGTCTCTTTATGTGAAAAGGTCACACACGTGACATTGGCGAGATTGTGTAAACGCAAATCGGCCATACGTTCAAAAAAGAAGAGGAACTTCGTTTCATAGACCATCGATTGAATTACAATTGCATGTCTCATCTAAAAATTCATACACTACTTTAACATAGATCGGTATCTCTATACACACTTTGCATTTAAGATGGTAATCGGCTTGTGAATAAATGGTTGAAGTTATCGACCCTAGAGGTTACCCAATGATGGTGACGATGTAATCGTGAAATCTTGCGGATACAGGTACATGGAAGTGAAATCGATTAAATCCAGACTCACTCGTATGGACTGTGTTGTCACGTAACGGCTGATTGACGAAACGGATGTTTAACAATTCCAATTACTGTTGGTTAATTCGATTTGATGTTGAATTTCATCTGATTAAAATTTCAACTCTAAAGTATAGTTTTCGGCGTTGAACTTTCAGTTGCTAAATATGTTTACTTGCAGCTAGATTTCCAAGTAAGATAGTTTATGTTATTGTCATATGTTTTTTGTCACATACAGGATTTTTTTTTATAAGTACGTAGGAAATTTTTTGCTTATTCGTTAGTGTCGTCATTAGAATAAATTTATACAGGCTTTGGGGCTCAAACTTCACATTTAAATATTGAAATTGATAACTTATTTTTTAATTATTAATATGATCTTGTTTTTTTTTTAAAGTGAAATCGTAGCTGTCTTTATTTATTAAGTTTAATAGTGTTTGTATACAATTATACAATATTTTCCTTACATCTAAAATTCCTAATTAAATGTAACAAGCTATTAAGGTAAACACTAACTTCTTGTATGTATTTACAATTAAAAAATCGGTCGTTTTAAAATACAGTCACCATAGGGAGCAACGTGTTTATATACATTTTTGAATTTTATATATAGTTATAATATTAGATAGGCAAAGGTAGTAAAAAACATGAATATGATCCACCGTTAGGAACGCAAATAGTGACTATAATCTTTTCCTGTATAGATATCTACTCCATGATAGGTATCGATATTAATGTTAAACCATTTAAACCGCAGAATCAAATTTGAATGCTTTTATAATATACATGCCGCTTTTAACCGCACCTCGTTCACGCGGAATTACAGAGTGTGTTCCCTTAGAAAAATGTAATATTACTGATGGACGCACAGATTTATGTGCGTATTATTATCAAGTATGGATAACTCGTCACGTTTTCAAACAGGGTTGATATGGCGATCATTTATTTTATTAGAAAGTTTTACTTATTACATTTATGTAAAGATATATTATGATCTCTCTATGGAGCGATGAAAGTGGAGGATGCGAAAGATTTATAAAGGCCGTCCCATGCCTCATTGATCCCCTCTGCCTACCCCGTAAGGGATACGGTGTGAAGAGATCATGGAAAACTTAAATTATAATCACTCTACCACTTCTATTAGATAGTTAATATTGATGCTTTATTAAGTTTTGAAACACTTAACTGTCTTAAGGCGTTCTCTAAGTTTAGATCCGTCTGCTTGCATAACAATATTATAATGCATCAAATAAATACCAAGACTTTCATCAATAAAACGAGAAAGGTGTAAGATGAATGCGTTTCCCCGTTCTACTTACAGATTCTACCCAATATTATTGGTTAGACGGGGCTAGTTTTTCAAGCAAGGATAGCAAGTCATTGCTAGTAAGCTATCTTACTATTATTACTACATAATTGTTATAAAAAGAAGCTGGTTCTGAATAAACGAAGATAGAAGAATTAATTTGCTGTCTTAATAGTATCAGTTTTGTATCCTGCCTACTATGTACACACAACTGCTTTATTTTACTTTTTCTCACTAGCAATAAATAGTATCTATAAGGAATAAAAAAGTTAATGTTATGGCAAATATTCAAAATTTAATCTCGCCATGGACGATTTATTGATAGATGGTTAACGAGATAAGATTAAATTGCTCGAAGGTTATTTTAAAGAAGTAAATAGAAGAGTAATACCATAAACGGGAGACGAGAACTACTGGGGATCATTAGTAGCACGTAAGAGCACCACATATTGTAACTCAATTGCATAATTGTATTGACCAAAACAGTAGACTCAATGTTAAGATACACAATATTACACCATGTATTTTGAAACAACCACTTCCATTTCAGTTTTTTTTTATTACGAAACATTCCTATAATGTTGTTAAGATCCTTTTTACGTTTAATTTGGTTAAGTTCAAGGCCTTCAATTGTTTTTTTTTTTATGTTAAAGTTTATCCATTTTTAATGTTTGCCTGGAATGTTCCAGAACGAGGAAGTCATTTTGATTTTAATTAACTTAAAGTAAACTTTTACTATCGTAGGAATTGTCTCACAATTAGTGGTTAAAGAATATCTTTATCACTTTTACTCAGTAGTATTATGTAACAAAAACCCTTGAGCACAATAGAGAAGCGGTACTCTAAGTATACAAAAGTATAGTGCGGACTTATTCACAGCAATCTACCAAGAATGCGTATTGTTAACAAAATAGTATAATTCGCACTTCCGAATCAATGTAACAGGAACTATTTGTGAATTGATCGAGTATAATTTCACGCTTGGTATAGTTATAGCAATTAAAAACACATTAAATAAAATGCACAAAATAATTTGTGTCTATTATTGATTCATTGGACCGTTGCACGAATGAAACGAGATTTGATTAGAGTTATCTTTAAAATGTGGGTTCGTCATTGTTTTATTATTACAATTTATTCATAAAAATATACGGATAACCCTTTCTTTTATAGAGTGAATAGACTCAATCAAACGTGTTATTTGTTAAGTGAATTAAAAGTTATTATATTATATTTTGAAAATCATCAATTGAGCACACGACGCTAAGTTTGTACTATTTTTGCCTTTAAAGGGTCGACAAGCATCGTTCTAATTGAGATCGTAAATATAGAAAGTTCCTGATGACATGATCGCGCAATCAAATATAGAACAGTAAAGAGAGTTTTAACTCTAGATTTAATAATTTAACGCGCATATTGGTTCATGAACCCACAAAATCGCATCGGATGCTTGTTAGCTGATGGAGACAACTATGAATACTTGTTTTTAAAAACTTTTATATATAATAGCACCAATATCTATAATATGCAAAGCCACACATCGATTAATAAATTGGTCTAGGCGACGATGCTAATTCTAACGATACGATAAGAATCTACCGCTCTAGCGATTCTTGATAGAACCCAAATTATGGGCAGGTTTTTATCATCTATTGTTTGTTCTTGCAATTAACAATGCCAGTAATTGGATTCAATCATACCAAATATTTATTGTTTAATTTAATGAGAACCACATGCGTGGTCGGATGACGAGGTCGCTTTTGTTAATTCGGAATAAAGTGCTGTTTGTTTATATTACTTATGAAGAAAATTGATTGTCTTGATTTTAATTTATTTGTGTGAAAATTTTAATTATATTCAAAACCATAATTTTGATATTAAATCAACAACAAACGTCCATTAAGGTTTAATGACGACTTTAACTATAATGAATGTTCTAAATTTGAAAAGTATCGATAATATTGCTTTCAACTAATGACAATTTTGATGGACGTTTGTCTAACTGATGTTACACTCTTGTTTTTATGTGCTAGATAAATGTACTCAGAGATGAGTTTAGCCAAAAAACATTAATAGGTAATTGAGTAGTCGAGTATCAGAAAGGCCTTAAATAGATCCAATTTAATGATTGAGTAGCTACACAATAGGCTTATCTTAAGTATATCTTTAGATGTGTTGTCGTTTTGTTATTATGCATGTCTTGCATTTGTGGTGTACACTTTCCAAAGTATTATATTACAACATCGGGGAATGCAACGTTACTAGGCTAGACAACAACGTAATAATAATAGTAGAATTTTAAATTGTACGACTTCAATAAATAGTAATTTGATTTTAACATTGATACAATAATAATTGAGACAGAAGAAGACAAATATCAATATACTTCATATAGCTAAAAATTCAACTCAATATATTGATAAAGATATTACCATAAATACTCTTAATGAATTTGCAAGTATGGAAGTAGGAAGAAAAGTGAGAAATATAATAATATAATTGTATTATTGCGAAAGGTCTACTGTTACTTAATGAGCAAATCAATGACATAATTATAGAATGTATTGTCTATAGTCCTGTATACAAATGCGAGTATTGTAACTATTGGATCATAAGCCACTTTCACTCAACATCAAGAATAAACGGCGGCATTGAAAGCATATTTATTTCTCAGACAGTAATTTAATTTTAAAAATAGGTAAACTCGTTCAAATTTCCACATAATATTTGCATCAGTGCATTCTTATAATTTGGCTAGTCTGTGGTTAGTTACATGATATGTTTGACCGTAACATGTTTTGTATGGTCTGGTTATAAAAAAGGCTTTCATCATACATAGGTACCTCGTTATTTTGTTATGTCTGTAACATATCACGACATTTTGTTTTATTTTTGAATTTGGTAAGTTTATGTGTTGTTATTCAATAAGCAGGTAAATTTTTATTTTCTCCATCACTAGCACTAAGGATTTCTTATTATTTGTGCGTTTTTATATGTATCTGCAACGTATCTTTCTTTTATATTATTCTTTATCTTTTATCTTAACAAGTTCCGTATGTTCTAGTTATAAAAATACTTTCGAAATTGGTACCTCATTTATTTGTTATGCCTGTAACAAGCTATAAAAACAATTGGATAATCTTGATAAAGTTAACTAGGTAAAATTTACATAAAATAGTATATATTCATTAAAACGTAAACTTCCTTTGTTAGGTTAAGTATTTCAACGGCTCTTATGAACTTAACCAGGCACGTTCGTTATAAACATGCTTTAATTTATCATGTATGGGCATGCACACTTGTTGTTTTTTTGCATAGAAACATTTATATGTCCATCCACCTCGTTCTACAAATCGACGCGTTCCCTTATATTTTATGACAATTCCACTGAATCCACACCAACTGTCGATACAATTCTTTTTTAAAGTTACAACGTAATCTCCCGTTTTCAGTAAAATGTCATCTTTATATTCTACTGATTCTTTTAATTTGAGACCTTCATCGTACGGAACGAACGGCACTAGATCGCAATTGACGTTTCCTTCTGGGCCTTCTTCGCACAAGAATTCTTCTTGCGATAGTACATTCGGTTCATTCGGTCTTACTATAGTTCCAGTATCAACTAATTTGGTGTGTGAATCAACATCGTCCCTCTTATGGCACACTCGCCCACGGTCAGAATAAACCAAACAGTCCACCAAGTAAAATAACTTATCCTTTATATTATTTGATAAAAATAGTAATTTGTCCACGTTTTTTAAGTGATTAAATCGTAATGTCTCGCACTGGTAGGCGTCTGATTGAAGGTAGCACGCTTTTAGTTTAAGATCCGGTGACGTCACTTGCGTTATAGAATACAATGAGATTGGAACGCATTCAGTTGACGAACAATTATAGAAAACTGTATTCACTCTTGATATGTAAGGGTCGTGTGATGGGATATTATTATTTTTCAAAAGAGCATTGCGACGTGCATTTGGTACAGTGTAGCATACAGGTGTTTTGTTCTGAAATATTTGTACAATAGGTTTAATATTAGTACCTTTATTTTTATTTCCATGGTTTATTTAATAGAAAAAATCATAAACGAGTAACGTAAACAAGTAAATTTTAGTAGGTTCTGTAATGACACGAATGAGACCAACCTATTAGAATATCAATGCACCAATTAATGACTTACATCTCAAAGAGATTGCAAGGAATGTGAAATGACAAAAATGAAAAATAAGTAGTTTGACGCGCTTAAATCTGTTTAAATACTATTTTATTAAAGGAAGAGGTTGGGTAACCTTTGTTTATAAATAAAAATACGTACAATGAGAATTTGGTATGGGTAATTTGGACATAAAAACATGTTTAAAGTAGGTATCATAGCTCACTTCCTGCCTAAGTTAAGCTTGCTTAAAGCAATTAAGTCATGGCTTTGTCATACATAGATTTTTTCCATATGTTACGAATTTGGTCAGGAATGTCCGTTTTTATCGCTACAAAGTAGACGAAAATCGTGATCAATCGTGACGTCACATCAACGTATTTGCCGATTGTAATGGAAAAATAATTAGCAATCTTTTTAGATATTCTTCATTGTCATTTTTTATACACGTAGGGACATGCTTCGGTGTGTGCATGTGATTTACTTATAATTAAATCATCATCAAAAATAATTATTACTTCAGTTGTTTAGGAATTTACCTTGTCAATCACACATACCACGTCTTTATTATATCTCTGTGAAAAAATGATTGATTAATAATTATGCAGGAAGCTTCTAAAACGAATTCAGTAATGTCTACAATGAATATTGGCATAAATAGTTGTGTTCAATTCAGTTCGTGTTTTGAAATATTCAATATGAAATGTCGAGATTCAATTATAATAATATTTCTTTTATTAAAAGTAATAAGAATAATGAACTTTCGTAAGATATATTGCAAAAAAATATGAAATGCATTTATGCATTTTAGATAAATACAGGTAAGTACCACTTGAGATAATTATATTATGAAATTTAAAAAACCATACAAAATTATATTTTAAGGAAGTTCGCCTAACTCACCGCTATTATGTTATTACAAAAACATTGAATGATGATTAAATATATAAAAACGAAATTCATGACTGCGTTATTACATCACGCACGTGAAAGAAAGAAAGAAAATAGGAAGTGCTATAGAATGGTAACGCAGATTATCGGTTCATTGAAAGAGTTAATAAGCAAATAAATTGGAAACTGAAAGAAACAGTTTGATTGGCCAATCACTCTTTTTAGGGTTCTCTCATACGTCAAAACTAGATTAGATAATGCGAATTAAACTCTTTGATACATGTCTGAAACAATAGATAAAAAAATGCTTTAATATCATCGCAAAAAATATAATAAACTTTTCTTCGTTATTTTTTATCTAGCTATGTATTAAATTTACAATTTATTTTTAAACTATTTTATTTGAATGTAATCATATTTTTAGGGGCTTAATCTTGTATTTAAAGATTACAACATAAAAAATACAACAGTATACACGTACTTTTAAATGCTTAGTTTCTGTAAAACATATTGAACTTTAGCAAAAAAAAAAAAACAATTTAACAGCATGAACATTTCTTAATTTTTCCTTCAAGGATCTGATTTAAGATAATAACCATTTTCTATGTAAATAATTGTTGAAATGTATGCTCACACAACTAATTTAAACTATTTACAACCTACCTATACATTGGTTTCTCAATGTCATAAAAATAGTACGTAAAAGACATTATTAAAGAAAAGACTTCACTTGATATTATTATGCAGTTGACATTCAGATTGTTTGGTTCGTAACATTAACAACTATATTATGATTTCTCTTTCTTCACATGCCACTGTGGGATATTATTCTAAATATCACGTTGATTTAAACTATATGTTATTTATACGTGATTGCTAACATGTATCTTATTTTAATTATTTATACCGAGCATTTTATTTGTTTTTTCGGCTTTTGGTATTGTAGTGATCCCATATGTAATGCCCCAATAGCAACTATTCAAGGAAGTAAAATCAGAACTCGATTGTGTAAGTTAAGCAATTGTCCGATCATCGGATAGGTGATCTAAAAACATTATCACTCCACGCTGAGTTTCGAGTTTGAAGTAGTCATCTCGTGGTTTATTCTTTGTCCATGTATTCCATGGATAACGGACACAGGTATGTAAAATAATAATAATAAGGTATCAGAATTGATATTTTACCACGCTTTTTGAGTTTAGACAGCGTATAATATTTTTTTAATCAAAAAGCCATAATTAAAACCTACCTTTAAAGACATTTTACGGTTATTTTATTTTGAGTATAAGTTAACTATTGATTAATATTAAAACGGTATTAAGGATAGTTTATTTTTATATATTTTTAAATTTTCATTAAAATTAAAGTTCGATAATATCTTATTAATAGAAAAAAATAAAGCTTACCAACAACAGAAGCTCCTGTTTATACATTTTTCATAACAGCTGCAGGTACACTGAAAGAAAGAAAAAAACTATTATCTTTATATATACTACCTATTTTGTCTTTAATAATACAAAATACAATTAAATCACGGAGTAACCGTGATCATGGAGTAACAGTAATCCCATGGTGGTAGTAGCAAACTACTTTATCTAATTTATGTAAGTATATATATGTGGAAGTAAAGGTATGAGTTATTCTGTTTTATTGTGTGTTCTTATGTTTGCTATAAATACCTATTAGATATTTCAAACATACTAAATCTTTTTTAAGAAAAGGTGTTAAGGTAAGGTATATATTTTTTTAAAGTTGATAAGACCTGTAAGTGAGAGGATTCCGAACCAGGAAGAAAATGTTAGAGGATGGTTAGTAGAAGGTAAAGAGTGTAAGGAATAGATTAGGCTAAGTAATAGGAACAGAAAAAGGGGATGCAACAAAGGAATGCATTGGTGGCACACAGGTAGGGTCAGATGAAAAAATCAAAAGTCATGCAATTTTATTAAATCTTTAAAATGATTTATTTATAACTCTTAAAATCCTGAGATTTGCAAAATTCGACCGCAATGCTGAGAAGAAATGAAAAATCCTGAGATCTCAGGACAAATCTTGAGATATGATAACATAATGACATAATGGTTATGCTAGAACTTACTATTATGAGTTTAGATTTGTATTGTTTTATAGTAACGTCTTTAAATGAGTATTCTTCATATTAAAAGTGCTAATGTTGATCTATTTTTTCAATATTATTTGGTTTAAATCATTTTTTTTTTATTCAAATGATCTTTAATTAAATCCAAATAGTACAAAACCACGCAGTTCACATTAAATAATTGTTTTAGACAACTCGATGTGTTTCTGACTGTACATAGGCTAAACTTAAGTCCAAGCGATTTTAACAAAAAAGCGCTATTGTTATTGAGTTAGCTCCGTAACTAATGTGAGTGTACGAAAGTTAAGAGACGTATCGTGATAATTTAATTCTAATGCAACCGACTGACGTCGCTACATTTCTTGCTCTAGTTTTGACAAGGTTACTTGTAGGCGTTTAATTACACTTTGCATCTGACTATCACGTCACATAGTTTAGTGACATTGAAACGCTTTGTGTTATGCCGAATGGCCCGCCGCAATGTAAAATAATTAATATTATATATGACATACTAAGTAGGCGTGCCTTATGTTTTTGTTGAGGTTATATCACAGTGTAATATTAAATCTTTTATCAAATAAGTTATGCATGGTGCAACGCTAAAGTTCCAAGGACATAATTTAGAAATTGTTTTCTTTTCGTGTTTTATATGTAGGTAAATTAAATATTATAATTTTATTTTGGTTATATAAGAAATAGCATCATACTCATGTATACTTAATATAAGAAATTTAGGTACTTCTCTTATCTTAGTTGTTTACAGTAGATATTATCAATACCAATACGCAGTTTTACAACCACCTACCATTGTTGAAAAAGTTCACGTAGGTATAAGTTGTTAAGTAAATTATAGATATTATTTTAGTCGAATTTCCAAAATCGTTAAATACTTTTATGACGTTATTATAAATAGTTAAAAGAAACTTCCTCAATACGGCCATTTATTAGTAATAGCTGTTCCAAGAATTCACCCATGTAATTTATAGCATATGTCACCCGCATATGATGTAGCTTCCCGTGGGTGTATTGAATAAGCAAACAAACAATCAAACCAACAAAATCGAATATTTCTTATTTATAATGTTATTATAGATAATTGTGTGTAGGTTGGAATTTTATGAATCCATCATAATTCATACTGACAAAGCTTATTAATAAATGAATATATCACACAAAAAGCTTAATATAAAGCTTAAATATAATCATGACAGATCAAGTTTAAAAGAATTAAAACACAGATGATTGTCAAAACAATAATTTAGGGCTCCAATAGTTTTCAAATATTGGTTTGTGTCTTGATCGGTTTTAACTGTGGTAGTTAGTAGTTTAGTTTAAAAAATGTTGTTAATATATCGCACACCTAGATCTAAACTGAGACAACTCAAAAATATGAGTGAGTTTTGACTTAGTACAATATTCAAATACTCGGTGATCATACGCATCTATCCAACATAACTGATTCAATAAAGGTTCGGGGATGAGCCGCTTAATAACTTTAGCTTTCTTTTGTTGAATTAACAGTGGTCGCGCTCCTGCCACGTAAACAAATGTATTGTCAGACCTCCACATTAGTTTTTTGAGTTGTCTTAGTTTAGATCTAGGTGTGCGATATATTATGTTATTATGCTAATATATATTATATATAGGTGTCATCTTCACAGGAATAAATTTCTTATGGTCATTTGATCCTATGTTAATGGTGTTATATGGTGATTCTATTTTTTTTTTCAGTAAAATAGACCTTCCCAATTCGACGAATTTAAAACAAGTTTTGGAAAAATTTATACTCTTGGATAAAGGCGATCGGACAAGCCGATAGTACATTGAATTTATAAATATTTATGTTGATCCTGCAATGATAGGAATTGGCAAACATTGGCGTCATCACATTCGAATTCATCAAATTCAGTATCGTATATAGAAAGTGACAATACAATAGGACATTGAACGATAGTGAAAAGATGTACGTCCCTTGCATATAAAACAGCTCATAATGTGAGTGACATTTGACTGGTCAGGAGTACAGGACATTGTAGAAACTAATGAAAATTCCACGTACAGTTACAAATATAGATTTGAAGTTACATAATTTTATGGTGGGTTATCTTGTAATATTATCGAATAATATAAGAATTATGTGACGGTAATGTTTATGTGCACATTTATAATGGTTCTCTATAAGCTCACCAAGCATCAATTCTGCCACGGCAAACTTCTTTTACCTACACCTATCCATATGTTAGCAATTTTGTTCTTCTCCCGCTTGTACTAGAGTGCTTTTTTGAAACTGATAAATCTATACTACTTAATTAAAATCATGTTAAATACTTAGCTTCATTGGAGGATGAAACGTTGAGCTATTATGATTGACTTTTTTAACCATCATAAACTCGTGTGTATTGTCGAATCTGTCGTAAGACAATTATCCTCATTTAATACCAAATAATAACAATACCAAAAGACCTGATATAAAAATTAACTGCTTCTGCAAGCTTTTGATTGAGTGAATAATAGTTAGTGTATTATTTACAAGGGGACGTGATCACTAATATGAAATTGGTAAAACCAAGTATGTTATATATTTAGTCACGGCCTTACCACCACATGATTCATTGATATAAGTTGCCAGTACAGTCACTAATATTTAAATATTGTAATATTGTAATAATGTAATACTAATATTTAGAATTTAAAAAAGGCGTTAATATAAAAAAAAGAAATAGAGATCTAGTCTACAAAAAAATGCAGATAAAGTAACCGGACAATAAACGACTCCGCTGATTACGTTTTCATACTAAATCAGGTGACCATAGATTAGAGAAGAAATATTTCAAATTTGTTTTCGCTAAGAGAAATAAGGAAACAGAACTAAAAATATGTTACGTAAAAAATTATAAATAAAATGTATTTCTTCACGTTCGAGTTGTGTCTATTCCATCCATAGGGAAGTCCTGGGGCGCGACCATCATTTTATCAAACATTTTGGTTTGTTTTTCTTTTCGAAATAGCTTTGTTTGTATCAATTCGATATTTTGTAAATTTCGTTTAACTTTAATAATTCAGTCAACAAAAACAACAAAAAGCATTGATTAAATATATAAATACTAAAAAGCTATTAATTTTATAACAATATCAACAGATTCATGTGAAACATCTATAAAGCGTAGGTTATAGCTACGACTACGGCTACATAAGCCTAAGCACTGGGATCATTAATAGGCTAATAATGATGAAGTAAGGCAATAAATTTATGAGACAATATTTGAGATTCGACGTGAAGCCTCCTGTCTTAAAATACATAAGGTAAGTACTTTATACATTTACGAGGTAAGATGCACTATTTTTTTTAAAATTGCAACGCGGTATGTCTGCATCAGTCACAGTTTGTCAATAAACCAAAGAGCAAATGTCCACAAACCGTTACCAATTGAGTCGAGTGAATGTTTTCATAAGTGACAAGATACGATCCCGAATCAGGCGTTTAATTCTTTTAATGCAATTCGTAATCACGAATTTAAAACCCGGGTGTAATGTAATTCCATACAATGTTTTTTTTACAAAAAACAGGCAATAATTATTTATAAGACTTTATTATCCTTTTTTTTTAAAGTAGGAATAATAGTTACTTTTACTATGACGGATTTTTAGACCGTATGTGACCGATAGTGTAAAATAAATATTTTGTGCTTAGTGCTTAGTATCCTTTATATGACGTGCTTAAAAAATAATTATAATATAACCAGTAATTCTGAGGTTCTAACCGCAGGACTTAAAAGGAACGAAGATTATGAAACTTGAAAGTGACGGTGAATGTTCAATTTTTTTCGTAATCTTTTACAACATAAGTAATACTATATGTTTTTTTATGTCAATTCATGTTAACTTAAGGTGAATGTTTATAGTTAAACGCATCTTTTATATAATCTGATGATATGTTTTTATTACGATTGGTTCATGGGAATTCTCATATAAAGCGCTCATAAAATTTCAAATAAGCTTTTAAGCAATGACAGAATAAAGCTCCAAAAATATACTAGTAATAATAAACATGGTCAGTAAACTGGATCTGCTTGAGAGCAGATGTCATTAATTTTTTTATTTATGTCTATTCGCAGTTTTACGCGACTAATGAACTTACATAAGTTTTTACATAGTATATATTACGGCAGAATCCTGTTTGCTTCTTAATTTACCATTAGATTGGTAGAAATATTCGTAGTTTATTGCCACAAAAAAGGTTCTAGATTAAGAAACTTGAACTCGATTTTTTTGCTCAATTTATGTGGCTCTGAGCTTCAAACTTAATTTTTATAAATAACAGCTTACGTCTGCTGTTTTAATGATTCGATTTCATTTAATGGGTAAGTGTTTTCATTTCGGTGATGTCTAACTTTTTTATTTATTTCTGGATAATACGAGAAATAAACAGTATGTTTAAGCAAGGGTAGGTTTTATTTTAATGTTATATATACTACGTCTTCTATTTTTCTGGTAATAATATTTTATATATTTATTTATATTGTATATATTAATACCGTTAATTGTATAAATGTGATTATTTATAAAATATTATGTATAAAATAATAAAAATAATTTATAAGTAGTAAATTAAAATGCCTGTGTAGTTTTGATGAGACTCAAAGTTGTTAATAACTTTCTACAAACAAATAAAAATTATCATTGTCGCAGTTAAACCTTAGATACATAAATTTTAAAGAAAAAATATATATCCCAGGTTACATTTCCAGGCATATAAAATCATGTAAATACATTTTTTTTGTAGGCGAATGAACTTGAAATCATCTATAAGATCTTATTTTAGTTTTATTGTAGATACGAAGTGGTTTTTGCCTTTTGCTATAAATAATGCGATCGATGAACTCCGCAGTAGTCTGTATATAGTAAAACACTAGTTAATTAATTTGTTTTAATCCATAATAGTTAAATGAGTTTGTTTTTCTTAAGGTTTTTGTAGTACCTAATAATTTGTTTATATATAAAAAAATATTCGTAAAAACAAATCGCCAAAAGTTAGAACTGATGCAAAACGCGTGTTTTTTTTACCATGCTTTTTGTACGTTTTTGGACGTTTTGAAGTTCAATCAAATAAAACCTTAATTACCTTTTGAAGAAGGCGACGATATATTTTTAACAGAATAGCAAGGGATGTGCTCTGAAAACCATATTTCGATATATTGTTAAAGACGTCCTATTTATTATATATATAAAAACTATAATATAGAACAAAACAAATGATGAAATGTCCACATTTTATTATGATAATATATATGGAATATGAATTTAAAGATCATATTAGATCTATTATGCAATCACAAAGCTATACTGAAAAATATTAAAGATGTACTCTGAATGTAAATATTTTAAACTATTGTTGATCGAAAATTTTAAGCAAGACTAGACAAAATTGTTAAACGATAGCTATTATTGCGTTCGATAATACTATAAAGACGACTAAGACTTTAATGAGAGCGGAGCTGGTATAGTGGAAACATCTAAAATGTAAAATGGAACTTAAATTTCATACGCATATTGTGTCCATAAGTTATCTATACTATATTATTACAAGGAAGAAAGATTTGCTTGTTTGTTTGTTTACGTCGAATAGGCTCCCAAACCTCTGTACCGATTAAAAATTCTTTCACTTACGGGTAGCTACATAATTAGTAATTAGGTGACAAAGGCTATACTTTATGCAGACGTAGTCGCGGGAAAACAGCTCGTTCTTAATAATGCCGATTATAAATTACATTTAACGAATAATTTGTATTCTTAATGTTGAATTCTTAATAAATCCATCGTGTCCCCAGCGACAGGGACAAGAGTACCAGCACTCCGAAATGGGATTCAAACACACGACCTTTCGCAATCTAGGCGACTGCTCTAACCACTGAGCTTCCCAGAACCTAACACGACTGACAAATTCTTCAAGCACTTATTACTTTTTCACTACTACAGAGCATATTTTCATCAATGTTCAGGCAAACCACCTATGATTTAAACTTTCGATAAAGATTAAAATTTGTTCTAATTATTATATTTGATCTATTTTGCATTCATAATGTTATACCGGAAAGTACTCTTTATAAAAATGCTTATCGGTTTAAAATATTTGTTTTTTTTTGTTTGGACTTTGAAGCATTTTCCATTAAGACTATTTTCCAGTATAGCATTATGTATGCAAAATTGTTAATGAATAATTTGTAGTTGCTTCAGGTTAATAAAACGGCTTTTGATTACGTATCGTATTGAAAATGTTACTTACCGTTTTCAATAAACGAGAGCTTCGACAATAGATTAAGAAGAAGGATATTTCCGCTTTAAGAACAGTTTAGAATTACACAGTAACTGATATTATATGAGTATGCAAAGTGCGTGAAACTATAATAACAAGGTTATGTTATTATATTTTCCGTAACTTTATTTCTGATGGTTGCAATTATTAGCTAGAATTCAACTTAACGCGTCGGAATAGGCTTTCCGACTGACTGAAGTTGACTACATTTAGATATCCATATAAGCACCGTTGTCTTAAAAATAGGGTAACGTATGATATATACAATGTGTTAGTCACTTAACCGCAAACAATTCAATAGCTTTTCAGAATTTCTAGTACCTATTATAGTTGTGATATTCTGTAAAATTCTGTACAGTCAAACACAGCGTTGTCCTAGCATAAGTACGTTTTAAAACGTTTTTACGCTGTATTTTTAACGGAATAGTTCTGTTGGAATAATTTTATAGTAACACATTAGAATCGTATAGATTAAAATAATACCTACTTTAGTAAAAAAAAATTGTTCTCCTATAAATATCAATCCCTTTTGTCCCTAGCACTCTGAGATGGGACTCGAACTCAAGACCTTTCGCAATCTGGGCGACTGCTCCAATCACTGAGCTACCCAGGAAATGGCAGGATTGACAAAATTTTCAAGCACTTGTAACTTTTCGCTACTGCAGAGCGATTTTTTAAGCATTTCTCATTAAGAAATTTTTGTCAGTATAGAGCATTGTGAATACAAAATTATCCAAATATAACAATCTGTAACAAATGTCACATAATTATAAAAAAAATACATCGAATAAGAAATGACATCATTGTAGCGTGTTTTGATTTAATTTTGCTGTATTATTAGAAACATTATTTACTGATCAAGTTAGTTGAATAATTTGTTTTTAGCATTCCTTTTGGCTTAGAACATGTGAATAATTTTATTGGACTAAATCCTTAAAGCATATAGCTAGTGTAGTCGAAACAGTTAATTTGTTTACATCGCTATTTTTGAAGCTAAATAAGTTTATAAAATTGTAATAAATTTGGTTATGCTGTATTTAATATAAATCGTATTAAAAAAATTGCCATGTTGTGTGTGATGTATTAAATGATGCATGTTAGTATAGTTTAGCAATTTCACTGAAAGGGAAACTCCATAAATGTGTATTATAACTGTTAATGTATTATTAGGAGTCCTTTTCACAATATGTCAAAAAAGCTTAATGTTTTAGTAATTAATATGCAGTGAGTGTGAATAAGTCGTCATTATTTTAATTATCTGATTAGTGAATTATTATATAATTAGTCGTTTCAATCCAACTTACTTTAATATCAAATGGATGGTTTTCAGTCCGTCATAAAGTGAAGTTTTATTCAAATATATATTTTTACTTCATTCACAATGTATTACGTGTAGAATTTAAGAAAGTAGAACTAACACACGTTTTGTAAAGCAACAAAGCATATTCACACCATGTCAAAGAGAATCGTGACAACGTAAAATGAGGTGTGACCTCAATACTAGGTATATCCAAACAAATTGTTTGAAAACAAAAGGACTAGGAGACAAAACGTCGCGATCGCATCGGGCTGGAGACCTGAGTAACAGACGCGTGTTGCGCACGCGCCGGTCCAATACCAACTGGTAGGGGTTTCCCGCCAGAACCACGCGGAGATAGTATCTTTGATTGCAATAAAATTCATTCATGAATACTACGTTTATGCAATATTGTTTTTCTGTAAAGAGCATTGTATTATCTCGCTGAGGGTCACGAATCTTTAGTAGAATCTTTTGTGTCAGAGGTTACTGTTTGATACTTACATAATTATCCCTTGAGAATGATATCTAACAATTTTTAGCAATGTTGTTTTTCAAGGTAATAATTCTAAATCATATTATTTTGGATGGTTAAGGTTCGTTTAGTTTAACGGTGAGAAAATAAAGAAACTAATATTATAATATATAATATAGTAAAGGTTTAGAGTTACGTTGTCCTATAGATAAAGTGTGTCAATCAGGTTACTTGTATAGTACTTCAATATTTTGTAAAGGGCTTCTAAATACACTGGTATTGCTTATGCTGAGGTAGAGCCTTATTGGCCACCATTTTTATTATCTTTAGGTTAAATCATTATTGGTATCTACCTATGTGATCAATAAATGTACTTTTTTCATTTTTAATGGGAAATATTTTTCAGCATTTTGCTCCAACACAATGGTCTGGTAATATTGCTAGAAATGCCAACCAGGTTGTGTATTATGAAATAAAGCCAAACATTATTGGTATGGCCAATATTGATATAATCTTTTCTGGCCGAGCAATAAATTGTCGATATTGCAGCCAAAATTAGAAGATTAGAAGCCTCATTAAACACAAGAACACCAGTTCCATCCTCAGTACATCTTCGCCCACAGGACGCCACGGCCAAGAATTCTAAATATCAAATTTCACTCACGTTTCTTTTATTACTTATGTTGTTTTTTTTTTTCAAAGATACATTCGTATCCGTATCTGTAACTGTGGAGCTTCAATATGCAGATTTTTATGTGAATGCAGATGTAGGTCACAACAGAAAATATATTGGATTGTGCCAGCGATGGTTCTTGATGACAGTATGAGCTGATTAACCATTTAGTACCTAAATATAATGGTAGAAGTTTGTAATAAATAAATGTATTCAAGAAATTTATAATGAAGTAAGATAACTTACAAAAAACCTCCTCGTCTGAAGGTGTATTATTTTTTACTTTTCTAAGCTTTCCTGAATTTTTTTTTGTTTAAACTTATTTTTCTTTTTGAGATATGGAATCATATAATATGTAGGTTAAAAAAATTTACAAACAAAATAATTATATTATATTATATTATATAATTTAGAAGAGCTTGATGGCGCAATGGTTAGTTCATTCGGTCTGCGAAACAGAAATTAAGCAACTTTCATAAGGGCCGGTCATAGGATGGGCGACCAAAAATTTATTATCTCGAGTTTTGGACGGCACGTTATATAGGTATATAACATTAAGCCGTTGGACCGCTGCTTCTGAGGTGGCTTACACTTACAAATCCGCACCGGGTCCACGAAGTGGGTCACTATTTAATTCGAATATGAGAAACTATATAATTTTCTAAGGGTACTCTCTCAGCCAAAACATGAAGTTATAAATTTTCTCGATAAAAAAATCATAATCCCCTTATTGTTGCTCGCTGTTTTACCCATTCTTGTTGCTATTTTTTTCAGTTGCCAATGTACCATTTTTCTAAAGACAATTGTTAGTCACTTTATAGCTAAGAGTATTGTAGACGTCCTGCACAAAGATGCGGTACTTCTAAAATATCTGATTTCAATAGATTGTGAGTTATTAATAAAAATAATTGTTTCGCAATGTCCAACGCAAAAAAATACGGGGACTTCACCTTTACGCCCAGCTTAAATATAAATGCCGTTTGTGCTGCAGTTATAAGATTATATCTAGCTCGCCCTGTTATAACCCAATGTGATGCGTGGGAATAGTTGACAGGCTCAGTACTTTTCCATGTGATGTAAAGTGCAAGTTTGTATATTTCGATGTTTTAATAATTTTTATATTTAAAAGTTAGTTCTGCGTTGACAATCGTAAATACAGTCCTTTTTAGCTTTGAAACATTTCGGGATCTAGGAATATCAATAGAGCGTAAATAATATTTCAAATTTAAACACACCTAATACATATAAAACGCAGACAGCCTCAATACAGTACCATCTCATATCGAGGTTTTCATACATCTCCATGATATTCGCAACAAGGCTTATGGAATCAGTTCTATACTAAATATTATATATGATCCCATAAAAATATAAGAAATGTAAAATGCACACAGCGACACGCGGTGCGGGGCAGGCAAGGCTAGACATAACTGCAGTTTTATTTTTAAATACCTTATTATGTAGCAAAACATGATTGTTCATACCCGATTATGTACATGTATCATATATTTTCATTATATATATATTTTTAATAGTAACTTTCAGTTTATAAATTATGGTAGGTACGTTTAAAGGAATGAAAAATTCCTTTTTTTTTCATCCAATTTGAAGTGAATCATTTCGTAACAAATAAATGTTTGAATCTTGGGCGACATTAACACCTAGTTGCACTAACATTCATTAAGGTTTAAAGGCGATATTTACAGCCACTCGCACCAATGTCCCTTAAGGTCTAAAGGTTATTTTAAACTCTATATACGACCAGTTGCACAAATTTCCATTAACATTTTCATTAGTTTGTTACGACATTACCCGTACAAATTTGATATGATATTCATAGTGCTTAAAGGCGTCATTAAACCTTAATGGAAGTTTGTGCAATTGACGATTAATGTTCTAAATTTGAGATTTTACATCGATAATGTCACCTTAAATTAATAATAATTTTGAATTAACGTTTGTGCGACTCGGTATTATAATAATATTAATTTAATAAGAAGTTTTTACCCGACTGCGCGACGCAAAGGAGGGTTATGTTTTTATCAGTCTATGTATGTATGTATGTTTCTATGTGGTGTTCTAGAAACCAAATGCGTAGGCCGATTTCGATGATTCTTACGTCAATCAATTCGTCTTAACCTTGCGAGTGTCACTAAAGACAGTAATCAAAATTCACCACAGCGACAACCAGACGCCATATTGACAAAATGAAAAAAAATCGATGAACTATGTCAAGTGGGGTGTCGTTTAATAGGTATTTTGAAATCATCTTAGGTTCTTTTTGTCATTTTTAATTAAAAGTTGTTTAACAAAACAATCATTCTCGCTAATTTTCTTACTTATTGATTTAAGTTTTTATTTAAAGTATAAACGATATACAAACAAAAAAAGAAAAACTGCGAAATAGCATGAAGAACAAATAATTTTGTAAAAAAAATAAAGCATATGTAGCTTGAGCCCGGTAAGATCTCTAGAGGGACTAATCATCAGTAGTTTAGACCACCGCAAGTTACTTAATAATCCCCACGATACGCGTTATAACACGTTATAACGAATTTAAAAAAATACATGATAAAATTAACTTAAATAAAAACTAAAAAGAAAGAAATAAGCCCAGTAGTTTAGAATTCTGTTAAGAAACAGAACGACTTACAGTCGGGGCCCATTCAAATTTTACCAATTAAATCTTCCCAAGGGGAATTTTCAATAGTAGATTTTCATACAGTTCTTTGTATGAAAATCTACTATTTTTTTGTGTAAGCAGAGTAAGAGTATAGCTACCTTCAAACCAATAGGTACTATTGGACACATTCACAATACAAAAATTACGGTTAAGATTACGGTAGTCAGGCGTAAATAAATAAGTCAAATATATTTTTAAATAATTTAATTTAATAAACATAAAAGTTGCCATAAAATATAAAATTATTGGTAGTGTGAATGTGTCCAATAGTATTAATTTGAAAATTGCTATACTCTTAATTAAAAAGACAATCAACACCTTAGTATTATGTGTCCACCCGTATCGGGTCCAAAACGTCAATAAAACTAAATACAAATGCAATGAAACCGTTTAAAAGTTGTTTCATTTTTGGATAGTGTGCGTGAAAATATAAGAAATTAATTCTTTTCTTTTATACGCCATCTTACGACAAATACCAAAACCAGTTTGTTTCACATTATGAAGCAGTGAAAAGCTCGAGAACTATGGAAAGCAAGACATTTAAGTAATGGACATAACTCTACAATCCCCATGTCCAAATACAAGCTTTTTGAAAATTCATATGGAATGCAATGTTTATTGCTACGTGCTGTGTATATTTTGTTTGTTTGTTCTTTTTTCTCGAGAGAAAATAATATAATTGCTGTGCATATAACGCCATCTATGAAGCTTCTCTCATTTAACCATCACAAAAAAATGTTTTCGGCGTAGCATGTATCGAAACTTATAAGCTAATATCGTGAATATAATACAGATGTCGTTGAGTACCTATATCAAGAATTACTGATGTGTAGTCACAGAGACTATGGATTAATTAAAATTCATCACCACACTCATGGTAATTATTTTAGCTTGGTAATCTCCAAAAAGGTCTACGATTTCCTGGTATTCATCAATTTTATATAATTACCTTATATATATATAGGTCTTTCCCGAGGTATGCTACGTTCGTGGATCGGTAATCAACATTCAGACAATGGAAGATCTTAACGATAAGATTTACGTACAACTTGTTTGAATACCTGACATATTCAAATTAGGAACTTGAAAGATGGATAGGTACTATGAAACGGATTCAAGTGGTTCGATAAACGTTTTCGATAAAATGGTACATTTATAATGCGTTTTCCATAGAACTAAGACAGAAATTTTATTATATATCAATGATAAAAAATTGCAACATGTTTTAAAGTCTGTACATCTCTGTACATAAGTCATGCGCAATTGACTCATATTCATAGTTAAAGTATGATATTTCTTAACGAGAAAATTTACAATGACTGAAATACATTTGTTTAAAAAAAAAATACAAAATATAACGTATAATGTTTATTAAATGGCAGTACATTGGGCAGTTTAGAAATAAAAAAGTAGAACTTAATATACTAATAGTAATACTTTTTAAAGACAATATATTCTAAAATTATGCTAACAAAAATTTAATCTTAATAAAGTTACTATTACATACTTTTGTAACATATTTATAATGTTATTTAATATCATGAGTTAGATTCAATAGGATAGTAAAGCCATTTGAATTCATAACCTTTAAGACCGTATTTCTCGTCTCTTTCAGTTTCAGGTTTTGGAACATCTTCCGAAAGCAAATCAAGTACTTCTTGTGTAATTTTAGGACGGAATCCTTTTTCATCGGCCACATAATCTACTCTGGTTCTTACACCATTACGGCCAGTTACATAGTAGTAACCTTGTTTAGCTCCATTTGTATATCCTTCTTCGAAATGCGCGTGAAATCCTACTGTATAATTGAAGGTATAAAGTAATTGTTGCATATCGTTTTTGGTTAAGCCATTAGGTAAACCATCTTTTTCTCCGGGATTTTTCTGATAAATATCTGTATTTTTATCTACAATTTGCATTTGTGCGGATACGAGTAAAGGTTTATTGGGTACTTGTGATCCGCCGGGTCTGATTTGTCCGTTTTCACCACCTGTTATTCCTGGTCCAAATTGCTCATTGTTATTATTAAATCCGCCTCCAGATTGTCTGTTACCATCTTGTGCTCCGTCTGGTCCAAACTGCCCAACCGGTCCTAATTGTCCACCGAAGCCGAATTGTCCGTTATTGCCTTGATTTCCTTGGGCACCTGGTACTTGGTTTCCTACTGTTCCTTGTGGATAATCAATAAATTGTTTAGGGTTTCGTTCCCCACCAGAACTTCCGAAAGGTGCTTGGAACGTTTGACTTGGTTGTTGTGCTCCTGTTGGACCAGCTTGTTCTGGGTATTGTGAAGCTTCTTCATTATGAGGCGGGTTATTTTGATCATATTCTGCGCCTTGATGTGAATAAGTTGGTCCTTCTTTAGTTTGTTGTTGACTGTCCAATCCAACACCTGAATTTGCTAGAGGCTCTCCATGAGGATAGTACGGTCCAGTTCCTTGATGGGGGTAGTTTTGACCTTGATTGTTTTGAGGGTAATTTTCTACGGGGTAATTTGGTTGATAATCTTGATTGTGTTGATGATTTACTGCTCCATTGAAACCTTGATTGACTTGATCATGTGAAACCACAGCTATATCTGTCAGTACTGGTTTTCTTGTGGTGGTTGTTGGAATGCTGCAAGAAGAGCAAGTTTTTGTTGGTGCTGCCTGTGATGGACCAGATACTGCTGCCAGTGGCTTTTGAGATATGGGTCCTTGTGTTTGCGGCAGGTTTTGAGACGGTGGGAAAGGAAGTGAATGTCCAGTTCTTTCAGGCCCTGATGGATCTGAAACATATAGTGAAGTAAATATAAATAAACCAGTCGTTTAGCAGTTTGTAGAGTTAATTACTTAGGTGTGTTTTCTATCATCGTAGTTGAGAAAAAAATATAATCATATCAACTGTTTGTGATTAATTTACTTACTTACTATACAAATTCATTTTTTTTTAATTTATCACAGATAGAAATATTTTAAATAGTCTTCATGATATAAAGTTGTTAAATAAAAGAAAATGTGATAACTTACATGGTTTTACTCTTATATTTTTCATGGATAATATTTTGAAATTTCCATTTTCATCAGTAGCGTATACAGTTACGTGGTAAACACCGTCTGCGGTGATGAATCCGAATTCTCCCATGATGATTCCGTTTTCATCTGTGAGGTAAAAATAAGGTTCAAATTCTATTTTCTTAGCATGAGAGCTAACAAAATGTTGTCAGTGGCCAGAATATCCACTCTAAGTTAACATAATACATATTATACAGCATTGGCTACAAACATTTTAATATGCTAATGTTACCATGTTTTACACATTGGTATATTAAGGATTATTTTTAATTGTGATAGGTAAGTAATATATTTGTTATACCGAACCAGGAAATCTGCATAACCTAGAGTTTATCTAAGATATTTTTACAATATATCTTGAATAGATTAAGTTATTCAAAATTATAAGACTGTCGATATTAATGACAATTAAGTAGGTTTTGTAATTCTTCAGTGGTTCCTTATTTATTAGCTTTCCTTTGCTCAAGTAAGTTAAATCTTTAGCTTACTTAAAAGAAAAAAAAAACAATTTTAAAGATTTAATTTATCATATCTCGTGTGAGTGACGATCGAAGATATCTCTAAATTGATTTATAGAAATCATTCGTATATACTTATACTTATTAAAATATCAAGCGTATAATAATGATAAATAAATGTTTAAAAAAAGTTTTGTTCACTAAATGACCATGGATTAGATGAGTTCCTAATTAAAACAAGGTAAAGTTCGTTATACGTGTTGAAAACTTTGTTGTTATTGAAATCAATTATAGGAAGTGTGTTAGTGGGCACCTCTTAACGTGACGCAATCAATATTTATTTAATAGCTACTAATATTTAAGAAAAAATGCCAAATCAAGCATCTGCAGATATTAACCGAATGTCATGTAAATCATCATTAGTACAATGATGTCATTGACCTTCACAGACTACAACATAATTCGAATTTACGTATGTTACTAGGAATATATGAAATTCATTATATATCATTGTTTAAGATTATTATTTTACAAAATTATTTAATCATTTCATAGTTTTCAGATACGAAAAAAAATTTCACAATATTTATCCGCGACTTCGTCCGCGTAAATTCTATCCTATATCGTCCACGTGTGATATGACTAGATGACGCATCACGTAGATGAAAGAATTTTTAAATCGGTCCAGTAGTTTTGAAGACAATTTAATGCAAGCAAACAAAAAAACATTCAAATCATTTATATTGAGATTTCTAATAAATTAGAGCGTTTATACACCATTTTATAAATTCACATCTATTTAAAATTACGAACAGAATGAAAAGTCGGTGCATTATTTTAAACATATTTGTTTTTAATAAAAGATACTTAGTTTATTGCAATTTACAGTTAATTAAAACTAGAAACCATTTATTGAAAATTGAAATGAGACAATAGAGAGAGAGAGAGAGAGAGAGAAATATTCAAAGTATATTTATGATCACCAGTCTATTAATGGTCACGATGCTATGCCACAAGTGTTTCCCTATGGATGTAATAAAATTGAATCGAATGGGGAGAATGGGCTTTGACCTACCACACAGGACTCAGTGCGGATTGATGAATGTTAACGACTGCAGATGCAGGAGGGACCAACAGCTTAACGTGACTTCCGAAATAATAAATTTTAGGTCACCCATCTTATCACCGGCCCTTGTGAAAGTTGCTTAACTTCCACTTTTGCTGATAGAACGCGCAAACGAATGCGCATTCTATCAGCAAAAGTGGAAGTGAAGCATAACGCATGTAATTAATAAATAACCATAACAATGGTTGTCAAATCGCTTTATAGGTACTGTTTGGATAAAAGCCTGAATTCTAACGTAACTTACAGGTTTATTAATTTTTACTATGTAAAGAATGTGAAGAGAAGAAAAGAAAATTCTATGCCATTGGATATTACAGGTAATTTTGTAACTGTTACTCGACATTTTTTTTTAACTATTGATTTTGTTCAGTAGTCATGCAGTGCCTTGTATCTATTAATTTCATAGTTTAGTAGGTACTTAATCAATTTCATTTTATTGATCATTGTTATGCAATAGTTAATATGGACACAGATGAACATAATTACAAAAAAATCATAAATTTTTGAAAGCATTAATGAATACAGAAAATACACATCTACACCCTTAAATGTTTGATAAGTATATGACAAAAATTTCTATCTGGTCACGTTTTAGATTATTAATAAAAGTAAGTATAAGAAACAAGTTAATATAAAAACTTATCAGTTTTCCGTTGATATTTGAATAAAGACCACATTAGTGGATTTTTAAATTTACATTTTTATCTAATAATCCGTGTATCGTTGAGGGTTTTCTGTCTGGGCAAGGTGTTGTCTATTACTATAGTTATAGTTTTTATTTAAAATATAGTAAATATACTTAAGACCAAAAGTTCCGGGTCACCGAAAACTTAGAATAATATTAAATAATGCGATGCACTTTTCTTTTTAATAATCTTATCTCTATAGATAGAAGAGATATAAGATTGTTAAAAAGAAAAGTCACTCGACTATTCGAGTAGAAGTAATTAATAAAGTATAAGTAGTAACTTAAGCAAATATTAACCAGTAAACAAGAAATGAAATAAGAACTATCAAAAGTTAAAAACACTTTCACTTATAATGGTAGCTTTTGACAGTTCTAACCACATTTAAATTCTTGTTTAACAGTTAAAAATATTTACACTAGTTATTATTACTTATATACGAATAATTACTTTTACTCGACTATAGATACGAGTGTTATAAATAAAAGTATATTTTAGGAGTATTCAAAGTTTTCGCTACCCCGGAATTTTTGCTCGTTAGTATATTTAATATCACTATACTCACTGATTTTAAGAGACTTGCCTTAGATTAAGCTAAAACAAGTTTTATTATAAATACTACCATTAAATTTCGTTTCACATTCTGAGATTGAAATTATATTAGATTTTTATATTTTCACGCGCACTATTCATAAATTAAAGAACTTTTAAACAGTTTCATCGCATTTTTATTTAGTTTTATTCATTATTCACCGTGTTCACAAAATTCTTATACTTATGAACTCGGAACCTGTAAAGGGTCCGACACGTCAATTAAACTAAATACAAACGCGATGTAACCGTTCAAAAGTTTATTATACATTATTATATTGATATATTGTGATCTAAAGATGTTGAAAATTATCTTTGTTAATCATTGGAATAAAGTTGTAGAAGAGTTATTCTACAATCACTTTTGCACAAACCAATATGGAGAAATTAAAAATAATTGTGCGGTTAATTTAAATCGTGACGTATTAAACAATAATACATATAGGCTGCGTTCCAGCTCCGAGAATTTCACAATATATCTGATTATATTTTTCAGCTTATTATACTTTTAAATCTTGCGCAGGATCTATAAAAGAATTTAACATATAATGAGTTAGTACCAATAACGTCATATCGAATAAAGTCTTCTAATCACGCAATGTCGATTAAGAAACCCTCGGAAGCTTACGTACATACTTTTTGCGAACTTATCTCATCCGAAACATCGATTTCAGAGGGATTCGTAAATTTTTTTTAAAAGTAGTAATTAAAAAATTAAATTCTGTAGAGTTCGTATGTCAAATGCATATGGTACCTTTCTTTTCATGCCTGTGCTGTTCACCGTCTATTTTAAATCCGAATTCATAAGGTCTATTTTCATCTGTGTATTTGTCAGCGCCTTGAGCTTGTATGATCCATGTTAGTGTTAGTAATATGAAAAATCTCCTCCGATGCAGCATCTGAAACCATAATTTTTGTACTTGAAAACAAATAGATAAAAAAAAATTTATTAGATATATTCTACATTCAACATTTTACATAATATATTAGTGCCCGCGACTTCGCTCGTAGTTACCAGCCTAAGTTACTCCTATCACATTACCTATCTGCCAATGAAAGTTCCGAAAGTGAACTGAAAATTCCAGTCGTTTAAGAGATTAGCCTGAACAAAGAGACAGAGTATTTTGGTATATGTACCGTGTATACATATAAGTACGTATTTAGTAAACAGTAATTTATCAACTAGAATATCTATAGAAATAAATAAAACTGGAGTGTCTGCAATTTTAATTTTATTTGTAGATATTCTAGTTAATTAATTCTAGCGTCAGACTGTCTGGGATATCTGCTATAGTCAAAAATTTACTTCGGTTTAACTTATAATTGAAGGTCCAACGAATTGGCTAATCCAAATTGCTAAAGCATTTTCCATCCGAAAGAATGGACAACAATAAAAACAAATTATTAAGTAATCGTTAAAAGAAATCGATATATATCGCAATTCCTCTGTCACGTTTCCGAGTGGTACTACCTATTATTATATGGGGTCAGCAACATATAGCGTTCCGTATAACAAAATTAATACTATATTGAAACGATACAGAGTTCTATGGATAGTGATACATATAATTTTTATCATCTCATATAATAATTTGTTCGTTTCATTGCCCGTTTCATTGAAAAAAGAAGACACCGATATATTTCTTGTCATAATGTTATAATTCTTTATACTGTAACTATAATTATTTTTTTCTCTATATAAATAAATCCAAGTCGTTACAGTTTTCAACAATTTTAATGAAGCCGATCTACACTGAATTATGATGGAATATTTTATTATAACCAGCTAAAAACTTGAAGTAGTGTAAAATTTCACACACCTAAATTATATAGTCACAAGATGATCGATCATAGCTTAAAATAAGTTTTGTACTTAAAATAGATCTACTGTCATATCAAACAGGCTGTGCGCCGATATCGGTATTTTTCATTTATATTTACATTAATAAAACCTTCGTCAACGTAGTTCTTCAATTAGCAATTTTTTTTATAGCAGAGTCTATTATTCTTTGGATTTGTAAGTACTTACTTACTTATACATATTTTAGCCGTGTATTTGATACTACAGGAAAATAAAATAAATATTATTTTGCGTAATACGGAATACTCAACATACGGTAGGTGTTTTTTTATGAGCATCTTCATCTAGCTGACATAACTCTCAAATATACGCCTGTTTATAGTTATAATAAAACTAATCATTTTAGTGTTGAGTAAACTGAAACACATGTTCTTGTTTCATGCTGTTTGCCTAATCGTAATTTTTATTATATTAGACCATAAATGTAATGAGGTTTTTATATTTGAAAAAGAAAAATAAATAAATTAAAAAATAGTTCAGTATACGCTAGAGGATCGAGACTAATCATTCTTATGAATATTAATGCTAAATAAATACATTTTTTATAAAAGAAAATAAAACCTGTCGCACTATTGGTTTCCCTGTCTGTGTTTAAAATAAGTTAAGGATTCTTCTAAATACGTATTACTTAGGATAACATTGAACTAAATGGCTAATACTGGTTGAAGTATTGGCTAAATAAATGACATCTAATTTAAATTTGAATATTTATAATATGTGCCAAAAGCAGGTTCCGATGGCGGAAGGTTATTGTTATATCTCACGCTATTAATTGCATATCCATTGTGGTGACACCTGGAATTTGTTGAGAATTTTTACTAATAAATGTAGAGGTATAAAATTTTTAATAAAAACCGGTTGTTTATTCTAATATTATAATGAGGAAAGATTTGATTGTTTATTTGCATTGAATAAGCTCTGAAACTAGTGGAATTATTTTAAAAAAAATTTCATACCTCATTCTCGGGTGACATAAACTATAATTTAGACGGGAGAATTCGCGGGAAAACATCTAATATTTATTATATTAGGCTTTCTTGATTTTGTCATAAGATTAAAAAATAATAATGAAAATCTTAATATCTATTATGGGGTAATTATATAGTATTGTTTTTAAATATTAGTCGTTTTCTCGCGACTTTGTAAAATGATTTAATTTTAGTAATCATCATCGCTAGAATACTTATTTTTACTAACCTAGAATAAGGCATTGTTTAACTAGGAAACGCCTAATCTTATGAATCGCCGAAGCAGACTAGTTTAATTCCAAGTAAACATTTATTATGTTCCCTTGACATATTTGTGACCTGTATATTACATAAATATCTAGCGCAAGATAATGCATGTCATAACTTTAGACGTGCTTTATATCGTCAGGTGGTTCCTAGATATTAGTGAAGTGCATTTTCACCTCAGGCGATTCTTGAATATTTTAAGTTTAACGAAAACGGCTACATATGCTCCTTCTTTAGGCCTTCCCCATGATTAGGATTAGAATCCAGTCCATGGTCTGGACCATGGATCATGGACTGGCACGCCCTAATTAGTCTTTTGAACGACGGTAAGGTTCGAAATAAGAAATTGTTGGTCGCCTATCCTAGGTGCTCGATGACATTGCGTCATTCGGTAGCGTATACGGTTTGCGATGCGGAAGTTAAGCAACTTTCCCAAGGGTTGGTAACAGGATGGGTGACTAAACAATTATTTAACTACTGCGCCACCGAGTTTTTCAATGTAATGTTATCTTATTATTAATACTAAATCAATTAATTAATGTTTGGATCCTTATTAGATTATAAAAAAAAACGTGAGTGGTAAAGGTAAATGTTGATAAGTTGTTTGTGTTTACTTAACTATACACAAAACAATCCTGCCTCATCCATATAAACGCGGTAAAGTCAAAAAGTTCTAACCAATTTATAAGATTTTTACTAATGAACGGTAATTAATAAAAAAGATTTTGTTGCATATTTATTAAAGTAATATGTATATTGGAAGAAGAATAATGATTTGTAAGGTAAGAAAGAGTCTTCTGCTGTTATCTTGCATCGGATTGTATTTTTGTAAAATTGTTTCCAACTTAGTCAACATCGAATTTATCTATCAACATATGTGTCAAAGTAGTACAATTAAACGAAATATCGGCATATTATTCTTTAATATGTCGTATTCTATGGTGAGAGTGTTGGCGGTCGCAGCTCTGTTTGGTCACCGCTCATTCATAAATGTATTATCATTATATCTAAAGTTACTTCTGTCGTATGCTTAATTTTTTACATATAAAATAATAGAAGGAACACGTTATGCGTAAAATGATTTACGAATGAATTATAATCGGCATTGGCTGGTAACGATAACACCTGTTAATCCGGTTATGCCAAATTAGTTGGGTGACACGTGAAAGTATTATGTTGACATTGAACTCCACCATGGGAACATCGAAGAAGATTGTGCAGGTTATGTGGTGTCAAATCGTATATCGCTTAATCCTACAAATATTATAAATGGGCAAGTTTGCGAATGTACGTAAGTTTGTTACTCTTTCCGATGATATTTGGTATTCGAATAGGTCAAAGCTTAGATTGACATTATAAGTTACTTTTATCCCGCTAAACGTTACCCTAGGGTTATCCCTAAATAAATGTACTGTCAAAGTCATTATGTAAAACTCGCTTCACCAAAGCTAATTTAAAATAAAGTAACATTCTAACAATCATTCTCCCAACAATTTTGTTAATAATCTTTTTTATTGAAAAAGTTTTTATTCTGTATCTAAAAATTTCAATTTCGCATGAAGCCTAGTTTGTTATAAGAGGAACAGTCAGTTGCACAAACAAATGTCCATTTAAATTTTCATTTGTTTAAAGCGTCATTACCTATACAAATTTGACATTCATTAGGCTTTAAGGTGTCATTAAACCTAAATGGACGTTTGCCCAACTGACTATCTATTATAGTCATTCTTTTTTATACCTTTTTTCGAACAATTGGACAGGATTTAAACTATAAGTGGTACAAATTAACATGACACCTGAATGCCTATTATACATATTTGTCCTCGAAAGACAATTCAGAAAATTTCAAATGTTTCTTATAATATTGGTAAAATCATATGCGTTGAGATTTTCTGCTGATCAAAGGCAAGGCATTGTCAAGTTCTACCTCCGTTGCATCCATAGATTATCGACAAATGCCGTTTCTTTGGGATCGTATTATCATTTCGAAAATAGACGAAATTGCGTTTTTGGAGATATAGAATTGTTATCATCATCATCATCAGCACTTTTACGTCCTCACTACAGCGGCTGTGGGCTTCGTTATGGATGGTTAAGGAAAATGGACCATGAGTCTCCACGCCGGCCTAATGCGAATTGGAGGGTACTAACGACTGTAATTGCAGCCAGGACCAACGTCTTAATGTGCCTTCCGAAGCACGAAGTAGCTCGATATAAAATTTTTTTCGTCATCCATCCCGTAACCGACCCTTGCAAAAGTTGCTTAACAAGAAACATCGCGGGCCGCAGCTTTTATCCCCTACGCCACGAAGCTACTATAATTCCTATCAGTATACTTAAAAGTAGATGTATTTGAGTTAGTTAAACAGAGCTTAGAGTCTAAATAATTAATATTACACTAATTCTAAATTTGAAAGTAAAAACATAATATCTTCGATCTATTAAAATGATAGTAAGAGATTTAAATTTTGTTTAATTGTCCTTCCGTCTGTTTTTCTTTCATTATCGAACTGTTAATGCATTCTGCCTCTATTCGTTTTGATCTTATTTGCTGCTGAAATTTCAATGAGAAATGCAAACTTTTTGGTAGCTTTATGCGGGTTGTATTAAAAAATAATTAATAAAAAATACTCACAGCACTATTTTATGTAACGTGAAAATATATTAAGACGGAAGTGTTTAAAAGTGGTAGTGGCAAGTGGTAGTTTATATTAACGTTGCCACGGTGTTGCTTTTTAATAACTATAAAGCAGTCGCAAATTTAAGAAAAACCCAATATTGTGATTCAAAATAAAATAAAAAAATAGTTTTCTATGAATGTAACAGTTCATATAAAATTTTGTAAAAACCTTAAAATTTCAAAAGCTCTACATACACAATGGTTGATGATTGATTTGAAATCAAGGCTTTCTTTTAAAGTGACTGGTTCACATGCAATTTATAATATATTTACAATACTGTATTAAATCCTAGAACAATTAATTATTTTAAAGCTATTTTTTTTAATTTAATTTCAAGGAAAAAAAATACAAATCCAGGTAGCAGTCCTGGTAATAACGAATTATACATAAGACTTACACTTATCGCGTATATGCATTCGCGTTAATAGTTTAGTGAAACTTTTAATTTTAAGTTTTTTATTTATATAATTTCAGTAACTTTCTTCAACATGTCAAAATTGGGGGTTACATAAATTACATTATTATTTACAAACTTACCATTTTTCTTTAAATCCCGATGTCAAATTAGACCGTAACGATACGGCCGCTCATCGGCCCGTTGCGCAAGAGTTCACACGCGACTATGCCAATACTATTCACCACTCGCGTAATTTATTAATACTCTAACATAGAAAATATATGTACGAAGAATAACAAGGATCCTCGCACTCACTGTTTTACCTATAAATAAACAACTGATACTGATCATCTCATATAAAATTCATACGTTTAAAGAATTATAAATTAGTTAATCCAATTCTAAAAATATATTGTAGATTTTGTGTCGTTTATTAACAGCTCATATTTTTTTTATAATTTTCCATATAAACACAGAATAAGTATTCTTAAAATAATTGAAGTTTGCAAGATGGCTAATATTTTTATCGTTTGTTTAAAGCCTTGGTATTTAAAATGTAGCCTTAAACCAGAGATATCGCCTCTAATTAAAATTAAACCATCCGAAATTGAGAGATGATTACAAAGGATAATAAAACAGTGACAAATATTTTTTAATTATAAAGTACACTTATCTCTACAAGTTTTATGGATAATATCAAATTATAACTAAAGAGTATATAATATATACCGACTGGTCAACCATTCTAGATATTCTAAAATCACAACCTCTTATTCAATTTGATAATATTCTTCTCTGTAGGTAAAACTTATAAGCCGGGGAGCAAATTTTTCTAAGCATTGGTTTTAATACGTAAAGCAGAAACTTTGGAGTTCGTAGTATGAAATTTTGGCACAGTAAAAGTTTGTATGGAGAAATATGATAATTCTTAAAAATAAATTACATTAATAAAATCGAATTACACATACCTTACTAACAAATTTTACAGACATTGCCATGCATTTGGCACTTTTTTACTGAGCGTCAAACAATATTAAAGATGTAAAAAAATTCATAACTTATTTATGTTTTTTAATAAATTATTTTTTATTTTAATAAATTAATCATAATAATGAATATGTTCTATGGAAAAACATATTTGAGAACAACGCATTAAATGACGAATCTGCGAATATCTAATCTATAGCTTATCGTCTTTTCGTATATGTTGTGTTTGTTTTGTGTCGTGCAATCCTTGTTAATAAACATAAACGTGAAAATTATATCAGATTATTCTAGTCGATATTTTTGAACTTTTTAAAAGTTTTTTAAATCTGTTCTTTTATAGCAAATCACATGAACAAACGGAAGCATTATTTACACAGTAGACAAATTAATCACCATCTCAACACATTATTATTTATAAAAAATATTTTGTTCATCTGAACATATTAAGAATATTAAATAATATACTATAGACACTTAAGTTATTAATTTATTTACCAACATTTTCCACAGTATTTAGTTGCATATTTGCGATAGCATATAGAATGTAAGGCAAGATTGAATAGGTTCCTTCTGGACAAGCTCGTCTCACCCTAGATTTCTTTCGTGTCCTAGGGCTAGATTGAGGTGAGGAGAGTGAGCTCATTACAAATAAAAAATCAAAAAGATCTACTTATTATAATAACGTTTAATTGACAAAAAGGGAAATACATCAAATCTGTTATATTTGAAGATTTCAATAAAATGTTCGTGTGGCTTGAGCTGCTAAAGTGTGGTATGGAATGAAATTATGAAATATATCTACTTATTTCTTAAAATTATTGAATGGTTTGAAAAAGCAAGTAAGTAAAAACTACCAATGTAGATTGACTTTTAATAAACTACATTTATAGTTGTAATCATAAATAATATTGTGCAAATAAATTAAAAAAGTGAACTTAGAACTTAAAAAGAACTTAAAACTTAGAACTTAAAAAAGTGAGATATAATACTTAACTCAAAAGCGACTTATTGAAGAAAAAGGAGGTTTTCTGTAGATTACTAATTTAATGATAGACGCTCGACTTCATTTGCATTTAGTTGAATAAGTCGCTTTTGAGATAAGTATTATTTTTCACTTTTTTTTAAAGTTTGAAGTCGGTTCTATTTTTTTAAGTGATATTGATTTTTTTTATATAATAGATAACACTAAAAATACTTTTCTGAAAACTGCGTCAAAATCGCACATACATACATACATATATACATACAGGTGAAACTGAGAACTTTTTTTAAGTATGTTAAAAATAATCACGTTTTCGTTAAAACCTAAAAGAATTAAAACCCAAATTGAACGCTCCTGCCATCTTCTGACATTTAACATTAATAAACTACTCAATAAAAGCGTCAAAGAGTTTGTATTTCTCATAAAATATTATGTTCTTTTGCAGTGATATGTGAGATGTATAATACGAATTCGGTTTATTTTAGATGTCATAATTAAATATATTATGAAATCTAAAATAAATGTCCTAATTAATAGGCAAATTAAATGTATTTCGACTGCATTATTTTATGTTTTAAAAACAGGTTCTCCGATAAGCGAAATATAAGTTATATTACTGGTAGATAGGAACACAAAAACTGTAAAATGCATTTCCCCCGTTTTGATAATGAAGGTAATGCTCCTAGAAAAAACCGTATTTAACGTAGCCCTTCTTCATTAAAAACACTGTTAAGGTTTATACGTAGAAGACGTGCCATTATAAAAAAATACATATATAAAAAAAAAAACACGCTACGGCGCGTTCTTCTTAAAATACTCGTAACATAACACAAAAAAAAATCAATAACTTTATTAAATGCCCACTTATAATTTTATAAGCTTACCTAACCTAACCTAATGTAGAAAAAGCTACCAGAATAAATCTCACTAGATGACTGTTGTTTCATCATCATATCAATCTTACGACGTCCACTGCTGAGCATAGGCTGCCCCATAAGTCTCTACGACGACCGGTCCTATGCTGCTCGTATCCAGGCATCTTCCCGCGAGTTTTATAAAATCGTTGGTTCTCCTGGTTGGGTGCTGTTGAGCGCCGTACGGCATGTGGTCGCTATTCCAGAACCTTACGACCTCAATGGTCATCAGACCTTCACGTTATGTGTCCCACTACTACTTCAGCTAAGCTTTGCTTTGACGATGATGTAGTTCTAATGACTAAGACCTTGGCAGACCAGCATGCTTTTAACTTTTAACGGAATTGCAGTCGATCGACATTAAAATTGTGAAGTTGCGTACTTTTGATTTGGTACACTAGCGCCAATTACGTGGTTATTTAATGAACTAATTAACACTGAGTAAGTATGAAGTTTATATTTCAAGAGTACGAGCTAAGATTTGATAAAAATTAGGTCTAAATTTTTATGTCAATGGATTGGATTGAAATTGACATTGAGATTGCGTTTAAAAGTAAACCTGCCGAATATCTTGAAGTAGATCTAAGTATTGTTTCCCAAAGGGATGGGTCTTAAGATGAACATTGGAAAGGCAAACATTATGTCAACGGCTCATGTTTTGGTCAAAGCAATGTATATGCTCTTGTCTTATATTCAATATAGAAATAAACATGATATTTTTTTTTAGAATGGCGACCTTTAAAACTCTTTGAAATAATTTAGCTGGATAATCTGATTTAGTCTTGCTTTATACAAACATAGTGTCTAATCATAACTCATTTATTCAATTTACTCTATTAGAATATAAAATTACACTTAAGTAAATATTATTTATTATTTTTTTTATCTCAAAATGTAATTAATGAATAATTTTAACGACTCTATTATTAATATTTTGTTTATATACCTAACATTTTTGATTATTCCTTCAAACAAAAGATTATCTTCTTAATTATTCATATTACCATCTTATTGTCATAAAGAATAAAAAATATGAATATCTAAATAATAATGATAGTGCGGGTTTACATGTACAGGTTTTATTTTAACAAATTCACTACACACACAGTAGGATAAATTTAATTCCTGAAAAGTATTAATTCTAAATTTCAATCGATTACTCATAATAGAGCGATCATAGTGTTATAATAATAATAAAAGTGGCAAAAGTTGCACATTTGCCACTTCAAAACTCGAGAGCTACTGTGGAAACACGAAATTACGTCTATTTGAAACCCCAATACGACTCCAATAAAACGAATTTTCAAATAAAATGTTTATTTAACCATGTGACGATTAGTATTATATATGTTTGTCAGTTATAACGTCACTTGAGTACGTGACCGATGATCCATGTCGGAGTTTTCATTAAAAATGAATAAAATAATTATATGTACAAAGGCTGTTCAATAAGTCTTGTCGTATGATCTTATGATATTATATTTTCTCAAAGTAACGTCCTTCACATTGAATACATTTCATCATACGCTTAAATTGTATTTATACAAGGGTGTATAAAGTAAATATATAAAAGTAGCGATTAGAGATGGCCTTATGCCTATGGGCGTTAAATCATACGTTGGCAGTGATAGGCCAACACAAATTAAAATTAGTACTAGTATGTAAGTGAATGCAAAGCTGATGATTGTCGAATCCGTATATTATATTGTACCGTTAATTTACGAAATAATGGCATAGTGTTTAGACTTTCTTAAGTGCTCTGTAACAGCCTAGACTGAATAAACAAATTTGTTTTGGTTTGATGACGGCTGACAAAGAAGAATTGATGAAGAGGACACTGTATATATTACCAATACAAATAATTAGCAGGGAGATAGATTATGTTAATAATGAAGTCTGTGCCTGCATTTTGGGTTTTTTGCTATAACCTAAAATTTTTATTAGAAGCAAATATTATAACTATTTTAACACACGGTAGTATACACAATTTAACATTCAAATACCGGAACTACTTATAACACTTCTGCATATTTTATTATATATCTAAAATTATGTTGATATTTAAAATAATAATCGTTTTTAACTTTAAATTTGAATATATGATTATGTATTTTAGCCAGTTTTACGATCGGCAAAATACAAAATAATAATGTGAGCTTTGACATGTTAATTGAATTTTTACTGTCGTTGAAGGTTTGTTTTTATGTTTGATGTAGGTTGTACTCTATATGAATGTTGTATAGCTGACTCCTCAACCCGGCTTTGCCCAATAACATAATTGAAGCAGAGAGCAAATTGGAAATAGGATAATGAACGATAACATCCTCAAAGTAATGTGTTTATTTATAATATAAAACATATATATCATAGACACGGTAAAAAATGTTTTAGGGTTCCGTAGTATACAAGTTATAATTTTGCCATGTCCGCCTGTCTGTCCATCCGCGGTTTAGCTCATAAATTATTGGGACTAGAAAGATGTAATTTTGCATGGGTACGTTAATTATGTCAGAGTGGTAAACTATAATTGTGCAAAAAAAAAAAAAACTTTTATAGGTCCTCCCCTTCATGTAAAATGGGATGATAAAATTTTTATTCGTTTTTCTAGTCATGTGGGATAGGTCTTTCAAAAACATTGGGGGTGTGTTAAAGCCGTTTTTCGATTTAGTTTTTGTGACTTATAAAGCTTTAAAGAGCTAATTTTCGCCGGAGTCAAATATCACTCTCTCTACCACCTAAACGGTATTTGGTAAAAAATCAAACGTAACGGCATTAGAATAATGAAGTTAAAAGAAAAACTATCACAGTTAAGTTGGCTTTACAAGTTTACAACTTGAAAATTTCAAACATTTCCATAGAAAACAAAAAAGGTATTTTTTCCTTTTTTACGGATAATCCTAAGTAAGCATTCATGCGTGGGTTCGAGTTGCACTTGGCCTGTTTTTTGTCAGAATGAAAATAATTTCTATTAGATGATGGATAATAAAGACTAGTACAAAATGTTAGCATACTTGTATTAGTAGGACACTTTTGTATAAGTTTATGCATATTCCATTGTTGAACACAAAGTTGCACCTTAAGTTACGACAATATGTCAAATTTCCAGTGGATTTGAACCTCTACCCTCAATGTATTGAGGTTTAAAATCGGGTGAGGAAACTAGGCAGTTTTGCATAACCTAACATGCTGATGACTGTACACACAGCAGCATGTGAGCAGCACTGCAATAAATTTTGAACTAAACAATTGATAGGCTTAAAACTGATTGGAAAAATTTGGTCTTTTAGATTTAATGTTTTGTTTTAACATAATACATCAGCAAATTTTAATTTGCTTCATCATAAACTAGCTTTTGCCCGCGACTTCGTCCGCGTGGTTAGTTACTTTGGACAAAATATATTTGACTGATAATGAGCTGATGATGAAATTACCTTGATGTTTAACTTCGAAGATACTACAACAAAAAAAAAATAACAAATATCCAATATGTTTTATCACATTCATCGTTGAAAACTTTAGAGATATTAATTCAATCCAATCCAATTTGAAATACAGATGTAAAAAACAGTTCTGAAGTTTACACAAAATTTAATAGAAAACGTAATCTATGCAAAATTCTTTGAAAGAAAAGTTAGCGCAGATTACTTTTGAATAAACGCCATCAACTAAGCAAAGCTTAAATTTCTTACTACATTTTATTTTAAAACTCAATCTTGAGTAAAACAGGGCGATGTAGAATACTTAACGCCATCTAGTACGTATAAAAATATTTTTTCTTTCGTAAACGAAATTACTTTGAGTGCACTTTAGGATTCTAAAGTGCAAGCAAGCAATAATAATTTGTTGCTGTTAAAAATATCTTAAAATGTATCCAATACTGTCTAATACTGTTAACACACCTTATGTGTTTATCTATCAGTTAGACGGTTTTCATAATTATTTAAAATGAGAAAAAGTTCATCTATACGTATTCAAAACTCAGAAAATAAGAACTTAAATAAAATAAACTAGTAAAATTTAGATTGACTACGATTGATTGTTAAAAACTTAAAATCGGAAAATATTGGTATCTAATGAATATATGAATGAAAAGTTCTATTGATGCTATATTTTTGGAACCGACCCCATTTGGCGTTGACAATCTTATATGAAGTACAATATTCGGCCATCTTACGTCTGCGACTAAGTGATTTTAAAGAAAAATAATTTAAGCGTGCCTCATAGGTAGTAGTAGTAATAGGTAGCTTCGGTCTTAATCCAAATTTTGTACTTCGAAAGTGCAAAAAATGCCTCTGAATGGATTCATTTCTATTAGTATGATTGTGGTAGTACGGATTACATACTACAGAACAATACTCAAGAATGCTCCTTACTAAAGACATAAATAATATAATAATACATTCCGCCCTTCAAATCGGCCATGTCATTCTGCATATAAAACCTAGTGCTTTGTTAGCTTTTGAGATTATTTATTTATTCAATATTTATGCCTATAAAATAGCAAATGGCTGACTTAATGCAAAAAAGGCATTCTCTACCAGTCAAACCGGTGAAGGTGTACAGAGCATTCAAAAGGCGGTATCATTAAAAGAACAAAGTTACAATTTCTAACTAGTAATACCAACAAAAATTATATATAAAATACAAATAATTATATATTTGGTTCATGTTAGAAAAACAAAAGAGGGGATGTTTAAGCGCTTGTACGAGGATAACCTTAGTACTGGACGGGAGGAAATTTTTTTGTCGGTACATAGCTCCAAGAGTGCCATTAACTCGTCTACTGACACTATCCAAGTGCCCCTTCCAAGACAAAGTACGGTCAAAGACAACACCCAAGTTTTTCATGTTTGAAGAATAAGAAATTACCACCCCATTATATAACAAAGGCGGAGTTGTATTCAAATTAAGTAACGAAATCAGCCTTGGACTACCGATAATGATTTTTGTATGTTAATTTTAATGTCTAGCAAAACACCGAGATGCCTCACCAAATCTTGAGGCTGCAGTTTACATTTGTTTATGTTATAGGGAAATAATAATGGATTTCGCTTTTTATGGAAACTTATGATGTGCCATTTTGATATATTCAGTATCATATAATTATGATACACCATTCATAAAGCAGACCAATATCCAGCTGTACTGTCACGGTAGATTTTAATGTCATCAGGGTATGCTAAACAGTTACAAGAGATAAAATTCAAAACGATCATTAATGAATAATATAAACAATAACGGTCCGAGGATCGATCCTAAAATGGAACGGAATAAAATCCACATACTGATACCAAATGGGCACGATTAGTGAGGTACGACTCCAGCCATTGCAGGATTGATCCGTGAATTCCCTGGTGATACGTTTAACGACAGAGTGTGGATTGGAAACTGTCTCCCTTAAATAAATTCATTCTTACGGTTGCTAATGTTTTGTTTAAAATAAAAATTAACATGCTTATATACTACACGCTCAAAAATTTTTATAAAACAAGATAAGTTGCTAATTAGTCTGCAGTTTTTCATATCCATTTTGTCTCCCGACTTATACACTGATTCCAATTTTGTTAATTTCCAAAGTTTCGGGAAACAACTAGAACACGCTATATCCTGACCATTATAAGCTAAAACATTATAGAAATACGTATGGCTAGGTACGTCTCTAGTTGCTTTTTACTTTAAGCATAACTCCAGAACTTTTTCATGTCATCTCTATTTAATAATATGAATTTTGACTAATACTAAGTGCATTCTCAGCGTAAATTTACTCCAAAGCTAACCCTTGTTTATTAATAACACTGAAGTTTTGTGAGTAGCTATAATCGGGGGACAAACTTAGTGTTACACTAGGACATTTTATTATAATATATTGTACAGTTTGGTACAGCTACAGAAAACCAACAAGCTGAACGAAACGAACAAGCTGAAAGAAAAAAAAAAGCTGTGCCTTTTATCAATAAAAAATAAAAAATCAATTAAATAAAAAAAATATTAAGGAGATAATCTAGCAATACAATTCCGAGTGGCTTATACTCTGATATCAAGGTCCAGCCATCTTTAAAATCTTGGGTTCGGTTCCCGAACCGAACCAACTTGAGTTGGGGATGAGCTTTTCTATACTGCCTCGGGTCTGAGTGAAGTGGTATTTTCGTTTCAGATGACCATAATACAAGCGCTTTAATTACCTGATTTGGGATCAACTATGTTAAAGAAAAGTCTCAAACTCGACATCAAAAACCTCATCGCAGCTGCAATGATATAAATATTATCTTTTCAGGTACCTCGATTTTATTTGATTGAATCTCTACGCACAGCGTAGCGCTCGATGTCGAGTATTATACCAGAATTATATGTATATCTGCTGAGTAATTTGTGTGGTGTTGTCTATCTATATCTATTGATAGTACATATGGAATACAAAGAATAAAAAATAACAATAAACTCATACATACAAATCACTCGTAAGTATATAACAAAAGTTGTCACACTGGTGGGACAGCAAAGATACGCTTGTATCAATTTATAAGCAAATGCAATCAAAACATTATAGTTTAGATTTTTATCAGATTAAAGCATTCAGATGCAAACTACTATCAATATTTAAAATCAAAATGACATGTAATTTATGGGAAATCACCTTAATTTATATTATCAGACTTTTATTTTATAAAAAACATATGAGCATTACATTTTTTATGATTATAACTAATTCCTGTAAAAGAAAATGTCATTGTTTTTTAGTGTGACGAAACCGCGACGAAAGTTAGAATCATAATAAATTAATATTTATGCAAAAATAAAGAAAATATAATTATCTGTAGTTAAATTTTGAACGGTCCCATTTTTTTTCTATGCAATGTTGATCTTGAGGTATCAAATGAGATACTCTAACAAATTGTCGAAGGTTGCAATTGAGAGTTAAAATATGTTTATTTAACAATTACCACCATTCGCGATCAAGGCAACATTATAAGCATAGGACGATAAAATACAATAAAATATGCGTATAAATTGTTACAAATAAAAGGATTTAAAATATTTCACGTTTTTGGAGTTCGCGGTTTCAGTTTCTCTAATTATACGTGTCTTTCTGTCTCGTCTTGTAAATTTCGTCTCGTTTTCTCATTTTGTTTATTTATGGTCTTTATATTTCCCATCGTGTGAGGAATGGGAAAATAAACTAAAAAAAACAATCCTATTTACCGTAGTGTACTGAAACATATTTGACTGTATGAAAGTATTAATTAACATTATACATTCACAATTTCACGACTGCAGATAAAACCGAAATCATCAGCTTAACGTGCTTTCCAAACACGAATATGCTCTTGATAATAAATTATAATAAATTAATAATAAATTGGTCACCTATGACCGGCTTTTGCTAAAGTTGCTTAACTTTCTTATTGCAGACTAAACGCGCTAACTATTGAGCCAACAAGTTCTTCAAGGGTGTGCTTTATGTCATCAAATTGTAATGTAACCATTATCATTGAAAACCTTAGTTTTCCCATGTAATAACATTGGCTTCGATTTAGTTGACATTGGATTCAATCAAAATGCACTCAAATTTCAACACCGTATTGAAATTTGAGTGTATTTTTATTGAATTGTTGGTAGGGTTGCTGATTACAAATTTACGTAAATTTTAATGTTCTTAAATATTGAATTAGTTTTAAAAAGATAAGAAATCTAAATATGTATATTTATTATGTTTTTATGTAGTATAAATATTAGATTTACGACTTTATTCATGACCTACGGAATTGATTTAGTTCAGGAATAAAGTCAGTCACGATTAATGACATCGATGTTAGTCGTAATTCACGGGAGACAATCTCGAGGTAGCAGTTCCATCTATTGTGTTTGAATGTCGTGGAATTAATTACCAAGATGCTTTGTTTATATCACCAATATCTAACGATAATGAGAAATAAATAATATAATATTATTATTTATATAGCGTATTAATAAATATTTCAACTATAAAGATGTACTACTATAAAATATAATTTTGTTATTAAAATATATAAGAGTGCAAAAAAGTTTAAGAGAGGGACGATATTTTATCTTCGGCATATTTGCAATTAAACTGTATAAATCATATTTATTAAACTACTCCGACACTTTTACCTATACATGTATACTGTTGTCATAAAATAGTTCATTATCATCTACTTTTTTACGTTCCCACTTCTGGGGCTCAGGTCTTTCTTACGGTTAAGGAGGAAGGGTCATGACCCAATCTGCTAGCCCAATGTAGATTGAAGGATATTATCGACTTCAAATGTAGCAGGGACCAACGGTTTAACGTTTTTTATAATGCTAGATAGGCAAGCACTTGACCACTGATCTCCTGATGGTAAGCAATGCAATGGTCTAAAATGGAGTGTGCTTGCCTAGAAGGAAGCGATTCACTCTTGACTTGAAGAGTCCCATATTGTATTTGTCCGGAAACAGCGAGTCTGGTAGCGAATTCCACGGCTTCCTTCCGAAACACGGGCTCGAGATTATATATTTTTTGATCCTGTGACCGACCCTTGCGAAAGTGGGTTAACAAGGAAAATAAATTAGTTCAGTAAGTATTACGCCGTTAGTGCACCGACAACACAGAAACATCTGCGAAACTATGTGAATGCGTACAAGATTGTCAATTTGAAGAATCAAAATTTGTGTCAACATTCGGATAGTCATCAGAGATAGGAAAGGGCCAAATATCTGCGTACTGATAAGAACGCAGCTATTTAATTGAGCTAATAATAGACCGAGACAAGCACATGTCAAAAATTGCCTAACTAATAAGATTTCGCAAATGTTTCACATTCGCATGCGATTGCGTCGGTGTACTAACGACGTTAATGTAGGCTTATAATGGTACAATCCATCGACACTGTTAATCGAGGGTAGGGTTCCTAGTTTAAACGTCTTTTAATTTTCTAATCATAAATAACATTATTGAATAAGATCTTGTTCGTAATTTGAAATTGTTGGTATATGTCAAAAATTTATTTCGAATATCATTTTTTCAATGTTAATGGTCACTAAAACATTAAATATATTATTGTTACAGGTAAGTATTTGTGACAATCATTTAAAGAGAAATCAATTATAGTGTATGTACCTATTTTAGTTTACGTCGATCGTATAATAAGTCGCAATTCCGCTAAAGAGGTGTAAGAGAGTTTTCTATATAAAAACAGTTACCTACAATGTTAAACAATTACTTACAATTTATCTATGATCGAATTATTGTATTTTACTAAAAACAAAACTGCTTTATATCTTTAACTTTATATATCATATTTGTTTTACAATAACCGTTTATAGTAAATTGAACCTTATTCATGTATTTTTATTTCAAACGCACGAATACCTTTTCAGCGCAGTAATTGAGGCTTCGGTTGAGTTTTTTTATCAATTTTCACTACAAAAAAGAATATAGTTAATATAGTTAAATTTAAGGGGCAAGCTTTTGAACCTTTTTTTTGGGTCCGTGCGGATGAAGAGTTCCAGACACGCCGCTTGACAGGCGGCAGAGACAGTGCATACAACATTTAAAGCTCGAGAGGGATAGGCGACAGGGAGTGTATGGTTCTCCATCCACTCGGGCCCATCCAAAGGCTAGTCAAAATGTGGCATACCCACTAAAACCTCTCCGGCGCATCCTCACTTCTGAGGGAAGGGCGTGGGATGCAGCAGGGACTACTCCCGACGTTTGGACCCCCCGAAGTGGTGGTCGTCGCTAGTGGGAAGGAATATGCTAAGGTCCAATATCTAAGGAGTACCTAGGACCTATGGTAGTTAGCATTAGTAAATACAAACAGTGATATAAACGGCTCTATACATAAATAAACACCTATAAACGTCTACCGGAAATGTTTTTAGTTAAGAAGTAATATTACTCAACAGTAATCAAAAATAGATTACTGAATAGTTTTGGATAATTTGGTGTACTGTTGACCTTTAGTGAAAATTCAATTCAATATTCTGCAAGGATTTTGTGACTTATTGTGTCTTTATTCAAAATCATTTTGGTTATTACTATTGATACCCGACAAACAAAAAAATAAAGCTTGGAACAAAAGTCCTTTTAACACTAAACTTGTAATTGAAAACAAAAATAAAGCGAATAGCTTTTGAAGTATTTAATTTTGACACTAGATTTGTTATATTCACTTTTAAACTATCGCTCTGCACTATTAAATACTTATAATACCAGGTATTGGACGCGTTTTATTTGTTGTCCAATCCAAGTGATTTTAATTTATATTAAACGGAATTTTTAAAACAAATATCGTAATAGATGACGTAGTTCTTATAAAGGTATGAAAATAAACATATTGGAGGTAGTACATCTACTTAACGCCTTCTTAGTCACCACATTAAATGTAAAATATAAGGTAATTGCTCATGAAAACACGCTTTAGTGACAGTCGTTTTATTTACGCTTTAGTAAATTTGCTAGGACTATAATAATAGGCATTTTTTTATTTCCAATGAGGTGAGGTGCATTTATATCGGGAAAACGTTCCAATTATTGAGAACTAAAGTAAATAAAATCAATAGAAAGAGATCTGGTAGATGATAGAAGGGGCTAACTATAATTGTCACTATAAATTTATTGTAATTAAATTTATTATTATTTTTTGTTGTAATATTGCTGATCTTTAGAACTGACATTATGTCCCGATTATAATCTATAATATTGTGTAATTGATGTATATATATATTTTCCAATGGTCATTATCAGTATGTCATGTCATCTAATCTCAAAAACATTTGATTTTACACAGTTGATTGAGCTGATTATCCATTAGGCAAACTAGGCCGTGAGAACACTCTAGAGGTATAAAAAAGGGTATTACGTCGTCGTCTTTTTACTAAAAAACATTCTAGGCACTAACAAGTCGCAGGGATTTCTTAGGAATTTCATCAACTCAGGGGGATTGTAAAATATTAACTCTATTATAAAATTTGCCTAAAGAAATTAATTGATTTGGTAATTGGTGTCTTAAATGTTATTTATTCATAATACTCATGAATGAAACATCAAGGGTTTGTGTAGGTTGTATCTTTGCAACTTAACTTCACAAAAGAGTTTGAAGTTGAAGTTACTATTGTGCGAATTTCACAGACTAGGTACTTAATGACAGTAAAATATTCATTTCAAGCCTACTTATGATAATTTTTAAGTCAACCGAATTATTTTCTTATGTAAAAATGCAATTTACATAAGATCTATTGAATCTCAAAATAAGAATAATTGTCAATAAAGTAGAGCATATGCTATCAGACAGATAACACTCACTGTTTATCAAAGGCCCCATCCAAAAAAGAAGGTAGTTGTCAAACTATAATTTGAACAAAACCTTTCTTAGATTTTTTCATGAAATGAACTAGAAAAATCAGTTAAATTCTTACAAATACTCGTAACATAAAAGTATAGCTGTGTATCAGTTTTTATGGTTCTAGTGTTTGTATTGGGGATTGGCAAGGATTAGTATCTAAAAACAGTATTAATTAAACTTAAAACATACCCTATATCATCTAATAACGTCCGAAGAAAAAAATCATTTTTGTTTATTGTCACTTAATCCATAATCTAATTGATCATGTCAAGTCAAATAGTTTGTGGAGAATGAATAGTAGTAATATCAGATAGGAGATCGCTCTCTTGTAGCCTAATGTAAAGCTTTCTATAATACACTTACGAAAGAACACAGGGATGCATGGAAATGTGTTATATGTAAGAGTAAGCAGCCAAGTTATCTTACCTATACTAGTTATCTTTTTATACTTATCGAACGCTTCCCGGCGATTCTGATCAGATCGTTGTCGGACCATCTTGTGGGATATCTGTCCATGGTCACCATTCGAGGACTTTATTATCTAATAGCCATCGTCCTAAGAACTATGTGCCATGCCCATTGTAACTATAGGTCACAATTTTTTGGGTAGTGTCGGTTGCTTTAGTTCGTCTGCAAATATCCCCATTTCTTCGATCTTCTCATTCAGATTATCCCTCAGTGACTTTGAGCCTTTTTATGAGACTCCGAGTTAGCGACTAGTGTCACTCATATATACTAAGTAGATATTTTGTGGCTATAGTTTACTGCTTCTGCTGCTATACATTTTTTTATTTATTATAAGTGGAGGTTTCATCTTCTTGGACTAAATCTACGCAATGTGAATCGGCGGGCACAATTTAGTGTTAGAATAAAAGTTGAGTTATGAAAAAAAAAACATTCCCAAGCTTATTATTGCACTGTAGATTTAAGAACTGATGACATAGATTATAGAATTTCACATGAGCTTGTTAGTAGTCTAGACATTAGATCCAAGAAAGATTTGAGACTTTTATTTAATCCGCTTTTTGGAGTTCATATTTTAAAGTAGCGCCTTGTCCGCCATTGAGCCACAACCTTTTGCAATCGGGCGACTGCTCCAATCTGTGGGTTTCCCGAGACTCAACAGTATTGACGATTTTTTCAAGCACATGTTACTTTTTACTACTAATTAGCATATTTTCATCAATGGTCAGACAATCCATCAAACAACAAACGAAAGAAATATTTTGAACTTTCGATTAAGATGAAAATTTATTCTAATTATTTTATTTGAACATTTATGCATTTATAACGGTATATTGATAAATATCTTTAATGAAAAATGGAGTTATTAAATATTTTTATCAATGTAGCATTGTTAATGCAAAATTGATCAAAACATAACATGTATATATAATATGTTTGATATTATAACACAAAAATCAGTAAATTAGATGTGCTGTTGGTTAAATGTAACTAGATATGCTTATGCTTGATGCACAAAAGGTTACGTATTTCGTCATGTCACGGTTCGGTTTTGCAACCATTTTAAATAAAATCTGACATAAGATTTTCAAACACACTCGTCCCGACTGCGCTGTGGACAATGCTCGAAGATTGCATAAGGCTTATAAACATGGCATCATGTCTTAAGAGGACTTATCAAGTAATATAGTTAATTTGAATTCAACAATTATATACTTTCTTTTTACAACTCTAGATATTTATTTATTTTGTGAAATAATTATAAATTTTAATTGAACATTGTGCTGAAAATTAAAAAATGTGAAAGGTAATATAATAAAAATAGGCATCAAATTCCCGCAGAAAATCTTTTTCATTTTTTTCCGAATGTTAAAGGACTTACTAAAATTATCCTTAATATCTTATTGAATAATATAGCCAAATCTGTCATTCAGCAATCATGCTTACGCTTACTAACAACTAGCATATATATTTTAATTGAATGTTTATCGAAAACAATCAGCGAATTAATACACATATAGCTACATATTTAAGAATATTTATACTCATAGCTATGCCATACAACACAAGATTGAAAGATTAGGGTTTTATGATTGCATTCTGTGGCCGTGTGACTTACACGCCGATTTCATGGTGTCGCCATTTTCGAGGTCCCTGTACCATTCTCGGTCGAGTCAATGCAGAAATGTGAACTTTTCTATATTGTCTTAGGAGGAGGTGTTTTGGTATACCTTCGTTGTTTCGGATTTCTTTAATATTAATATATATATATATAGGTTTATTTAATAATTATAAATAAGATTAAATAAAAAACTTCACATATGTAGGTCTGATTTTTATTATTTATGCTATGTTTCATAAAGTGATAATAAATTACAATATCCAACATAAAGGCGCGGACATATTATGGTTGTGCTGTGCGCCTTTACATTGGGTATAATTTCAGCTACCTCAAGCTCTAGTTGTGTGATATTTACATTTTTTTGTGTAGTCAGAAGTAAGAATGTGGAAAATTATAATTCTTATTTTATTTTTATAATGTGAAAACATTGTTCTTTCAATGAACATTATAAAAAAAAACTTTTCATAAAAAACCGTTGATTTTGACTTTTCCCTCATATTTCTGAATGCTTTAATAAGAAACGCTGTTTTTTCCCCGAATCTCTTATTTCAAATTTTCCAGCTAGCCATTTGATTCTATAAAGATAAAACATGTTCCTTAAGTTTATAATAACAGGTTCTATAAGTTATAAACACCTTTTGTTGTTGGTAAGTCATTTTCTTTTTATTGACGTTGCAGCTATAATGTTTTTTTTAAATTTTATTATTTTACTTCTGTAAATTCATAGCTTACTCGCTGTTCAATCAATGTACTAGTATAATGGCGAATTATTACATAAGTTTATAAATGTTCAGTTAGTTACGTCATTTTACCTCAAAAGGTGAAATTTTAACTTATGGGGATCAGTTGGGAACCCTCGGTGGGCGAGTTCGACTGGCACTTATGCGGTTTATAGAGTTCCGTGCTCAAAAAATAAAACCGGATTTTATTACTAAGATTTGCGGTCAATCCGTCAGTAACCAAGCCATATATCATTAACTGTGATAGTTATTGGTCAGTTGCATAAACGACCATTAAATTTTAATGACGTCTTTAAGCTCTAAAGAATGTCAAATTTCACAGGTAATGTCGCTTTAAACTAATGACAATAGGCGATTGTGCAACTGGCTGTTAAAGAGTTAAAAATTTTGAATATCTAATATTAAGGCTGCCGTTTGCTCATTTCTGATACGGAACCTTTAGCGCGCGAGTCCGACACGCACTTGTGCAGTTTTTCAGTCTAAAACGATTCTTAGCTTTTAATGTTTTTGCTTATTATATTAGAATTCGACGCAAGCATAAGGTCACGGGCGATAGCTTCATTGTTGAAACGCAATTCTTCACCTGTTACTTATTTGTGTTTTGGTAAATCATCTGCGGAGCCCATGACCCGCGCACACGAGTGAAGGCTAATTTAAAATTAAATATCAACATTTTATGATTAATTACTATTCTCAAACACAGAGGTTATACGAAATTAACGTCTATGTATTCTCGACTCTTTGTGTTTTTACAAGTGTATGAAACGTTGCGTGCTTTGACATTTACATAGGTTTACGAAATAACTTGAGCCGTTTTCCGAGCTAAGCAAAGGCCTAACGTTACTTAAGTATCAATAATTTTTAATGCTCATCCGTAGGTGTTAAGGTAAAGTGTACAACTTAATGCAATTTTAAGTCACATTCTTTCCTCTTCTTTGTTGTCAAAATATAGTTTTTTTTTTTAATATATATTATTAGTGTACACGGAAGTATACGCCCCAGATCTTAAAAAATATGTGTGAAGGAGGCGTGGAACATGTCTCCAAAGCGATGTGACCGAACAGTGTTAGAAGTGTTACAAAATAAACGGAAATATGTAATAATAATGGAAACTTAGAATCTAGAATGGAAAAATAATAGTTCATTCTAGATGTGTCAGATTGACTTGTGGTCAATATATCCTTATGATAGTCATTGATGGTTTTGTATTATTGTTTTAATGTTTTATTAAGATAGCGCAAAAAGAAAAAAAAATGAGGCAAGACATTGCGAGACAAATGATGACACATTTTTGAAAAAGATTAAAAAATATTTTTTTAGTTAACTACTCGAATATTATTATTATTGGAAAATCGCTAAATATCAGACCTCGGTAACAAAGTCAATCACATATTACAATACATCAATTTACACTATTAAAGTTATTGATATGAATAATTGAATGTAATGGTGAGGTGAAATCCAATATCGTTGAATTATAGAGCATTTTTGTGGATATAATTTTATAGTTTACTCAATAACTTTACTTTTACATTATGTTTATTAATTTTGAATTTTTTTACGAAAATTTTTTAGTTATTTGTGTCTTTTAAGAAAATATTATATATTGTTAAAAATACACCATCCACAACCTCATCATTATTAAAATCCATTTTGCAAGTTATTTAGTGATAAGGCTGCCAATTGGACGTTTCTTGTTTCCATTATATATATAAGTGTATTTTGTTTTGTTTGTCCAATAAAGAATATTCTATCTAACTACATTTTTATTTTGAACTTGACAATTTTTGGTTTACGCAACCTCCACTGGACGGGACGGAACTTTGACGGCTTTACTTGTTGCGTAGTCTATAAGTGTTATTGTAATTGTGCACCATTGATTTTATTTTTATTCGTGTGTAGTATGTTTGTTTACCTGCATGCATGCATCTTTTTAGATATTTTTTAAAGTAGGCATGTCACATTTAACTGAGATATTTTAACTTGCGATATGATACTATGACGAAAATAATAGCGTTCCGCAAAAGTCACACTTACACGGAACAGCTCCAGCCCAGCGATTGACTCGTCATTTAATTTGACCATTACATTGTGTTTCGTACAATATGAAAAGCTAATGGAGCTGTCAACTTTAAGTTGTTAAGTAGCATGACGAACTCGAGAAGGTTTTGTTACACCCAAATGTCACTTTTCTCGGGTGCGTCCATATCTCACTTTCAACTTGTTGAACGTGACGTTTGGTGTAGACTAGGGGGTCAATCTCAAATTTACAGAGGGTCATATAATAGATTTAGATCGTGTAGTAGGGCTAAGTTCAAATAATAAAAAAACAGAATTACTATTAGATAAGCACAAGCAAATTACATTTTCCCGCTCATTTAGGCTCGCGCTACTCTTGAAATTACCAATAAATTACCAATAAAGCGCGCGCACTTGCTTATTTTATTTTGTTATTTGATGTTTATTCTATCACTCGCATACAGCGTTCGCTAATCAACGATTGGTTCATACCACTCATTGCAGTCGAGCGAATCAGAAATGGCGAATTTTTTATGTCGAACTAAAGTCAGTAGAAAACGAGCACTCGACGTTAGACGTCTGATTCAAAAATAAAGCTCTAGGCTCATCGTTGTCGATAGCAATAGTTAGCGACTCGCGGTCTTCGGGCTTGCGCCTCGCGAGGTGCACATATTTAACGCACTGGCAACTGCTGCAGTACTAATCAATGAAAACAATGCTATGCTGCTTGCTGCTGACCCGTATGTGTGTTATGGCCTTAAGAGTTTTTGTCCGATATCGTTAGAGATAATTGTTAGATATAAATGTCAGTTTACGGGGTTGTAGTTCAACTTCGAATTTCGTTTCGGTTCCTGATTTTAAACTGGTTGTCCTTGCGTGTACGTTACTATTAAATATTTATAGTAACAATTATTTTCCTATTAAGTTAGATAACAATAGTTAATATTTTGGTATATAAATTTGTTATGCCCATCATAAACGTTAATTAAAAAATACGCCTGTATTTTTTAAATTATAATAACATAATCGAGTTATAAAACTGTTTTGTTCATAGTTATGTTGTTTTCAAATAAGACAATACACTATTTATTTCGTTTACATTACATTTGAATTCTTTTTTTTCGGTTATCCCTTTTTATTTTCATTTTTTTTTAAATCTTAAAAACTTAACTTTACGTAATACTTTTTAACTATAACAACTAAACAGTATCGTCCGCCGATTTATATTTGTTTTCCTATTAAGTGTACTTGTATATATAGCCAAAATAAGAAATCTAAAAATAGTAGAAAAAACTATTTTTAATAACAGATAAACAATTCAATTATGATATACAATAAACGTTTTATATTACCAAATCACGACGTGATTTCAAGTTCATTGCTAAAAAATGTGTACAGATTTCTAAGACTGTCTTACTAACGAGCGAGGTATAACGAAACATGTTACAAGTATACACATAGGTTTTAACTACTATTTCGAAGGTAATGTTTATATTTAGATTCTTATGTACGATCGAACATGATGTCTACTACTATAGGTTCTTTTATATTTTAAAATACGATGTCACAAGCAATGTATATGCGTTTAACTAAATGTCGGTATTGCTGTTAAGTATGACATATGTGAGCTCACTGGTCTGAACAGCAAATAAATGTTGGACAAACAAAAGCGTTGTAATAATCTTATTGGAATAATGAATATAATATAAAATCAAGCTCGGAATATAGTAAGTTTACGTTCTATCGCTTAAAATATAGTTGAAACAATGTTTAAGAGATTGTTTTCTACATTATTTACACGTGAAAACGAGTTGTCAACTCGGAGGCGGCAACGGAGGTAGAACAGATGTCAAAAGTACTAAAATTATTACATAAGCGCATGATGATTTAAGTGTGAAAACTTGAATAAAACAATGCAATTTAGATTAAGTTTATTTTATTTTATTATTATTTCAATTATATCGAGTCACAAGTGTTTTTGTAAAAGTAAAAAAGTATAAAGATTTTTTTATGGCACAAGAATTTAGATACGTTTATCTCTCATTCTAGATGCTTCATGCTAACACTGCGGGTAACCATGTGTCGGGTGACTGAGATCTTGTTAACTGGTCTAAGGTGGTAGATATTTCAGCTTTTTAAGAGCCACCGTTTTAAAGGAGTATTTACAGCGAAGTATTATTCTTTTAAAATTATCTTTTATTGTCCAAGGGATGTTTTAGGTTGGAAGCCGTTGGGTCCAGCGGTGAAGGTCACAGTGTAGTGTTTACCGTCTGGCGCGACGTAAGAATATTGGCCAGTTACAGTAAGAGCTGCATTTTCAGACTGTGGGTTATCCAGTTTGCCTTCCTCTTGACGAGATGTACCATCGCTGGTTTCATATCTGCAAGAAAATGATTCATTGAGTGGATGGATATTTCTGATGACGCAACTTTTCGTTTTGCTTATTATTTACGTAAAAGTTAATCAGTAAAGTAGTACCTACCAATGATAAAAAAATTGCCATAAAAAGTTAAATAACAATTAACAGTACACTTGAGCAGTAATATAGCAAAAATAGTTTATGTATTTATTTATATTTTTGTATTTATTAAAAAAATTGGCAACTTCACAATACATACACGAAGTTGTAACCGTCGGGTTCAACGTTGCTGTCATAGCGCAAGATCTGCACGTCTTGTGGGTTTTGCTGAGGTGCGGCTGCGCATAATGCTGCCACCACACTGAAGAGTACCACCTAGATGTAAGAAAATAGTTAAATTATTAATTTCGAAATTCAGTATTTTATAAATGTGTAAATTTGTTTCTTAAAGTCAAAATAACATTAAATTGTCATACTGTTGAACTACGGATGAAATAATTTTTTTTTGTAATTAAATTAACGCTTATAGTTTACCCTATTAATATTTCATGGTTATAATATTTTTCTATGGTTAAATATTTTCCTGACAATAGTTTGGTCACCCTACGCAAAAAGCATACAGTAACCTTGACCGGCATTTAAGAATAATTTTATTCTATATTTTCCCCTATGACCCTATAACTTATGGGGTTATAGGGGGAAGGTCAGTCTTAGAATAACTTATCAAGGGTTTAAAACCTGTAATGAATGACTGTAAGTTACAAAAATACGCTATTCGAATTAGGTTTTCTTTTTGCTAGAATAAAGCACCTTTTTTTAAATAACTATTTGTATTTAGGAACATATTAATCAATTGGAGTAATACTATATAACGGGTCACCTATCCATTGTCCACGGTAACTAAAAGCATCGAGTAAGGAGATGCATCACCAAGACACAACACACTTTTCCAAAAGGTCGTAAGCCATTACGGATTTCAACTTTAACGCATTTAACAACCATCTATGTTAAACGCAATTACTTATGTATTATTAAACAAAATGTAAAATATTAACAACTCACGTATTTGAGCATGTTGCTTAGTATTCGTGTTGAGCACAAACTAACGAATGAGTAACTAATGTACATCGTTCATTTTATATATATCCCGGTGTTCAGATCTTGCAAGCTGACATCATGTGAGGATGGTTTGCTGTGACGTATAGACACTTCACCGTGTTTTGAGACCTCAAGCTTTTTTGTCAACTTTTGACGTGGCCATTAATCAATTGCTCATTCAGAATTATCAAATCCTCGTATTACACAATTCAATCAATAGAGCTTCTTTAAATAGTTCTTTATGTTTTGTTATGGAGTCGATGAATTTTGTGTTTAACAGAAAGATGTATCTATAAATTGCTGTTCGTTTGTCTCGTCAAAACTCGAGAACGGCTGGACTGATTGATGGTTGACTTTGATATGTTTGTCGTAGTCCAGGAAGGTTAAAACGGTGAGTGCTGATACGAAATACACCAGGTCACCTAGTTCATGGAATAAAGAAGAGATTTAGGTTTTAAATATCAAGTAAATTGTAACAAAAGATTTTAATAACACGTGTAGTTAGTTATCGCGGAATTTATTTTATTTTATTAATTTTTGGTAATAAAATTAAATCGTTTAAACGATGTATTATTAATTATTAGGATAACATAAATAATATAGCAAGTGTAAAGTAGTTATTGAATACTTTTTATGACCAATTGAAGTTCAGATCCGTAGTCAATGTAGATCCACGTCTTTGGTTCCTGCGAATGTTTGTGTAAAATGTACTGAGCCATTTTTATAACAGGTAAACAGTTATTTTATTTAGTAATTATCATATTAAATTCCATCATAACGTTAGCAACCAAGATTAGGTAATGCTACGTGAGTGAAAACACAATACATTCGAAAGGTTTATATCATTGCCATCTGTTGACATACGTTTGCAAAAGATCTCCATAGATCAGTGGGAAAAAGTTTGCATAGTAACGTAACAATATCAATTTTCGTAATAGTTTTGATTAATAAAAATGCAAATATATTCACAGAAAAGGGTTTAAGCAGCTAACTTGAAAAATGTAAAATGATATGAATTTTTGCTTATTGTTTTTTAGGCTTCCAAACTAAAAATGGTGAAACGGAACCTGTATAGAATCTCGATTGTCGGTCTATCTTTTTCTATTTGACAACCGAGTGGTTTGCAAGCCGGTTAAAAGGTTTCGTCATTTTTGAGGTCCCGGGGCCATTCCCGGTCGAGTAGGTAGTCTCGGTGGTCTGTTACCTTCATTGTTTCCGATTTCCATAATGCCAGTGCTTTAGCTACTTTATTTGGGAATGGAAGAATGTATGTGATGTTATTTTTGTCTTATATTCTTAATGAATCATGCTCAAAAAATCCAGTTGTCCCTGTTGTTATTTGTACTCTGAGAATACCAGAGAAAAATGTTTTTTTAGCATTTGTCATTAAAAATATTTTTCAGTATAGTATTGTTAATGTAAAATTAATCAAATATATTATTTATTACTTATTTGTCCGTCTGTTATACATAATTATGTAAGTTGGTGATCCTAAGGTGATCGCCTAACGTAAATTAAATAATTTAAAAAATGGAGACCGAATTTAAGACGTATATTTTAAAATAAAAAAGTTTCGTAAACTATATTGTGCATATGTTGGAAGTTGACCTTCCTTCCAATCTCTCCGAACCTAAACCTCAAATCATGATCTAGGAATAACAAGAATCTGTATTTTGTGCGGAACCCTCCGTCCGCGAGTCCCACCAATTCTTAGCTTTTAGGTAGGTTTTGTTTGTTTGGAAGTAAGTTATTACAAAAAAATATTATACTTTCAGTAAAATTACTTAAATAAAACAAACAAAAAGTAGTTACAAGGAAAAACTGATACAAATAATTTATTAGTTTTAATGTGTCTTTTGTTTTTATGAATAAATTGTTTTCAGTTTTAATAGAACCCAATACTTTTGAAATCACCTAGGTTTCCAGAAATTAAGCCTACCTACATAAGTATTTGTCTCCGAGCATCATCATAAAATGAAATAATAATTGATGATACCCATATTAAGATGTGTTTTTCTACTCACCTATATACAAGAACACATAAAAAACCACATAAACGATACCATATTTTTATATTCTTTAATAATATGATCCATTGTATAAAAGGCTACAAAAAAACTATATACCTCTAATGTACGTATACGTGGCGCCGGATGCAAATGTCGAGTATAACGTTTTTGCAATTTTTTGTCGGATTTAGATTTATTTTTACTTATGCTACTTTCGTTTGGCTTTGAAATATTTGTCGTAGTCCAGGGGAGGTTTAAACTGTGGAAGGTCATCTAGTCATCGGACACCGGGTCATCTAGTAGATAATGAGAAAATATTCAATGGAAGACAAATAATTATTGTACTTATAATAAATAAGTTTCTCTCATCTCTTTGTTAACATCTTGGTTGGAACACTTGTTTGCAACCTAGGAGGTTCTTTAAATGTGACAACTGACCATAATTGAAATCAAAATACCTAGTTCGATGCGTAAATATGTGAGGTCTAAAGTGTGTTCCAGACGGTTGTAAACTAGCATTTCGACAAATGTGACGTTCACTACAACTTGGTTTAACCATTAAATTGGCAACCTTTGCGACCATAAATATAATCGTCTAAAGCAATTATAAAAGCTATTTGTAATAATTCTATAAAACTATTCAGATAAAGAGATCTTAAATAAAACGTAATTTAAACAAAACAATCCTTACACATTAACCCCGTCAGTTTATGGACCACAATGTTAGAAAATAATATAAAGAGTATTTAATTGTAAGGATAGATTATTTTTTGTTAAAAGTGTTAGAATTTTGAGTTTTTGAGTTTTATATTTATATACGTAATTTCTGAGTTACATAATGTGTATGTTTAGTCGCAAGAAGTTACTAGAGGCCATTGGTAATAATAATATTACGCAACTGCATATGACACATGATTTGAAACAGTGTTGGTTTGAATTGATGCGCATCTGATTTAGAATCGGTAAATATGTGTTAATTGTAATAATGTACAGTGTATCTATAATATATAAAGCTTAATTACCACTCACTGACTGACTCACTCACTCACTCCATGCCTTTTTCGGTTAGAAGGAGTGGGAAAATGTCATTTTCATGTATGGAGAGTGACAATATTTTTTTAATTCGAGTTGAAATGGCATATCGATACAGCCAAAAAACAAAATGGCGGCGAGATCTTTTTTTTAATTTCTAAATTATTCACTCTACGGTTACGATATTCAAAATGGTCGTAGAGTGGGCTAAAAAAATGACACTGGAAAAAGGTTTGATTAAAAAAACAAAATGGCGGCCGAGATATTTCACCTGGAAATTTGGCATTTTTCGACCTCTGTTCGGGCAATCGTCAATTGTTTTTCTGTGGGTTTGGAGGGGGGCTTTTTACACCGGCGACTCGGAATTATAGTCGATTTTTACGTAAGGGGAGTTTTCATTTGCGCGTCAACATGGCGGCGGCGGGGGCGGCCATTTTGTTTCGGCAATGAAAAATCGCCATTTTCCAGTGAGATTTTCTCCAAGATGGCGGCATCGGACGGATTCACGTCGTATGGGGCGGTCGTGGGGCTTAGTAGGATCTTTCCACATTAGTACTAATTTCTACCATTTTCGTGGTAGTTTAGGAGATTTTGGGAGAAAAGTGAAATTTCGAAATACGCACTTTTCGCGGAAAACAGACTCGGTGCCGTGTGGTGCCGGGGGAGCCCTATACTTTTGGTAGTTTTCGTTTCTGCGAGCTGACAACCCTGGGCTCCACGGTAGAAAACGTGTTTTTCGACATGCCCTCATAACCCGAATTGTTTGGGAACCTGGGTGGCCAGCGGAGAAAATCTGTGAATGAGGTCCCTTGCCTGATATAGTCGTGACTATGGAAAAATTATGAAACTCGGCAAAATCAATATGGCGGCGCCGGCAGCGCCCATTTTGTGATTTTTTCACTTTTTCGAAAAATTCAAACGCACTTTTAGCACACATGGCAACATTGTAGCTCTTCGCCTGGTATGGACTGGTCGTGAGACTCCGCTGGCTCTTTCGAATGACCTGAAAATTTTCCCCGATTTTAGGGTAATTTCGGAGATTTACCCCAAAAAGGTGAAAAGTAGAAGGAGCCGTTTGGGAAATTCAAAAATGCTTTTCCTCGACGGAGGGCACTCCCCGAAATGACATTTGACCATTTTCATCGTCGTCACCTGGCAACCCTGGTAGGAGCGGCGATTTGAAAAATTTCGCCCATTTTTTACTTTATCGACTTTAGCGCAGTCAGTATTGCCACTAGGAAAATGGTAAAAAGTGCATCGGATGCGCTATCGAGTTGGCCACACCGGTACGGAGCCGGATTTTCAAAATTCAAGATGGCGGCCAAACCAGCGGCCATTTTATCCGAAAAATTGGGTATCGTCACCACGTCGAGCCGATTTTGACGCACTTGGCGACATTTGTCAGAGTACTTCCGGGGAAATAATTTTTAGGCAAGTAACTAAAGTGTTGCCAGGTGAAAAAAAATCTCGTAAATTTTTGATACTTTATGAGATTTTTGAGGAAACAAATTTTGTCGAAATTTTGAACTTTTTTGATGCAAATATTTTAATTTTAACTTTTCAAGATACCCGATGGAAAAAATAGAACGATCGACTGGCAACACTGAGAGCAAACAACCTTTGAAATTCAACCTCGATTTTGACCGACTTGGCAACCCCGCAGGTATTTGGCATATATGGAGCTATTGTGTATCTCTATAGACACTTTCATGTGGTGGAAAAAAATTACCCGATTTTAGGGTAGTTTTTGAGATTTACCCCAAAAACTGTAAATGTCAAAGGAACAATTTTAGAACTTGAAAATTGGTATCCGACGATGGAGGGCGCATCCCGAAATCACATTTGACTGTTTTCATCGCCTACATCTGGCAACCCCGGCAGCTACGGCGGTTTGAAAGTTCAATGCCCACTATTCACGTTTTGGACTCTAGCGCAGTCATTATAGCCGCTAGGAAAATAATAAAAACTGCGTTGGATGCGCCAATAGATGGGCTACATAGGTCTGAGGTTGAAATTTTAAAATTCAAGATGGCGGCTTAAACAGCGACCATTTTATCTAGAAAATTGATCATTTTTCACGACTTTCACTTTATAGAGCTGATTTTGGCGTTTTCGGTAACATTTTTCGGAATACTTTTAACAAAAATATGTATTCAGCTGAAGTGTTGCCAGATGAAAAAAAAACGGTAAACTTTTTGATACCGAGATTTTTGAGAAATTTTTATATATGTCATTGATGAAAAATATTAAAATATTTTTTTACAATGATTTTACTGTTTAATAAATTTTTTACTGTTGCATTTATAACATAATTGATGGAGTAATTTGAGTTCTAGCAACACTGATAGTAGTCACCATATTAATTTCAAAATGATTCTGACTGAGTTGGTGACTCGGAAGCTTTGCATATATAAACCGTTTCTGTATCTTTACTCAATTTTTACGTGGTGAGAAAAAATATCCAATATTTTCACCAGAAAAATAAAGTGAGCGAGAAATTGTCATTCGGTTAGATTAGAACTGCGACTAAAACAAAAAGCGAGCGAAGCGAGCCATAAAAAGTGACCAATTAGAGAGATTTGATTAATTGGTAAGGTAAGAATTGTGACTAAAATAAAATGCGAGCGAAGCGAGCCATAAAGAACACCACCAATAGAAATCTGATCAATCGGTTATGTTAGCACTGTGACTCAAACAAAAGGCGAGCGAAGCGAGCCATAAAGGTTAACTATCAAGAGAGATTTGGTTAATTGGCAAGGTTAAAACTGTGACTAAAATAAAATGCGAGCGAAGCGAGCCATAAAGAACACCATCAATAGAGGCCTGGTCAATCAGTTAGATTAGAACTGTGAATAAAATAAAAAGCGAGCGAAGCGAGCCATAAAAAATGGAGACCTGGTCAATTGCTTAAAGTGCTGTGACCAAAATAAAGAGTGAGCGAAGCGAGCCATAATGCTAGACCATTAAGAGAGACCTGATCAATCGATTATGTTAGCAACGTGTCTAAAACAAAAAGCGAGCGAAGCGAGCCATCAAAAATGGAGACCTGGTCAATTGCTTAAAGTGCTGTGACCAAAATAAAGAGCGAGCGAAGCGAGCCATAATGCTAGACCATTAAGAGAGACCATCGATTATGTTAGCAACGTGTCTAAAACAAAAAGCGAGTGAAGCGAGCCATAAGGAGTAACTGTTAAGAGAGATATGGTTAATTGGTAGGGTTAGAACTATGACTAAAATAAAATGCGAGCGAAGCGAGCCATAAAGGACACCATCAATAGAGACCTGGTCAATCGGTTAGATTAGATCTGCGAAAAAAACAAAAGGAAAAAGCGAGCGAAGCGAGCCATAATAAATGTAGACCTGGTCAATCGGTTAAGGAACTGTGACCAAATGTGCTTATAAGTGTGCTACAAAATGTATCATTTTTCACGGTTTTTACTTTATAGAGCAGATTTTGGCGTTATTGATAACATTTTTCAGATTACTTACAGAAAAAAAATGTATTCTGTTGAAGTATTGCCGGATGATAATAACAGTTTTTTTTTATATTGTGATTTTTAGGAAATTTTCTATTGAATAAGAATAAAAGACCACAAGGCGATGTATACAACCTTTATTTTAAGTTTTCTTACGTTTTTCAACTGAATATTTCTTTTTATGTTGCGTGTAAATTGGCAATCTTTTTTTTTTATGTATGATGTTTTGCGTAATTAAAGATCTTTTATTTGAAGATAGAACTTACTAACTTTTTCTAGGCAATTTTATACTGTAAACCCAACATAACAAGACGTGGTCTTAAAACTCAAATATCTGTATTAACTAAATATTAACTTACTTTTGAATAAGAATAAGACAATAAATGACTACAAGTCGATCTATTCCAAATTTTATTTTAGTTTTGCTTGCGTTTTTCAACTGAATGTTTCTTTTTCTATTTAATGTAAACCGGCAACCCTTTTTCGTTGACGTATGGTGCTTTGTGTACTTAAACATAATTCATTTGAAGATAGAACTCACTAACTTTTTCTAGGCAATTTCAAACTGTAAACATAACAAGAGGCGGACCTAAAATTTCACCGCTCCGATTCCACAAGCGACTCGTTTATGCTCAAGAACTTTACAATAAGTAAAGCCATATGGGTTAGGTTAGGTTAGTGTATGAAAAACAACGTACGAGCCGAGCGAGCGTAGCGAGCGTGCCGCGGCAGCGGCCGGCGAAGTGCCAGAAACGAATCGCTTTTGTTGATGGTAACATTTGGTTTATAAGGTTTAAAAGATGATCGTGACCATTTTAATTTCAATTTTGATTTTGATGGACTTGATAATTCGGAATCTTTATAGCGTGTATATATGGACCATTTGTATATTTGTGTATCTTTACCCACACTTTCATATAGGTAAGTATTGAGAAAAGAAAATCCAATTTTTGACACGATATTTAATACTTAAAATATATTTTTCTATACTTTTAGATTATTGAGAAAACATGTTCTTTTGATATTCAAAATGAAAGTGTTCTACGTAGGTATGAGTTTGAAATTTGATATTTAATTTTTTGGTGTATTATTTAAGGTAACACTGGGGGAAATATCTACTCGATCTTTTTTCATATTAAATATAAACTTACTATTGAATAAGAATAAGAGACTATAATTTATTTAGAGTTTTGCTTGCGTTTTTCGACTGATTATTCTTTTTCTGTTCAGCGTAAACTGGCAACCCTTTTTCTTTGATGTATGGTGCTTAATCACCTTTCATTTGAAGACAGAATTTACTAACTTTTTGTAGGCGATTTCAAACTATAAAACAAACATAACAAAAAAAATCGAAAAACTCAAATTCTGCAACGGAAGCGGACCTAAAATCCCATTGCCCCGATACCACTAGCTACTCGTGACCTCCCCGGACTGCTCGCAGCCCGGGGCAACCAAGCGAAAGCTTCTATTCTGAAACGAAGGCGGACTTAAAACCCCATCGCGTCGTGAATTGATCTATTCTAATATCTGGCCACGGCATCGGTTCCCTTTTCATATAATAAATAAATCTTACATAAATAATGTAATGTAATAATGCAAATACAATAAATACTATTTCTTGACATTTAATTAATTAATTAATTAATGATAGTAACCCTGATGGAAATATATGCTTTTTAATATTATACAGTAATTACTAATAAATAAGAATAAGAAAATAAAACACAAAACTTATTTTAAGTATCTATACAAAATTATTTTTAAGTTTTGCTTGCGTTTTTCGACTGAATATTTCTTTTTCTATTAAGTGTCAACTGGCAACACTTTTTCTTTGATGTATGGTGCTTCGTGTCCTTTAATACCTTTTATTTGAAGATAGAACTTACTGACCTTTTCTACGCAATTTTAAACTGTAAACCCGACGTAACAATAGACGGACTTGAAACCCCACCGCCCCGATTCCACCAGCTACTCGTTACCTCCCCGGGCTGCTCGCAGCCCGGGGCAACCAAGCGAAAGCTTCTATTCTGAAACGAAGGCGGACTTAAAACCCCATCGCGTCGTGAATTGTTCTATTCTAATATCTGGCCACGACATCGGTTCCGTTTTATATAATAAATAAATCTTACATAAATAATGTAATGTAATAATGCAAATACAATAAATACTACTTCTTGACATTTAATTAATTAATTAATAATAGTAACCCTGATGGAAAAATATGTTCGATTGTTTTTTTAATATTATACAGTAATTTACTAATAAATAAAAATAAGAGAATAAAAGACAAAACTTATTTTAAGTATATATACAAAATTTATTTTAAATTTTGCTTGCGTTTTTCGACTGAATATTTCTTTTGCTATTAAGTGTCAACTGGCAACACTTTTTTGATGTATGGTGATTTATGACCTTTAACGCCTTTTATTTGAGGATAGAACTTACTGATCTTTTCTAGGAAATTTCAAACTGTAAACCCGACATAACAATGGGCGGACTTGAAACCCCACCGCCCCGATTCCACTAGCTACTCGTGACCTCCCCGGGCTGCTCGCAGCCCGGGGCAACCAAGCGAAAGCTAGTCTATAATATATAAAGCTTAATTACCACTGCACTGACTCACTGACTCACTCCATGCTTTTTTCGGGTAGTTAAAGTAGGAAAATGACATTTTCATGTATGGAGACTGATAATATTTTTTTAAAATGAGTTGAAATGGCATATCGGTTCAGCCAAAAAACAAAATGGCGGCGAGATAATTTTTTTAATTTCTGCAGTATTCACTCTACGGTTACCATATTCAAAATGGTCGTAGATTTAGCTAAAAAAATGACACTGAAAAAAGGTTTGATTAAAAAAACAAAATGGCGGCCGAGATATTTCACCTGGAAATTTGGCATTTTTCGACCTCTGTTCGGGCAATCGTCGTTTCTTTTGTGGTGGGTTTGGAGGGGGGATTTTTGGTCCTTCAGCTCGGAAGTATAGTCGATTTTCACGTACGGGGAGTTTTCATTTGCGCGTCAACATGGCGGCGGCGGTGGCGGCCATTTTGTTTCGGCAATGAAAAATCGCCATTTTCCAGTGAGATTTTCTCCAAGATGGCGGCGTCGGACGGATTTGCTTTCTATGGGCCGGTCGTGGGGCTCGGTAGGATCTGTCTACTTCACTACCTATTTCTACCATTTACGTGGTAGTTTAGGAGATTTTGGGAGAAAAGTGAAATTTAGAAATACGCATTTCTCGCAGAAAACAGACTCGATGCGGTGTGGCGCCGGGGGAGCCCTATGACTTTTGGTAGTTTTCGTTTCCACGAGCTGACAACCCTGGGCTCCACGGTAGAAAACGTGTTTTTCGACATGCCCTCATAACCCGAATTGTTTGGGAACCTGGGTGGCCAGCGGAGAAAATCTGTGAATGAGGTCCCTTGCCTGATATAGTCGTGACTATGGGAAAATTATGAAACTCGGGAAAATCAATATGGCGGCGCCGGCAGCGGCCATTTTGTGATTTTTTCACTTTTTCGAAAAATTCTAACGCACTTTTAGCCTACATGGCAACATCGGAGCTCTTCGTCTGGTATGGATTGATCGTGAGTCTCGGCCGCCTCTTTCGAATGAGGTGAAAATTTTCCCCGATTTTAGGGTAATTTCGGAGATTTACCCCAAAAAGATGAAAAGTAGAAGGAGCCGTTTTGGGATTTCGAAAATGCATTTCCTCGACGAGGGGCACTCCCCGAAATGACATTTGACCATTTTTATCGTCGACACCTGGCAACCCTGGTGTATGGGGAGATTTGAAAAATTTTGCCCATTTTTTACTTTGTCGACTCTAGCGCAATCGGTTTTGCCACTAGAATAATAGCATAAACTGCATCGGATGCGCTATCGAGTTGGCCACACCGGTACGGAGCCGGATTTTCAAAATTCAAGATGGCGGCCAAACCAGCGGCCATTTTATCCGAAAAATTGGGTATCGTCGCCACGTCGAGCCGATTTTGACGCACTTGGCGACATTTGTCAGAGTACTTCCGGGGAAACATTTTTTAGGCAAGTAACTAAAGTGTTGCCTGGTGAAAAAAAATCTCGAAAATTTTTGATACTTTATGAGATTTTTGAGGAAACACTTTTTGTCGAATTTTGAATTTTTTTCAATGCAAATATTTTAATTTTAACTTTTCAAGATATCTGATGGAAAAAATAGAATGATCGACTGGCAACACTGAGAGCAAACAACCTTTGAAATTCAACCTCGATTTTTACCGACTTGGCAACCCCGCAGGTATTTGGAATGTATAGAGCGATTGTGTATCTCTATAGACTCTTTCAAATGGTGGGAAAAAATTACCCGATTTTAGGGAAGTTTCTGAGATTTACCCCAAAAACTGTAAATGTCAAAGAAATAATTTTAGAACTTGTAAATTGGTATCCTTCGATGGAGGGCACACCTCGAAATCATATTTGACTATTTTCGTTGCCTACACCTGGCAACCCTGGCACCTACGGTGGTTTGAAGATTTAATGCCCACTATTCACGTTTTAGACTCTAGCGCAGTCATTATCGCCGCTAGGAAAATAATAGAAACTGCATTGGATGTGCCAATAGGTGGGCTACATAGGTTCGAGGTTGAAATTTCAAAATTCAAGATGGCGGCTTAAACAGCGACCATTTTATCTAGAAAATTGATCATTTTTCACGACTTTCACTTTATAGAGCTGATTTTGGCGTTTTTGGTAATATTTTTAAGAATACTTCTAACAAAAAATATGTATTCAGCTGAAGTGTTGCCAGATGAAAAAAAACGGTAAAATTTTTGATACCGAGATTTTTGAGAAATTTTCATGTATGTCATTGATGAAAAATATTAAAATATTTTTTTACAATGATTTTACTGTTTAATAAAATTTTTACTGTTGCATTTATAACATAATTGATGGAATAATTTGAGTTCTAGCAACACTGATAGTAGTCACCATATCAATTTCAAAATGATTCTGACTGAGTTGGTGACTCGGAAGCTTTGCATATATAAACCGTTTCTGTATCTATACTCAATCTTTACGTGGTGAGAAAAAAAAAATCCAATATTTTCACCAGAAAAATAAAGTGAGCGAGAAATTGCCATTCGGTTAGATTAAAACTGCGACTAAAACAAAAAGCGAGCGAAGCGAGCCATAAAAAGTGACCAATTAGAGAGATTTGATTAATTGGTAAGGTAAGAATTGTGACTAAAATAAAATGCGAGCGAAGCGAGCCATAAAGAACACCACCAATAGAAATCTGATCAATCGGTTATGTTAGCACTGTGACTCAAACAAAAAGCGAGCGAAGCGAGCCATAAAGGTTAACTATTAAGAGAGATTTGGTTAATTGGCAAGGTTAAAACTGTGACTAAAATAAAATGCGAGCGAAGCGAGCCATAAAGAACACCATCAATAGAGGCCTGGTCAATCAGTTAGATTAGAACTGTTAATAAAACAAAAAGCGAGCGAAGCGAGCCATAAAAAATGGAGACCTGGTCAATTGCTTAAAGTGCTGTGACCAAAATAAAGAGCGAGCGAAGCGAGCCTTAATACTAGACCATTAAGAGAGACCTGATCAATCGATTATGTTAGCAACGTGTCTAAAACAAAAAGCGAGCGAAGCGAGCCATCAAAAATGGAGACCTGGTCAATTGCTTAAAGTGCTGTGACCAAAATAAAGAGCGAGCGAAGCGAGCCATAATGCTAGACCATTAAGAGAGACCATCGATTATGTTAGCAACGTGTCTAAAACAAAAAGCGAGCGAAGCGAGCCATAAGGAGTAACTGTTAAGAGAGTTGGTAGGGTTAGAACTATGACTAAAATAAAATGCGAGCGAAGCGAGCCATAAAGGACACCATCAATAGAGACCTGGTCAATCGGTTAGATTAGATCTGCGAAAAAAACAAAAAGAAAAAGCGAGCGAAGCGAGCCATAATAAATGGAGACCTGGTCAATCGGTTAAGGAACTGTGACCAAATGTGCTTATAAGTGTGCTAGAAAGTGTATCACGGTTATTTTTCACGGTTTTTACTTTATAGAGCAGATTTTGGCGTTATTGATAACATTTTTCAGATCACTTACAGAAAAAAAATGTATTCAGTTGAAGTATTGCCGAATGATAAAAACAGTTTTTTTTTTGATATTGTGATTTTTAGGAAATTTTCTATTGAATAAGAATAAAAGACTACAAGGCGATGTATACAACCTTTATTTTAAGTTTTCTTACGTTTTTGAACTGAATATTTCTTTTTATATTGCGTATAAACAGGCAATCTTTTTTTTATGTATGATGTTTTGCGTAATTAAAGATATTTTATTTGAAGATAGAACTTACTAACTTTTTCTAGGCAATTTTATACTGTAAACCCAACATAACAAGAGGCGGTCTTAAAACTCCAATATCTGTATTTACTAAATATTAACTTACTTTTGAATAAGAATAAGAGAATAAATGACTACAAGCCGATCTATTCCAAATTTTATTTTAGTTTCTCTTGCGTTTATTAACTGAATGTTTCTTTTTCTATTCAGTGTAAACCGGCAACCCTTTTTCTTTGACGTATGGTGCTTTGTGTACTTAAACATAATTTATTTGAAGATAGAACTCACTAACTTTTAGTAGGCAATTTCAAACTGTAAACATAACTAGAGGCGGACCTCAAATCCCACCGTTCCGATTCCACAAGCGACTCGTTTATGCTCAAGAATTTTACAATAAGTAAAGCAACAAAAACTTGTATAGGTTTATTATGACGTATGGGTTAGGTTAGGTTAGTGTATGAAAAACAACGCACGAGCCGAGCGAGCGTAGCGAGCGTGCCGCGGCAGCGGCCGGCGAAGTGCCAGAAACGAATCGCTTTTGTTGATGGTAACATTTGGTTTATAATGTTTAAAAGATGATCGTGACCATTTTAATTTCAATTTTGATTTTGATGGACTTGACAATTCGGGATCTTTATAGCGTGTATATATGGACCCATTTGTGTAGGTATCTTTACCCACACTTTCACATAGGTAAGTATGGAGAAAAGAAATAAAATATATTTCTCTATACTTTTAGATTATTGAGAAAACATGTCCTTTTGATATTCAAAATGAAAGTGTTCTACGTAGGTATGAGTTTGAAATTTGACATTTATTTATTTGGTGTATTATTTAAGGTAACACTGGGGGAAATATCTATTCGATCCATTTCATATTTTATTAAATATAAACTTACTATTGAATAAGAATAAGAGACTATAATTTATTTAGAGTTTTGCTTGCGTTTTTCGACTGAATATTTCTTTTTCTGTTAAGCGTAAACTGGCAACCCTTTTTCTTTGATGAATGGTGCTTAAACACCTTTCATTTGAAGACAGAACTTACTAATAATATAAATAATAATATAAATAATATAAAACAAACTTAACAAATAAAAACCGAAAAACAAATTCCACAACGAAGGCGGACTTAAAACCCCACCGCCCCGATTCCACCAGCTACTCGTGACTTGCCCGGGCTGCACGCAGCCCGGGGCAACCAAGCGAAAGCTTCTATTCTGAAACGAAGGCGGACTTAAAACCCCATCGTATCGTGAATTGATCTATTCTAATATCTGGGCACGACATCGGTTCCCTTTTCATATAATAAATAAATCTTACATAAATAATGTAATGTAATAATAATGCAAATACAATAAATACTATTTCTTCACATTTAATTGATTAATTAATGATAGTAACACTGATGGAAATATATGTTCGATTGTTTTTTAACACTATACAGTAATTTACTAATAAATAAGAATAAGAGAATAAAAGACAAAACTTATTTTAAGTATCTATACAAAATTTATTTTAAGTTTTGCTTGCGTTTTTCGACTGAATATTTCTTTTTCTATTAAGTGTCAACTGGCAACCCCTTTTCTTTGATGTATGGTGCTTTGTGTCCTTTAAAACCTTTTATTTGAAGATAGAACTTAATAACCTTTTCTAGGCAATTTCAAACTGAAAACCCGAAATGACACGAGGCGGACTTAAAACCCCACCGCTCCGACTCCACTAGCTACTCGTGCCCTCCCCGGGCTGCTCGCAGCCCGGGGCAACCAAGCGAAAGCTAGTTTAAACTATAGTATTGAACTTGAAACCTTGGAATTGAGCACACTATTTAACATTTGTTAAATTTTTATCGAAAAGTTTTAACATAAATTAGTTTTGATTGTAGAAGCAATGGTCATTGAAAAAAACATCTTACTGTAACTAAGAATAATCTTGTAGTAAACTTATGCTTTGAAAATAACTATAATTGTACATGTACCATGTTCATTTTTCACAGTAGATATCGTTAAAATTATTCCAGAAGAAAAGAAGAAGGAGAATCCACCAATTGTATTCCGTAAAAAAATCAGCGTCGAGCGCAGCGTTTATAACAAGCGTTCAAAAGAATATCAAAGGTGCAGCTCTATCGTACAACTGTATGGTTTTCAGCATAGAACAGAAGTTTCAGTTAGATAAGCGGTAGAGCCTCGGTCTTAAAAACAAGTAACGTGTTATATAGTTATAATTGTTTATACTATTTCTGGGGTTTTTGTACCTTGAACCTTTTCCCTTTAGATTGCATGGTTGATTGTTACAGCTGATTTGCTTCCGAAATACTATTGGATTGATTGAGTTGAAGTTTGCTACTAAAATGTAAATTGTGGTAGATCCAAAAACGGTCGTGTCATGATAAAAAAATAACTGCAAGCATAGACCTGAATTGGAAAGAAAATAAAAACTCCGGGTAATTTATGAAAATACCTCTAATTATTAAGGTTCTGTGAATTTGGAAGTATGACGGCAAACGTCGTAGATATTGAAGAAATTATACTAATTATGAGCTAACTAGGTGCCGCCTTTAGTGATTCGCTCTTATTTCACAGGGCGAGTCATAAAAAAACGAAGACTTAAATTCAGAAACAACGCTATCTATTGACATATAGAAGTAATATAGTAATTAATTATAAAGATATATGCTAGACAACGTTAAATGTATTGCTTCGATTTCATATAAATAACATATAAATAGCTCAAGCCTTGAATTTAAAACAACAAAGATTTCACAACACCCAATCCTAAGACAATAGAGAAACTTTTTTTTTTCTATGAAAATTTCGAATATGGGTCAGACATTTTAAGGATGGATATGTATCTCTAAGCCTAACTTTATAATACAATTTTATGGTATATCCCTTTAAAATTTTATACTTTGTTAAAAATTTCGTGCTTGCCAAATAATTTTTAAGCTGTCCCAATAATTTAATATGAAAATCAGCCTTTTTTTGTCTTGATCGATATTATAACAATGTCATTGACGTTCACTAGTCATTTGGACTAATAAAGCAAATCCCATTTTGATTTAAGATCATAGCCTTTTTGATGCTGGCAGGTCATTAGTTTAATCATTATGTTTTCATGTTTTTTAGTTGGTATTGGTTTGTTATATTCGCCATTTGATTGGCAATTTCGTTTTTGTGATGATCGTTACATTGGCAAGGCCATATTTTTATTTTAAGTTCTGTTTAAAACCAAAACATTTACGTTTTATTTTAAAGGTTTGTAATTGTACTAAACTTTTTACTTCAGGAAAAAATAAACTGTTCTTTAATTTGAAATGATTTTGTCTTGTTCTTAATTTTTTTAACTACATCGGTTTTGAGTTTTATATTTAAAGGTTTTAATATTAAAAAAGTTTAGACAAGCTACCATCAAAATACTAATAAACATTATAGGAAATTTACTAATTATTTTGGAAAGATTTGACAATATCTATGGTGGCAAAATGATTTTACTATGACGCCCTGTGTTAAATAAATACATTAACAGTATGCTGTTATATAGGGTTGTTCCGTATTCATCCTATGACGTCTCATCCTATGCATTATTTTTTCCTTACTCATCCTATTTTTGTTCTTCACTCAACCCACAATAATTTATTTTAATTAATTTTAATTTTGAATTCCTTACTCATCCTATCGGTGTTCTTAGCCCATCCCAATTTTAAATTACGCAAAAAATGTAAGAATTTTGTGTACGGTCTGAACAAAAATATTATCTTTTAATATAATCTGAGTTAATTGTTGCTCTATATAAAATAAAATAGCAGGAATTCTGAAAGATGTAATGAGAGATAAATTTTGCATTCACAATGCTTTCTTATCTAGCACATATTACATATAAAAACTATTATTTATAAAATATGTACTTACTCCATCATCGTCAGCCTTTTAATGTCTCCAGTTGTGGGGACATTAAAAGGCTGACTATGATGGAGTAAGTACATATTTTATAAATAATAGTTTATAAAATATGTACTTACTCCATCATATTTTATAAATAATAGTTTTTATATGTAATATGTGCTAGATAAGAAAGCATTGTGAATGCAAAATTTATCTCTCATTACATCTTTCAGAATTCCTGCTATTTTATTTTATATAGAGCAACAATTAACTCAGATTATATTAAAAGATAATATTTTTGTTCAGACCGTACACAAAATTCTTACATTTTTTGCGTAATTTAAAATTGGGATGAGCTAAGACTGGAGACATTAAAAGGCTGACGATGATGGAGTAAGTACATATTTTATAAATAATAGTTTTTATATGTTATATGTGCTAGATAAGGATATTTATCGTATACATGATAATTTTCCGTAAAAATATTAAACGTTGTTTTGCTATCCATACTTTTTAGTACGATAATATTTGCTACAGGATGAGTAAGGAATACGTGTTTAGGATGACTTTCATAGGTTGAGTTAGGAATACAAAGTTTGGGATGAGTGAAGAAATAGGATGAGACGTCATAGGATGAATACAGCACAACCCGTAATATAATCTCTCCGTACTCGGTCCCTCACGACTGAGTATCGTGGTTAGCATCGGTGTTACATCTGGTGGATTTGCCTCCTCTGGTTCTTGTTCAGTGTGTCTCTTATGACGGTGTAAAGGGACGATGATGATTGTTCACCTGATCAGTCCATCTCGTTAGCGAGCGACTGCGTGACCTTTTGTATTTAGTACTTCCCACCACAATTTGTTCTTTTGTCGCTTCTGCAATATGGTGCTTTTATTGACATATGATGGAGAGGCGATTTTTTAATTTTGATTTGATTCAGGATCTATTCATTAGTGCGTTTCGCTGTCCAAGGGATTCGCCTTTAGCACCATATCTCAAATGCATCGATCCTTTATCTTTCTTAGGCCAGAATTGTCCACTCCAATCAGAAAGATAGAGGTCTTTGATGTAATAATCTACTATTATTATATTTGAATATTATATTTGAAATAGAACATTAAATAAAAACATTAGCGACAATTCTGGAGCGTGGTTCACAGGAAACCGCTAAGTGGGATAAAAAGTCGCTAATTCTAGTCAAGAATTATTCGTATACCAAATTTTATCCAAATTTGTTCAGTATTTTTAAGTGAAATACTAACAAACATCCATCCATACATCCTCACAAACTTTCGGATTTATAATATTAGTAGGGTTTATCAATGCAATTTTAAAAGATTATAATTATGAGAAGAAATATGATAAAATATTTAAAAGTATTTTTCTAATTAGTTTTCTATTAAAAATGACGTTGTAATCTTCTGGTTTAAGCACTTATCACACTAAATGGTGTCTTTAAAAGACATAAACGCGTTATCACTTTTATTAGAGAAAAAAAATTACTGACTCGATCAAACTCCACATTTTTGCATTTCGGTAATATTTGTGAAAGATTAAATAACTATTGTACATTTGCTACTGAGCATATCATAAGTATATACATATTATATTATAAGAACTCGAACAAAAAGTAATTTTGCCTTGACCTATACTTGAAGATGCACAAACTAGTATTACACCTAAAGATTTGCATCGAACATTTATATTTTATAAATAGGGAAATATCATTACGCTTACAATCTTGCTACGCAAAGAGCAACAAAATAACATTGTAAATTTAAAATTGGAATTTTCAAGCAAATTTGAGATAATTAAGAAAGAAACATTGTACTAGATATAATTAGAAGGTTTTCATTATTTTCATAGACTTTTACAAAGTATTATAGTTTTAAAAAAGACTTTATTATTATAGCAGTAGATCTGTAGTCTCGCCTTGAGTACCGGTAAGGTACCGCTAATATTACATAACATTTGTTTATAGTGATCGCACATGAGCGGTGATGGTGAACTTTAGCCGTGTGACCTCCTTCTGTTACAGGTTCGATTTATTACAAATTATAAAGGAGTTTTTATTTAATCTTTAATGCAAAGGATTATTACAAATTACAATATTTGTTTAAGTAATATGAAGCATCAAAAACCACGGAAATTAGTAATTTATAAATATAAAAACTTAAGTCGGTGTTATCTTTGTTTTTATATTTTGACTAAAGTAAAGGGTTTGTAAAGTTAATGTTTATGGAATTAGAAGAAGTTTGGCTTTACTCGAATCAGAAAACTTTTTGCCTGTGCGAAGTATATCGTATAATTTTACATTAAAACATTTTTGGTGGAATGATATATACATATAGTATTGTGCCACAGATACGGTTTGTTTTAGACAGGTGAAGCTATTGACCAGAGGTTAAAGCAGGGTTCACAAATGTATGATTTTATTGAAAGTGAGAGCAAAGATTTACATAAAAACACAAAGAAAAGTTAATTCAAAACTTATAAAAAGGCAACCAATGCCCTTGTTCGGATCTTCTTGAATTAAGACAAGACTGTGATGTTATCATTCTATCAGACAGCTGTTTTTTATGATATTAATAATAGCATTTGAATTATTAATTATATAATTATTTTAAATTTACTTGTAAAATTGAAATCGATAAATAATCAAGCAAAGAAGATATAAAAGCGAATATTGAATATAAAAAAGAAATAAAATCGGCCATTAGTTGAACTCGAGCGCAGAACAGAAAATTAAAAAGACCATAGTCTTCTAATAGGTTTTAAAGAACTATTACCTGTAATTAACTTATAAAAAAAACTCAGTAAAATAAAATTTCATTTCATTTGTCATGCCAGGAGGAGAGAGGATACGATCAATAGACAGATTACTGACAGATCCTATAAAGATTCTATTCCTTCTTATTTTGGTATGGAACCCCAAAAATGTAAATACTTTTGATTCTACAGATGATGTTTCAATTCTTAGGGGTATCAATATTTTTTTAAATAAAACAAATCCCACTGTTTATATATTTTACAACTTCATAACTTAAAATAAAGAACAGTGAATTAAATACAATGTTAAATACATAATTTTTACCTTCTATTGTCTGATTTTATGAGCAAGAGGTTTTCAATTTGACTGAATAGTTTTATGCATGGTGCCGCAGTATTTTTTCTTTGAAAGTGGTGAAATTTCCAAAGGGGAAATAAGTTGGATTAATGGGATTAGTAGATTTTATTTTGTAAAGTTTAATAATTAATTATGTTAAACTAATTTTGCATGAACACAAGCACAAGTTAATGACATTCATTAATAAAATTTATATACGACGGCTGAATTGTAAGACAAAAGTTCAAATTTATAAAAGTATATCTCTTCGGATATATTAAAGGTCTCCAAACACAATGTAGGTTAAGCAGAGAGACGACAAGGCAATGGGCAAACAAATTTACACAATTCACAAATCCCTGTAACGTTCTCTTGAATCACCGAAAAATAAACTTTGTAAGAATGTGATTAACACCTTGCCTCCCAACAAATATTGAAACATTTATTGTCAACACTTTGAAACGATATTTATAGCACCACTTGGTAATTCAGTGTATAGACGACCGGGAATCGTGCCACGATCAATACCTACATTCCATCAGATTAGTTTCTGATTAGATCTGACATTATGATGAGAATTGTAAGTGATCCAGTGTTTGACTGTTAAATATATATATTTTTAATTGTTTTTATATTGATTATAACATAGTTTTTACGAGTTTACTACTGTTATAAATATATGAAACCCAATCAGTGCAATTAATAAACAAGGTTTAGCGTTGAAGTAAATTTAGTCTGAGACTGCACTCAGTATTAGTCAAAATTCATATGATTAAAGAGACTTAGCGAAGGTTAACTCAGTACGAGGTTCGTACGTAGAATAGTAGGTTTGTTTATTCATATTATACAGAACTTGGACTAATACTAAAACTGCAATTTTAGCGTAAATTTACTCTGACGCTAAACCTTGCTTATTAATAGCACTGATTGTAATTATTTGACAATTATGTATAATCGCTAGATATTTTGAGTAATTAATAAACTGTGTGGATAATATGTCAAAAGTAATAATAATACTTATCTAGAGATTATTCATGATCAGCTTGGGATTGGCGAAAGTAATAGTTAAATACGTAATGACAACAATGGGAATGAAATACAGAGAGTTCAGAATTGAGTCCTAACTTTTAATTTTATTATAAAAATACACAATACCCCCCAACCAACTTAAATAGGTCAAATTGTTGTCAGAGTTCAAGCCTTTTTTATGGCGCTGAGAAATGCGTTATGCATACCCGCTCCCCCAGCGGGGTCGGTCGGCGGGTTCACAGTTCAAACCTAACCTAACCTAACCATTTCAATCCCATTGACCTCTGTTTAATTAATTGTATGTCATCTTCTCTGTCACGCACTGCAGTAACGCACTGTAAGAATTACATACAGGAACATAGGATTATCATATTAATAGTTATTTTAATATTAATTACTATAATAGAATGAATATATGACATTATTTGTATTGTTATTAATAACAAACTTTTGTTCCCGTAGACTTTACTTGCACTCGCTTCTTTTGCATTGGTTTGTGCTATACCTCAAGATGCGGCACCTGCACAGCCTGCTGTCCAGATCTTGAAACAAGATTCTGATGTTAACGTAGACAGTTACAATTTTGAGTGAGTATGACTTTTTCCTGCAAACTTATTATACCTATAATTTACTTTATCATTTGCAAATACAATGATAACGTTTGTGCTTTATACGTAATAATCAATACGTAATTTAAAAATGTGTTCCTATTTTTATTTATATAAATTTTATTATTATAAAAATAGGTTTGGTTGCCATAGGTTGCCTGGAAGAAATTGCTGTTAAGCAATAAGGCCGCCATTTGTTTACTCAATGTTTTTAAATAATAAGCTCCTGTAAACATTGTATCATATTGAGTGCAATAAAGTATATTATTATTATTATAAATATTTATCCACCATAATAATACCTTATGACTGTTTTTTTAAACACAAAAAAATACCGAATGATTACAGAAATAACGATCAAACTGCTAAATATTATTTCTAATTATGTATTATCTTTAATGGGTAGACTGTAAATGTCAAGGTTTCATCTCATTATCTGACATTATCCATAGGGAAGCTGCGTGCCTACTAAGGCACGCAGCTTCCCTATGGATAATCCCTATGGATAATACGGATAATCCCTAATAAAGTCCCCACTACTGAGTGGGGACTTTATTAGGTTGATTTTTAAATGTCAAAATAAGTAAATAATCTATATATTTTTATGTATTTTGCATTTTGGTCTTCATTATTTCTTGACGATGAGTGCAATAACATAAAGTCGTGATTGAAGACAGGTGATTCATTAAAATTAATAAAGCGGATATTATCGTTTGTGTTATGTATCGTGCACATTTATATTAATATTGTGATAATTTACATTTCATATGCACTGTTTGTAATAACCTGTGGTAACAACGACGTCAACATTAGAGACGAGATATATAAAATGAATGCTTGCCACTTAATAACATTTGGTATTAGTAGAAGAGACATTAATAAATAACAAGAAAAGTAAATTTAGTTAGTGACAACACAACAACTAATATTGGGCCAACCCGCGTGATAAGTTATGCTCGCGTAGCATGGTGTACTCGAGACACTCTAGATGCACCAGAAACCAGCCGAGAGCGAGATATTTCACTCTCGCCCGTTTCTCGAGTTCGTTATGCTACCCGGAGTTGTCCGATCTTTGATGTTTTGAGAGGGCTTAGGTTTCAAACATGTGGTAGCATGATATCGTCTTTATCCGTTGCCCCAAGCCTATAGGCCCTGCCGCCTTAAGGATTGCGTTGTATGCTATCGCAAATCCGCTATCTTTCTCGCTCTAGCAAATAGCGGTTCTGATTGACATAAATAGAATAAGGTAACGGAAAATGGAGGTACCGTGTTTTCAGATAAATTAAAAATTAAGATAATTAGTAAGGGATAATTAAATAATGGAGAAAAATGTTTTAACATTTTTTATCCATATGACAACAATGTGAAAATATTTTTCGAAGAATTATTTAGTACCAATCAAATCAAATTTTACATATTCTTACTTAATTGCTTTCAAATTGTGTGTTATTTCTTTATGTATAATATTTTATTATTTGTATTAGATGACTCTTATAAGTCATATAATAGTTTATAAGGTAAACAACCAAACATTGAAAAATGGATAGTAAACACTGTTGCATGTAATCTAAAAATATATTATTTATGTTAATTGATTCAATTGCTTTTGGTTTCAGCTTTGAAACAAGTGATGGTACTGCAAGGCAAGAGCAAGGTGATTACAAGAACGATACAGACCAACAGGGTCTGTTGGTGAGGGGTAGCTACAAGTACGTAGCTCCTGATGGACAGCATATACAGGTCAGGGTTTTAATACTTTGTTACGTAAAGAACCAACAATAAATTCTTATTCTTTTTATGCTAAAATAAAATAAAATAAAGTACGTTTTTAAACCTTGAATTCATCACAGTTACAGTTCTCACATATTACGGCACATATAGTAATCTACACACAATTTTCGTATTTCAATTGAGGTGTAGCCCGCGTAGCAAACTTAAAAGACTCGAGAAACGAGTCGTGAATAAGATGTGTTCATACAAAATTTCACTCTCACTTTTGGTCTCGCCCATTTCTCGAGTCTCTCGAGTTTGTTTTGGTACACAGGTTAGGGTGGGATGCTGAGCGTAACCTAACAACACAGCATAGTCCTTAATTTTGGTTCAACTTACGTGCCGCGCATTATACTGGTTGAAGGACAGCAGAACTGCAATTGTCCATACCACACTAGCTTACATTATTCTCCTCACGAGTTCCTCTTCGCTGTTCCAAAAGAGCGTCAAACCAGTGGGCGTATCTATACCCACTAAATCTGTTCAATAGAGAGCTACCCTACAAATAATGATTACTAGCTCAAATTATAGACGAATTACTTCAGCGACACTGACTATCTCATTTTCTCATAATCTTTACACGCGAATGGTATTAAACCCACATGGTGCTGAGTAACAGTCTCTTCGTGTTTATATGTAGTTCTTATTTCTTTTATTGGAGTTTATGTGTCAAATTTCAACTAATTCTTCATTATGAAATAGAAAATTTAAAAATTAAATCTTATGATATCATAGCAACATGATTAATTATTTCTTACAGCGTTATATGTATTTCGTATGGAATTGAATTGAGAAAATGCAATAACTTCATTTATTTTTAATTCAGGTCACTTACGTTGCTGATAAGAATGGATACCAGCCCACAGTAGACAACAGCAGTCAGGCTGCACCAGCTGCACCATCTCAAGCATAAAAGTCGTGAATTGATGCAATTACTGGCTACAACCAAATTATATTTTACTATAATATCTAGTCGCTTATTACATATAAAAATTAACTGACATTAAAGTAATGTGATGTTATCTGGAGTTTCTTTTTATACATCGTTTTATAGCTTTTAGATTTCTTCGAAACATAATGATATGTTTCTTTTTTTTATAAACTCCCGCATATAAATAATATTAGACAGTTTCCGTATTGAAAAATATTATTTATTACACGTTTTGTGAGTTCATATTTCCTTCCTACTTTGTATAATCACTGTAAGTTCTCGGATTTTTAACTTAAATCACAAGTGTGTAAAAACGTACTTAGTATTAAAATATTTGTAGGCGTTAAATTTTTCAATACTTTGAAATAATCAGTTCAATAAAACAACGGCATTCAATTATTATAAGAGATTGATCAATTTTACATTAACAATGCTTTACTAAAAATATTCTTAATTTCTTAAGAAAAAATCATCAAATATAATAATTAGATCAAATTTTCATCTTTATTTGAAAGGTTAAATATATGTAAAAATATTTTTTTCGGCTGCTTGGGCGGATTGCCTGAACATTGATGAAAATACGCTTTGTAGTAGTCAAAAAGAAACAAGTTCTTGAAAAATGTTAGATCCTGGGTAGCTCAGTGATTAGAGCAGCCGCTCGGATTGCGAAAGGTCATAGGTTCGAGTTCCATCTCAGAGTGCCAAGGACAAAGTGCCAGGGGTATGTTTCATTAAGAATATTTTTATTATAAAAGATGTTTAGAATTAAATTAGAAAAGAAAAATAAGATACGTCTTGTACCATAGGTTTACAAGAACTTTTTTAAGGAGCTGTGAGAGCCTTAAACCTTTTTTATAATTTTCTTTATACAGCTTTAGTTGAGTTTATAATTCTGTATGTTTAAATGCAGTTAAAACATAGATAACCTTTCCACTAACAGCAATGCTGGATAAGCTTCCTATACCAATAGTTAGGTATTATATTGGCTAATATCATTAATAGACTTTTCATTATTTATCATCATCATCATCATCAGCCCTTTTATGTCCCCACTGCAGGGGCTCAGGCCTTCCTTATGGATGGTTAAGGAGGATGGGCCATGATCCTCCACGCTGGCCCAATGCGGATTGCTAGGTTTTCACTATTAAAATCCTTTAATTTTTAATTGAGATTAAAATTACTTAAGCAGAAATTTTTAACCAATAGACTTGACTATTCTTGAATTTATATGAAATAAGAACTGTTGATAGTTAATAATAATAATAGTATTGTAATTATTAACAGTTATTTATTAATTTATTCTAACTCTTATTTCTTTGTTAAAAAATAAACAACCCATGAATGTTAAGTCATAAACATTAAATAATGACAAATAAATGCAATTCAATGGCAATAATATAGTTAATTATAACAATAAATTCAGTACTTTAATAAAATAGCTGTAAAATTATAGATTCATATTATTAAATTAAATATTGCTACTCATTTAATTTGATTATATGAATCTGTAATAAAATCTATAATATTAATGAAAAACTTTCAACGACATAATATAAAACATTAAATAATAAATTTTGCATTAATTAGGGGCCCAGGTCTTCCATTTGCATGGAATTTAATGGAGATGAGACATGATAACGACTGCAGATGCAGCCGGGACCTACTGATAAACAGGCCTTCCAAAGCACGGATTAGCTTGAGATAATAAATTTTGCTACCTATCCTACGAACAGCCATTGCAAAAGTTGTTGAACAAGAGTATAGCAGGCTGGGCGCGTTAAATTCTGCGCCATCTAGTTCTCAAGCTTACTAAACAAACAACATTAGAAACTTTAATTTGTAAATGAAAGACTTATTCTGAAATTATCTGTTTGCTCTTTTTGTCTTATGCACTTAACAATTTTCCTCTCATTCATACAAAATTTTACACAAATTACAGAATTCAAGTTTTTATTATACTTCGTAAAAAACGGGTTTTCAAGTTTTTATTATTCTTCGATTTGTTATAAAGTTTATTAATTTCTGGAAAAAAAATTTTTATCGCTCAATATTAGCCAATTTGTAGCTAACGTATCAATTTACATTTTAAAAAGAAGTTATCCCTACATTCCGTTCATACTATTCCCAGTATCCAATGTCTATTTTCTATGTAAGCGTTGTAACTTCCGTCCCTGCTAAAACACTACATTATACTATCAACCGTAATCCTTACATTTGTTCTGCTCTATTCTCTTTTAGGTGCCATTATTTTTGTCACATTCAATTCCCATTTTGAAAATAAAAAAAGATACAAAGCATGTCCTTAAAATTGTCTTTGATATATTCATAAGTTTCACTGTGTTAGCAACATAATATTAATAAGTAACTTATGTATTTCTTGGGCTGGCAACCCTCTTTGTCTTCTTACGGCGCGGCCTTCAAGAGTGTGTTTACGCAAACATTAATAAATAAATAAATATTAAACTATATCACATACATTGCTCAGGTCCAAGATGAGTAGCTAAAGCTCCCGTATTAGGAGTATCTGAGACAACGAAGGTTACACAACACCCAGACCCGAGACAATATAGAAAAGTTCACATTCTACATTGATCCGACCGGGAAACAAACCCGGGACCACAGATATGGCGACACCTTGAAACCGGCGTGCCAACCACTCGGCTACGGAGGTCGTCAATAAGTTTTATAAACATTTTTTTTTACTTCGGAATCTCTACACAACTTACTACACCACACACTATGCCAATTACTTTTTTATAATATTTCTGATGTTACAAAATACAGTGATTTTATAAAGTTTACTAGCTTTTGCCCGCGACTTCGATCGTGTGATTTAGTTTTAAGTCCAGAAATGAGAAAATTTCATAAAAACTTCCATCCCTTATTTATGCTCTTAGGGGTCGAATTTCGTAAAATTCCATCTTAGTGAGCACCTACGTCTTAAAATGAACCCGCATGCAAAATTTGAAACTAGCACTTGTAGTAACAAAGTTTCATACAAACTTTCATCCCGTAATTTAGCCCCTTCGGGGTGGAATTTTCAAAAATTCTCTCTTAGTGCTCCTCTACACTCCCTAAGGAATCTTCATTCCAAATTTCAACTTTCTAAGCTAGTAGTTTCAGCTGTACGTTGTCTGTCAGTCAGTGAGTCACTCAGTAACGCAAGAATTTTATATATATAGATTATAAAGCAATAATTTGCTAATATGAGGTTCTATAATGACCTAGGTATCAATTTAATTTACTGGTTGACCTTAGGAATTCTGGAATGTTAATAAGGACATAATAATTTTGAAAAAAGTGGTTTTGTCTATAACTGACACTCATCCATAGCATTTAGCTATTAAAAACCGATATATGCCTGATAGAGTTTCATGCAAATTGCTATTTTAAAATTTGGTCACGAATGGCGATCGTTTTGAATATAATTAGTTACAAGCACATTTTAAAAAATTTGAAATACATACAGACAGTCAAAAACATTAAAACATTCTTAATAAGTAAGCTTATTTCAAAATTATTGTGATAACGTAAAAATAGTATCTATTCCTTCTTAACCGTCGATAAGGAAGATGATGATGATTTTCTGTTATAAAAAGCCCTGGATGACTTCAATAGTGATGTTTCAATAAATAAAATTAGAAATATAGTTATTTGTATATACAACAATGCAAAGTTGCTTTTTAACCGCGAGCTCATGTTGTATGACCGAGCATGCAAATGGTTCTAAGATTGAGAAGAGATTAAAAAAAATAGAGTTCTGAGTATTAGCGAGGGAATCAAAAGAGCACGCGATGAAAAATCTTTGCTTTCTAGTGTAACACGTAACTTTTCATCCCATCGCAGCGAGGATATGACTAAATACAAAGAAAACATTGACGATCACACCAAGTAGGATCCGAGTCTGAGTTTGTAACAAATTAAAAAAAAGATTGTATGATAATTTCGGCACCATGGAGGTGGAAGTAAATAGGTTTAATGATGTTTTGAATTTACATGCTTATAAGTGCACATGATCTTCTAAATTCTATTTACTTTATCCTCTAGTAAAAACGACCTTTGCGTTCAGATATCGAAAAGCAAAAAAACTATTTCCGAGATGGGGGGATGAATAAAAATTTCATTTTTAAAGCAAAATATATTTTTGTCACAATTTATTGGGCAGCAACAACTCTTATGGTAGGCTTGTAGCCTTTATCGTCAGCAGTAAAAGAGACCTCATACTGTTGTCCATCTGGAGCTGTGTAAGAGTATGTGCCCCTGACGCCTATGCCTTGGTTCTCGCCGACAGTTATCAGATGGGCTTCTTCTTGGCGAGACACCCCATCACTGGTTTTGTACCTGTAATATTTATTAAGTGTCTTTATTAATAAATTTATAGGTATGGTTAGTTATATAACGTTTGTTGTTTTAAAATAAATTGTCACATTAATGAAAATATCGATCCTAACTTCTATGAGAGATTAATTTGTATGGAAGTGCAAAGAATTATTTAATTTGTATCGAAACGAAATGAAAAAGATGAGCTCATAACTAGGTTTGTTTTTATAAGTTAACAATATCAGTTAGGCATTGTAAAATCTGAATAGCGTTGAGTGTTAAGTTTTAGAAAAATAGTAAATATATATCTAAAATTTGGTTATCGTAGTAGATGGTTTACATATAAGTATTTCGTTAACATATATATATACACTTTAACATTTAAAAAGTAATATTTAACAGTAAGTAGCAATACATACACGAAATTGTATCCATCGAGGCTAACATCAGTTTTCTCTGTAAGAATTTCTACTTCAGCCTTGTCTGATGACTGCTGGGCAGATATGGCTACCACTAGCAGACAGATTGTGAAGTATTTCTACAGGTAACAAAAGCATTTTTATGTTATACCAATAAATTATCACATATGTTAATTTCAGAACAGCGATCAATAGGTAGACGCGTTTCAGATTATAGATTAAACACTTGCTTTTTCTGGGTTCATGTCTTAGTAAAATTTTTAGCAAAACAAGGATAGTAATCATTTAATAAATATTATGTAATCAACTTCGAATCTTAACAATTACTCTATTAAATTATAAAATACACTTATTCTTTTAACTTACTTTTCATCGATAAAACGCTATAACCATTAAAAAAAGAACAATAAATTACTTACCAATTTCCACATTGTGATTTAGCGTTCCTGTTGATAGTGAATAGTTTATAGAATGTTGAAAAAACTGTTACTACTCATCTTAAATAGTTAGATTATTTGTCATGTTACTGCAATTGAAAAATCGCACGGATTTTGAAATGAAGTGATAACACAAATAAACCGACTTACTGTTGGGAAATGCTAATTTGACAACACACAAATTTGAATGTGAAGAGTTAAATGCTTGTACACATTAGTTGTTGAATAGGAAACAATAAACAGGTTTGTTAGTTATAACATTGTATGTACTAAAATCAATTTAATTACCAAACCGTTAATATCGGTTAAACGAAACTTCGTTCTTTCAAAAATGTTTTTCAAATAATTATAAAGTCGCTCATGTTAGTAGTGTTATGTATATAATGTAGCTTATCAGATTTCAATTTAGATTCTATAAAAGCCACTGTATTCAGAAATAAAAAAAATCTGTATTAAAATTGTACTTTATTCGAAATACATTATTTTTATAAATAAATTCATATAAATTATTTTCTAGTAACTATGAAGTACGTTAAAACAAGATAGTCAATTTAATAAAGATACTTAAATGATTCACAGTGAAAAATGGAAATTAGAAATGCATCTGTAACGATAGATGTTAATTTTGTTCGACATGGGATTTGTTTTAGTTAATCTAAAATAATTTAATTGAGGTTTAATATTATTTATACTTAATAACTTGGGTATTACCAATATTTTCTATGGCCGCATAGCATACATTTTTTATTTCAGTCTGTGTCTCGTCTCGTCAGTCTTTTACCGAAAATAAAGAACACTCATTACGAGATCTTCTTGATAACGGTCCTGTAGCCCCTTTTGCCGGCTTTGTATGTCATTTCATACAAATGCCCCTTAATGTCGTACCATCGCACTGCCCCTTGGACAGCGAGAGCTGCGTCATTCGTGCCAGCATTCAGGATAGCTCCTTGCTCTGTCCTGGATGAACCGTCGCTCGCGTCATAACTGAAATTAATTAAGATATAAAATGAACTTTATACGCAGCATAAGAAGCTCATTTTCTCGAATTGATCCCACCGGTAATCTAACATGGAATCTCAGAGATGTCAATAGTCTGAAACCGGTGCGTGATTCACTCGTCTACGCAGTTGATTTAGTTTTGATCGTAGAATAAAATTATTCAGTTAGCTGTCAAAACAATATAAAAAAGTTTTCATTTATAATGGATAACATAATCAATTTAAATAATCCCGTCGCCCACCTCTATATTCCATAGAAATACTAATGAACCAATATCTTTTTATGGCGGTGAACCTAGTGATTATATTAGTTTCAAATTTGGTTTGTTTCTTGTTAATGTGCTACAAAACTTGGCCTAAAATTAAAATATATATATATTTGAGGGACTTCATCGTCTTTTGGATTGCTTCTGACCCCTTTCGGCTATCATCGCAACTGATTTCACTACCAGTTGTGAAATAAAAAGTATCCATTTATGCATAGTCAAAGCTTGAGCTCTGTGTTAAGATTTTCAACTTATAATTGTGAGTAAAACGGTCTCAACGTACCACAATTATTATAATCAATCGAGCATGTACGATATTTGTACGGACGTTCAACTCTTTCAAAAGTTTTTGCTCTTAACCGAAAACATGTGACAATTAGCATTGTATTATTATGTATCCAAGTTTTTGCACGACACAATGTAATGAAAAAAAAGCAAAGTCTTATGTTAGTAAAGTGTTTTATAATTATTATAAATGTCTTTATGTTTTAAATAACGCAAAATGCTTTATCAAAAAAAATAACCCACGGAAATATATCGAAATATTTGTCTGCAATAACCGTTGCTAGCAGACACTTGCAGAATTTATGTTTTCGGGGTCCGTTATCATTCTTGTTCTAAGAGTGTACTGGTGTTCATATATTTGTTTAATGGCAAAGATTTTGCCAAGTCCTATATATAAAATTATTTATATATTTTTTGATTTATTTGAGTAACTGGAACATCGTTTAATTGATGGAACATATCATGCATGAAAATCTCAAACCGTTGTTTATGAAACTTCCATTAAAGTAGGGCGATGGTTTTAGTAGGTATATATTTTTAAAATATTATACATCATTATCATCATCATCTTCAGCCCTTTATTTCGTCCCCACTGCAGGGGCTAAGGCCTTCCTTATGGATGGTTAAGGAGCATGGGCCATGACCCTCCTCGCTGGCCCAATGCGGATTGGCGGGTATTAACGACTACAAATGCAGCCGGGACCAACAGTTTAACGTGACATCCGAATCCCGTGATCGCCCCTTGCGAAAGTTGTTTAACGACAACGATCGCGTGCCGAGGCGCATATCCACTAAGCTACCGAGATACTCCGCAAAATATTATACGATCGACTTCAATGGAAGTTTAATTTCGGTGAATTCGATTAGAAATCCATGAGCACACATAAAAAAAATACACACATGTCGAACATTTAAAAATAACAACGATCAAATGCAGAAATCAGTATTTTATAGACATAACCTTGTGAGTATATCAGTAATAGGTACCTATTCTTAGTCTGTGGAATATGCAAATTTAAAATTATAATATAACAACGAGTACTAACGCTTGCGCTTCATATTGTTGGCAGATTACGCTAGTCATCATGGCTCTGTCGTTTACGTAGTAACGAATGATTGACATTGAATTGATCAATAAATTTACTATTCATATTTCATATTAAAAATCATATTGTTATTGCTGTTTTATAATACATGTTTAAATGGGGATTATTGCGATTCGATTAGAATCGGCACGGATAGTCTAGTCGACGCCAGTTTTATTTACATATTATTTTTACAAAAAGTTTTTAAACTATTTTAATTTTCTGCAATGTTAAGAGAGCGCTACTTTTTCGTTAAAAGAGTTGAGAGTTAAGAGAGCGTTCCAATGGTTTTACAGATTGAGGATAGATGAAGTATGAGATTTTTGCCTAATTTTTAGAATGACTTCAAAACCATTATTAAAACAATATTAAATTAACTCACACATATAAAAAAGTGTATTAGAGATTTTTTTTGTTAGTTTTATATTTATTTACTCTCCAAAAGTCCAATGTTAAAAAATGTAATTGTCTCATTATTCGATAGTGAGTTTGGGAGTAAATACCACATCTATAGTTACGTATATATTATAAAGAGGAAAGATTTGGTTGTTTTTATTGAATATGCTCTCAAATTCTGGACCCATTTTAAAAAATCTTTCGCCTACGGGAAGCTACATGATACGCGGGTGACATTGTATTTACTCCTGTTATACGAGTATTTTTGAGCATTTATTACGCAGGGAAACAATACGTTTTAATATAGGGTACCCAAAGCAAAATCACCTATAATAAAATTGTTAATAAAATCTCGTACAGCCTAAACCGCTGATTATAGGGGCTTGAAAGTTGGAGGACATGTGTTTTATTACATAGAGGTGTAATAAGAACGGATTTTTGAAAATTTTACGCCGAAGTGGGTGCCGACGAATAACAAAATATTTGCGTTCAGAATGTAGTTCATAATGTCACATACATAGCAAAGAGAATTCAACTACTTTTCTACGTTTTATCACATACCTACTAAGCTAATCGGATTGCAACGACATGTTGAAACCAATAATACAATCTATTAACATAAACATGACGCGGTAGTTGAATGTTCACTCGCAAATATTTTCGATCTACGTTGTAATAGGGTTGTCTCAATATTTAACCGACTTTTCCATTCCATCGGACATTTTTTTCACAAGCTCACTCTTTGCGAAAATACGCAATGAGCTATTTTATACTTGAGTAGAAAAGTATGGAAGATATTTCATAAACAATCCATCTCTTTCTACTGACGAATCCATAGTAGAGTCTACCTAGCTTTAAACAAGGCGAATTGTTTCACTATGTTCCCTTTAGCGCTGATCATGCAGGCACGACAGATGTTTACTCTCATCTTCTCTTTCTTACAAGTCGAGAAACGTTTCGAGTATCGAGGTCGTTCTAACGTGATTTGTATAAAAGATTTTTGCATTTCTCGTCACTAGTGAATCGAAACTGATGATGATTGTACTTATATTTCAACTCGCTTTATATATTTGTAAATCGATTGCAATTACGAAAAACAAATACGTGTTTTTCTTATTCATTCTTCATAATGTACCCGATGGACAGACAAAACAACATAAGTCATCATCCATATTTAGTTTCTTAAACCAATTTACTGACTTAGTTACATTAGTGTTTATTTAAAACATTTTTTAAGTGTTTTATTTATTATCACTTTTTGTAAGTGGCATCAACGACATCCTTGTATATGGACACTGAGTCATTACTACTTTCCTTTTCACTGTATTCGAATATGTGGATAGCATTTAAAACGTTACTTTTTTTGGGCGTAAACAAGAATTGATGTTTGTGTGTTAACGGTTTTGTTATTTCTGTTATAGTATGTGCATGATAAACAACCAGTTGCACAAATGTCCATTAAAACTGCCATTAGTTTAAAAGACATTCAGCCACTTGCACAAAAGTCAATTAAAATTATCTTACTTAATGGACGGTTGTGCAACTGACCGATTATCCATAGCTTTTTGACATTCATTAAAGCTAAAAGGCCTCATTAAACCTTAATGGACGTTTGTGCAACTCGCCTATATTCCAGGTTTTTGTTATTAAAAATTAAATGACTTTATAATCCTACTAATATTATAAACGCGAATATTGTATGAAAGGATGTATGTTTGTTACTCTTTTAGGCACAAAATACTGAACGGATTTTGATGAAATTTGGTATACGGATGATCTAATACTGAAATAACGTATAGGTGTATTCCATTAAACAGTTCCCTAGGGATAAATGTACTGTCAATTTATCGTGTCAGCAACGTCAGCAAAACCGTTTACGGAAAATTGGTAAATTATGATAACACGTTGAATGAATTATATATGTTTATTGTATATTATTAGGTAAAGAAGGATTATTTTAAGTTAAAAAAAATAAAGGTAAGTTATATTTTTTTTATCAATAATAAAGATTTGTGTAAATACATAGATGTAATTTAGTTCACAACGCGTTGTGGTCACAATAAAATATCCACATAGCGAAATTTGTGTTATGGCTGCTATGAAAACGTTTACGACGACATTCGTAGAATAACCATAGAGCGAATTCAGTGTAGTAGCTGTCTTTTCAACCACAACGGGTTGTGGCAATACAGAAAAACCACGAAACATATTGAACCATATTTGATTAGGTTTGGTTAGATTAGATTATGCTAAAAAACACATGAGCTGAGCGAGCAAGGCGAGCGTGGCGTGGTAGTGGCCGGCGGAGTGCTAGAAGCGAATTGCTATTGTAAAATTAAAAAGTTGGTTAAACTAATTAATGCTCAGAACGTTTCGTAGCTTTGATACATTGCCACAACGCGTAGCACTAGCATGTCCGTCACAACACGGATTTTGCTATGTTAATCACATAGTAAAATCCTTAGATTGCCATAACGCGTTGTAACTATTTTTTCGCTCAATGAGCGATTTCGATCTTTGAACGTAACATGACGTAGTATACTCTAATACTATATAAACAATATACATATATACAAATATATAACTTTTAAACGGATTCATCGCATAAGACTCATGTGAACACGGAACCTGTAAAGGGTCCGAAACTTCAATAAAAGAAAATTAAAATGCGATGAAACCGTTTGATAGTTGTTTCATTTATGGAAAGTGTGCGTGAAAATATACGAAATCAATATACTGACCTATTTTAAAAATTTAAAAACTACATCATAGGCGTGTGACATGAGTTATAATTTAATCTTATAATAGAGGCTCGTATGATAAAACTGTGTAGAAATAAGTAAATATACTTACGAAAATTTGTACGAGTTGGGCATGTTATTAGTATCCATGTAATAGTGTAATACTTGAGGTTTCGGTTGGGTGTCATAATATGGGCTAGCTGTAACCATTTGTCCGACCACCAGGACACCTAACATCTGTAATATAATAAACGAGTATATAATTAGTGTATCATCTAAATTATAGTACAATATTAACGTCCTGTTCTTTAAAATTATTAAAAGGTAACATATATATATTTAATGCTATTACCTTATAGTTATGAATGATAAAAATATTGGATTTTATTTTTCCTTTATTTAATATATTTCAAATTATTGCAACTTCTCTTTTGACGTTATATCAATAAAATAATTTTTGTCTAAAGATTTCATGGCTTTCCAAAATGTTTAATTCAACGATTACCAACCGTACATGTACGTTCCAAAAACATCTTTCCTTTAAATTGGCAATGACAGTGAAACCTTATACTCATTCGAAATTCCTCTGATAAAAAGAAATGTGTACGCGAAATTGTCGTTAATTGATTTATTTCTTGGTTAAAGTGCCATTAACGTTATCGGCTCGGGCTTTAAAATACTTTTAAAGCGCAATATTTTGACTGAATTTTGTTTTAATTTTGTTTATAACGCTTTTTAATGCATGTTGACAACGTTGTAACGATATGAATATTGATAATTTAGGATTTCTTAGTCCAAAGTCAATCCGTTGTCATTCTGTTCGACGATTTTGTTTGTCAGTTTGTTTTATTTTTTTCTTAGAAAAAGATTCATTTGTGATTAATATTAAATAGTCAGTAACTCTAAGCTGTGTTGAAGTAAAACTTCTTTGTTAAAGCTTTATATCTATTACGGGTATGTTGTGAATCTTTTGTATTTTGAAACTTCTAAGAATAGCGTAGAATCTTAAAAATTAAGTAACAAGCGACAACCTCTAGGTAATAAATTGTTTGCTATTTTTTTAAATGCTGTAGCACTATAAAGAAAAAATATTTTAATAGTTTCATAAAACATAAGTGTTACGAATAAACAATGTTTAATATTGGAATAAATTATGCTATGATTAAACTGAGTTTTCGTTAACTTTATTAAGCATAGATTAAACAAAACGCTCAAACTAACTAATTTACTGCAATCCTAAACTATGTTTATGAATAATACTTTATGACAATTATGAATAGTATTTCGCTTAAAAATATTCGCTTCCTAAATATAATCTTATTTTTTTTATAAATATCGTAATACATAATAAGAGTGACATAAATATTTCTTAGAGCAGCCTTTCCCAAAGTAGGCGATAACGCCCCTTTGTAGGCGCTGCCGACCTAAAGGGGCGATAAGAGACCCAGAAAAAAATGGGGACATTGCGTATAGGTTCATGGGGTGATTTGTAATTTTATCTAGGGCTTACAGAAACAAATGAGTACGTAATATTTGTATATATTGTGAAAATATGCATACGGTGTGAGTATATAGTATATCAATTTCTTAAGACAAATATTTTACTGTTTTCAAAAATAAATTAAAAAAATACTGTATCTATATGTTCTTTGTAAATCTCATATTGTAAATAAGATTAATTACCTCACAACGGTTAACATTAACGGCTTCCTGAGAGTGTCTTTAATGGATTGCAGATGCTTAAATGGATTGCATCGTTGAAATCAGAGCGATCGAAGAAGTTTCTTTATGACACTTTAAAGCAAGAGTTAGTTAAATGTAGAAAAATATATCTCTTAAACGGATAATTGTATTATATCATAATAGGTTAAACTCACTCATGTAAAATAAATACAAACTTCGTGATATTATTTTGTTAGGTCATTAGACAATAGTGTAGCCTTAAACCCTCACTTATATTAAAATTATAATATATTATAAAAAAAATTAGAATGTTACAATCGATAGAAACATTAAAGAGGCGGAAAATAACATATTTATAAAAATTCATACAGACAAATACGCCAAGTTCAATTAATGACAACACCTAACACATACCAACATATAAATAAAAAAAAATACATTTACCTTGATGAGTTTAAAAATATCGTGTAAAATGATACATTATAATGCAAAATAATATGCAAAGTTAAAAGATAAAATGCAAAATATAAATTTTGCATTTTATCTTTTAACTTAGTTATACCAAATGTCTTACAACAGGCGTGCTAAAGTGCTAGTATCTATGAATGTAACATGTAACAATTAAGAGGTCAAGCTTTAATAGGTATGCTTATTTAGAATGAAATAAATACAAATAAAAGATGTAGCAATAATAATTTTATAATTGATGAATTACACTTGATAAAAAATATTTTTATTCAAAGACAATTTTATATAAATAAAGACAATTTTGTTTGTTTGTTTATGATGTATAATAATAAAAATGACTGAATCGATTTTAAAATCCTTTCATAAAATTATTTTTATAACACTGAACTATCAGCGAGTAACTTGTGTATTATTGCATTAATTATAAATGCGGCACTTTGTGGGTGTTTTAGTGTAATACAAATTAGAAATAATTTACCATTGTGATCTGCATCTTGTGGTTCTTCAAGTGACAGAACTGCAACTTCCTGACCAGGTTGTGGGCCGAATGTGCTAACGGTTTCGTAAGATGTCTTTATATATACCTAAGTGTGTCCAGTGTGTGGACTACGTTCGACGCGCGTTGCGTTCGGCCTGATCTGAAACTAAGCTAATTCCATTTGGCCATAAAGATAGACACATGAATGGCTAGGACTTATGTACCGCGGTGTGACGTCACACATCGTTTACCAAATAGGTAACATCCTAAGAAACGATAGAATGGTAAATATGTTTTGTAAAGTATGTGGCCTGGAGAAGGATTCAACTCAAAGTTATTGTACTCATGTCGCTTTAAAAGGAAACTGTCATACATATACTAACCTACTTCGTAAGACTTCTGAAGTTACAATTAAAAAAGAGAGTTGGTTTCCATAGCAACTGATAATTATAATGGTTATGAATGTCAATTAAATATTCTATTATACAAATAATTAGTAATTTAACGCAAATAAATATATTTTTTATTCATTTTATTGTATGTAAAATAAAATATCGATATGTATTGTTGTGATAACCAATGGGATTCAAATTTACATTTGTTTTGATTGAAACTTACGAAATATAAAGAAACTGTGCTAGATGTAAACAGAATGAAAAATAAATTGATGCTTTATAATTTGGCGGCGTCTTGCCAATTGTATACAAAATGGTGTTTTTAGGTTGCGTAAAATCTCTTACGTAGTTGGAATTGTTCATTTTCTCTAATATCATTATTCTTATACACATGTTTGAAAAAAACCTATTAAAATGTACAAAGAAAACTTAGAAAGATTCTTCTGTATGTTCTTTCTGTATGCGATGCGGAAGTTGAGCGTCTTTCGCAAGGACTGATCATGGAAAAGGCACCCAAAAAATTATTATCTCCAGCTTCTCCATCCTTTGGAAGGCACATTAAGCCGTTATTCTCTGCTACATCTGCAGTCGTTAATAATAAAGTGATATATTTATGCAATAACACTGTTGATTAGACAATTTCCTGCGTAGGGTGTTCGCGTACGTGGAGTGCTGGGTAGATAGCCTCCACGTAGCGCACTCTTGGCAAAGGTCTACTGGCGGTAACGCAGTCAGTAGCCGGCCAATAATCTATCGTGTATTCCCATCACCCCATCACGTGCGAGGCTTTTGACTACGGACGTCTCATCTGCGACTTGGCGTTAACGAGGACCTGTTTACTTACGATTTGGTTTTGTCGAGAGGTTTTTCGTACAGTGTCGTATAATAATTTGTATTCATTGATTCATGGTTGTAAGTGTGCAGACCGGCTTCGGCCATGTCGGTATTAGAAAATGAAGGAAAGAGCATGGAAAAAGGAGGAAATAAGATGGGAGCCCCTAAGGGCCTTGGCAAAAGGAGGATCCTACCCGTCCGGGCACGCCCGTGCCTAGCGATAGTGCGAAGAGGTTTGCATTCGGGCAAACCACTAAGAGGACAAGGGAGGATATTGCAGATACGATGAACAAGGGTACGGATGAAACCATATTAGGATCGATACCTAAAATCCCTACAGTACGTAGAGGCAGGCGAAACTGACGCTGGTTCAGTAACTATAGCCAAATCAACTTATTGGAATGAAATTATGAGGGCAGAAGTGGAACAAAGAAATGGAGACTCTTCCGATTATGACACGGTGAAATGAAAGAAAGAGAGTTTATGAGAGGCAGACAAAGGACAGATTCTAGAGGAATGAGAGATTTCTCAGATTTGGAGAAAGGAAAATTTCAAAGGAAGAAGAAGCGGAGCCTGGTAAGAGAATTTGCAATGGCTACGCAGAGAGGGACAGAGCTAGAATCTTTAGGAAGAATGTAAGAGAGCCACTTCAGGCTAGAAAAACAAAGGGGATGATAGCCAGTAAGAAAGGAACTATTTATTCACACACCAACTACATTAATATGGGAATGGAAGCGATAGAAAGATTCTAGGAAATAAGAAAAGAGAAAGATAGGAGTGAGAGGGACAGGAAAATGCTTAACGCTGCAGGTGGAATATTAAAGCAAGCTATAGAGGGAATAACAAAAAATGTTAACATTGAATAATTGGAAAGCAGAGGAAGAGCCATAACTTCCCTGAAAATACAGGTTGAAATGCTTCAGAAAGACATAGCAAGCCTAAAAGAATCGTACTAAGACAAGGGAAAGAAACAGGAGAGAGGAGAAATACAGAGGGAAGACATCCTGAAATGGTTTGGGGATACAATGGAGGAAAAGTTTGGTGAGCTAAAAAAGGACTTACTGATCTCGGTGAGGAATATGGTAGATGTCCATCTGGAGGGTATTAAGAAGAGATTGCCACTAGAAGAAAATGTAGGAACTCCACTAGCATCGGACTTTCGATGAGAGGCAAACTCACGAGCAGGCGAGTCTTCCATGACAAGAAAGGAGAATACTAATAGAAAATTACAGAGAGGACAACTCATAAGAATAGGGAGGTAAATTGGATAACGGTTGAGTCGAGGGGAAAGAAGAGTAAGAAAGAGAAGGAATTGGGCTTATCAAAGTCTCGCCAGATACTACCAACAGGGACTATTCCTTCGGCTCCAAAAACTATACCAATGAAGACAGGCGGAGGGAGTCTAAAGCCACCTTAAAGACTGCTTAAACCACAGTGGAACTAACTAACCTATGCGGAAGTTATAGCAAAGGCTAAAATGGAAATTCAGCTCCCTGAACTAGAAATCGAGGGACTGAAGATAAGACCAACAATGACTGGGGCACGGATTCTAGAAGTCTCCGGGTCATCTAGAGGTAAGAAGCCGGACCTATTAGCCAATAAGCTTAAGGTGTTACTGAAAGGAAAGGCCATCGTCACCAGGCCAACAAGGTGCGTTGACTTGCGTATGTCAGAGCTGGATGATTCAGTGGATGGCCATGACATCACCACCATTGCCAGAAAAGGGAATTGCTCACTAGAGCAGATAAAGGTGGGCAATATAAAATTTGGACTGAGTGGGGTAGGAGCGGTGATATTCGAGTGTCCGATCGCCGCAGCCAAGCTATTGATAGACCAGGTTCGTCTGCAGGTGGGCCGGAGTACTGCTACAGTCCGAGCACTTGAAGCACTTCCCATTAGGTACTACAAATGCATGGTAACTAGACACACGGCAGATATGCAATTGTGAAGCTGATAGGAGCACGAATTGTTTCCGCCGTGGTCAGTTAGGTCACATGGCGGCACAGTGTAATGCTCCGCCTAGAAGTATTGTTTATACGGATGCTGGGCTATCACACGATCATATAATGGAGGGCAGGACTTGTGCACCATCTTCAAATAAAATTAGGGGCTTTCTTGGTACGCGTAATAAGACGGCGGCGCAAGGCGCCATGGAGATTACAATAATACCACAATGCATAGGAGCCCTAAACGTATTACAAGCGAATTGCAACCACGCCGCGGTATCGCAGTGTGACGGAACACAACACAATAATTCAATAAATAAAGCAAAATGCATCGATTATTTATTAATAATTTTAGCCTTAGAAATTGTCGTGCTGGATGGGATTTTAAAGGTGGATTCCTGGAAAGAATCACCACTTCAAATATTTCGTTACATGTAGAAATTGACTTGGATAAACAACACATTTTAGAATAGGTAACATTTGGGGCTGAAAAGCCTGTCATGTCAAGTAAATTATGGATTTTAAAGTGGGGTTTTAGAAGAAACGGACACTTATAAACTAACAAAATTAGCAATATATTTGATTATAAGTGACATGTAAGGGTGAGAATTATCAAGTGGGTTATGGTGTTTCAAAATGTGTTCTTAGAAGAAATCATTATTTTAGTTTTGTGATTGCTCGGGCCACGGTTTGACATAGGGTCATCGAGGGCAGGTAGTACTGATTGCCTTAAATTACTACAATGTCGAGACACATGTTGAGGGTGCAGGCGTGGGATGCTTGACAACTTAAATCAATGAAATGTTCTGTAAAGAATTGGTATTATGAAGAAATAAGTGGAGGTATTAAAATTACCTCTTTGATTTATTGGTTGCCTGCAATGTCTTAAATTCAACAGGAAGGCCGAAAGACAATAAAGTAACATTAATCTTGCTGTTCTTAAAGAAATATTCGTAGAAATTTGTGTGCTCTTGACCAAAATAAAACTATTTAAAGTTGGACATCATTTTGCCATTTAAAAGGTTAAAATATGATGACAGATATTGTGTCTTGGTCCCTTAGGACAATATAGCTCTTTTATACAAAAAATAACAATAAAGACAAAAGGTCAAAACTATTGCTTCCAGATGCTAGGGTATTTTAGATAATTAATAATAAAGTATAATTGTTTCAAAATGACCCCTAATAGCAGGGAGATAAGGTATAATGACCAATATTAAGCGCTAAACATTTGTGAATTTGGGATATTAGTGGGCGTTGCGCTTACGCATGGGTGGAGCCTTATTCTAGTAGACGCAAAAGGGATGAACAAGGAAGCAATTCGTATTATTGTTCATATTGGTTTAGTCTTAAGAAATAATTTTGTATGTCAATTAGGATAGTTACCATAAGATAATAGAAATAGGCGTGGTGTGAGAAATGTTACGGGGGTAGCAAATGTTTTAAAAGAGGATGCGGGAGACAGTCGGGGACAGTCGGAGACAGGCTGGTGGAGGCCGGGAACAGGATCGTAACTCGGGATTCTGTCGGTTCGTTGCAAGCGTTCGGGGAGTTTAATAGAGTCTTATGGAGACCGAGAGAGGAATCTTATCCGATAGTTGATGCGATTCTTAGAGTTGTCATAGTCATGCAATCAAATCAGTGCGTCGCGAGATTTGATAAGCAGGTCTGAATTGCTTAGAAGGAGGGCGAATCCCTAAATATATGTTAGTGCGGTACGAATATATACGTAGGTTACATTACGAATTATAAAAATTCTTATTAAACCTTATGTATGAGTCCATTCGACGCGGGTTTATTAAAGTCAGTGTTTTATGATAATTAGAGTCAATGTGTCTATTAGAATTTGTCAATGGTAGAGTTAGTGCGGTTGAAAACTCTACATTTAGGGTAAAATAGGAATTATAATCCTCCGTTGGACTCGGGTTCAAGGCCTCCGTCTTGAACCGCAAGTAAGTGGGTGTTAGGGACGCTAGGGTCCCATTAGGATGTTAGGAATAAACTAAGATTTGCTAGGATTGTGTTATATTGTATTTTGTAATATTAAAAAGTAACATTAATGTTTAGAATAAAGTAATAAAAGCAAGTTAAAGATATATTAGACTGTATTAACGACTTACAGATGGCCAATATGAGTGGTATACATTTAAATATTGTATACGATATTAATGTTATATTTAAGGGATAACTAACGATACCTAAATGGTGAGAATTAACGACAAACAGGATAAAGCGGAGTAGGTCTAATAATATTATTACTATGCAGTGCATAGTTTACGTACACATTATGCAAGATTTTATATCTAAATAAATATAACAGCCTTATTATGAGAGAGACTTTAGCCGAACATACGACGGCTTATTTCATAAACTTTATGCATAGAACAGATATATTAGTTGAGATAATTCTCAAATACATGTTGAATATAGGTCATGACTTGTGTCTGTCCTACATACATTACTGTACGTTTCTTCAGTTGGCTACTTTAATAACACTGGTGACATTTCAGAAATTATATATATTTTTCACTAAAATAAATATGGTTATTTTACCATACAACATTTTAATAAATAATAATAACAATAAATTCCTCATTTTATGAGAGACTTATAACAGCTGAATCTATATACAGCTTAATAAATAAATTATATGCGCAATGCATAAATCTTCAAGATTCATCATGCTGGCGAGCAAAATACTGCAATCTTATAAATGTCCAACATAGGCCATGACGCATGTCTGTCCTACACTATTACGCTACCTTATTGTGTTGTCTAGCTTAATAATGCTGGTAACGCTAACATACATTTCTATATTTTGGTTAAATAACCAAACAATATATTACAAATAATAATAATCTCTTCATTATATGAGAGACTTCTGCTGAACATATAACAGCATACTTAATAAATTATATGCGCAATGCATAAATATTTACAAGTACTTCAGCTGGCGAGCTAAATACTGCAAACTCTACAAATATTCATCGTAGGTCATGACATATGTCACCCTACAACACACCACTACCTTTCCTGAGTTGCCTAGTTCGATAACAATGGTAATTCTTATAATTATGATTTATATTGAAATAACAAATGCCTCCAGTTTGGCTGCTGATACATGTGGGTTATGGTTGGCTCCGTTTGTTGGTCGACAGTCGGCTCATATATTGTTAGGATGGCGGTCGTCAGTTATACTGGCTTACCATTATGCCATTAGGGACTTATTTCCACTCAGTATATCGGCGTCTATGCATGGCGGTAGACTTGCTCCCTTGAAGCCCTGTAGCGATCTACATTGGGTGGAGGACCAGTTGAGTTCCTGTGTAGTTCCCCGGTTGCTGTGTGTGTCGTTTCGCATTTTTACTATGTTTGGCCAAGGCCTTCATGGTGTCTACAACCCTACTGTGAACAATGAATGTGTGCCCGATCATACATCATTATGAATCATGCTAGTTACATTGGATGTAAATGTAACGTCTATAATTAATTTTATTATGAGTTTAGTGCTGGTTGACTCCTCCTAACTCCTTACCATTTCTTTCCTTGGTTAAGGGGCCGTGATGGTGGGTCTCAAGCTGAGGGCGTGGTCGGGGCCTGAAAGCACCTTCAGCACAAATAATGTGTATATATTTTCACAACATCCTTCACATTGGATTCAGTTATACTTTTACTTTCTAATCTTAGTCCTAATACCTTATTCCTTCCATCCTTTCATTTGACCTTTATTAAATATTTCATTTCTATGTTAAATACAACATTCCTATTATAATGTAATGTAACCAGTGTTATTATGCTCAAGTGTCATTACTTTCTCTTACTAAAATCCTATAGTTCTATACTTCACAAGGTACTTAGGGACTTACTAGTTTTAGGTTAATCGAATTTATTTAGTAGGTAGGTAATTCTTTTACATGCCCTCAATAACATATTCTCTTACTGCTAACAATCGCCTACAAAAAAGAACCAGGATTATACACACAACGTAGGTCCTATTAGACGATCACTGCCAATAAAAATATTCTTATTAGAAAGTCTTATTAGACTGCGCATTTAATTGATCATTTAAATTTTATATATTATTAAAGAAAAGTGAAATTTATATAGAAGGGGGGGGGGGTTCAAATAAATAGAGAGGGAAGGGGGGCACCGTTACAAATGGTGCCGTGACCAGGATATGAGGTTTCAAGTATTGTTAGCTTGTGGAGTTTCTTGGGGGCGTGAATTTGATTATATTAGCTTTTAAATTAATTGTAATATTTTCTAACATAGGTTCTACTTGGGGGCGTAAAGTCAGAAGACTTATACACATAGAAATGTATTGTTGCTATATCTAGTTACACTAATATTATGGATATGTCAGTCTATATATTTTTGTTTGATTGTTAACAAAGAGTAGGCGAAACTAATGAACCGATTTTAAAATTTCATTTACTCACTATTGGCTGCCCTATGCGCAGTTAAAGTGGGCAGTGTATGCACGAGCGAGGTCGTGGGGAAATAGCTATTTTTATATTATAAAGGCTCAATTTAAGAGTATTATCTCTAATCCATTATTTAAATCATAAAAGGTGCATTGCTAAAGTATCCGTTAGTTAGTTTCTAAAAATTAGGAATTACTCAAAGGAAAGCTATGGAATCCTTATAGCTTTGGTCGGTAGTATGTATGTATGTTAGTCTGTCCATTCGTCAAATTATAGGTCCGTCCGTTCGCCTAGGTCCGCCTTTCAGAAGATATGTTGTTAATTAATCTTGTTAAAGTTTGTAAGAAACTCTATGAGTGGTTCTTAACTTATAAATTATAGGCAAACGTGTATGAACTTTTGATACTTGTGTGAAATACTGGGCGCATGAGATCGACTCTCTAGAGCTAGTTTCCCTATCCAAATTCAGAAATAGTTGAAATCATTCTCGGCGCACGAGTTCGATTCTCTATAGCCGGATATATTAGAATTCATATATTATTTGAATCATGTCATTTATATGCAGTAAATATATACATAGGCTAAATATGTATATAGGATTGTGATCAAATTTATGTTTGTATAAATCGTATTAGTTAGTTCATTTAGCACTGATTAGTTATGTGTTATGCTTCAAAATGTGTGCATGAAATTTAATTACAGTTATTTTCTGTGTGACATTTCAGGTTCCTCTCACCATGCTAAGACATTTTAGACTTAAAGTCACATGAGTCTATGTGATCGGTATTGAGAATATCCATCCTTAACTCCTTTATTTCTATCATCCGTTGTTGTATTAGGTCTCATGGCAACACAAATCTATACGTATTTACATATTATCTATTCATTTTAGGTATTTAGGTAAGGGTTGGGGTGATAGACTACTTATAGCAAGTTAGGCTTATTAGGCTTTCAGATTTTCTTGTTTATGTTTTATTATTTAATAATTTGTGAATTCCTTATATTGTTGTCATCATTCATGTGCATGACTTTAATTTTAAATTTTATTGTGTATATTTTTGGCCTCCTATTATTACGGAAAAAATCTTAAGTCCTCTAATCACGATTGCATAAGCCTGTGTGGAGAAATATCGAAGATATATATCGACATGTACTACATGAATATATTCACAATATATGTTAGATTTTGAGAAATAAATGCTTTTAACAAATAAGTAAGAACGATGTCATAAGTAAAATTCAATTCTTTGGATATCATCAACATCAAATAGAAAAATTATATGACATGCTATAACCTTATTAAATTTGTCTATTTTACTTTCTTTTAAATGTAGACTAATTAAGTAGCTGGGTGGTTCAAGCTGGATTCGGGGTGTCGACGTTTCGGGTCTTAGGTTCGACTCCTGCACGGATGAATGCATTATAATGTTTACATGCAAGAACTGTGGTTCGATTCCTCATTGAATAATTGTAGTTTTAATTCATAGAGAGTGCGTGGTTCGATTCCAGCACGAAATGATTCTAAAGATGCTGTCACGGGAAATCATTTAAAGGATATTCAATTTTAATAAAAGGTGGGTTCGATTCCTATCCTGTGTTGAAGTTGACCTTGATATAATTTTTAAAAAAAATGTGTATGTATTTCAGTTCTGTAAGCAAAATATTAATTATGAGTAATATAAGAATTGTGAATATAAAGGGTTATACTGTCTTTCCAAGAGCGATTTAGCGAATTCTATTAACTCCGACAAACGGGTGGTTATAGCCTGTGTTATGTTGTATTCCTTTCCTTTTTATCGTGTCATGGTTTCTTAATATTAACGGTCTCGGAATTTATATAGATGCTGTGGGCTAAAAATAAATTAGGACGAGTAATCACTGAAGGATAATCGTAGATGTATTAAAATTATAATAAATGAACATTCTTGTGTTAATAACAGATTATTGATTACAGTTAGATAAATGGAATAGTACTGATTATTGACAACTTATCGATATTCTAATTAAATTAAATTATTTATAGCAGTATACTTAACAGAAAAATCGTATATCTATATTGAACGTTAGTTACACTTGTTTATAATATAATTTATTCTCTGAGAAAACTATGCAAGTTAATAATTATTTAATGAAATAACTATAAATTCAACGAAATTATCTTAACTAAATATACAGTTATCGATTGTGATAGTGTTTAGCTTTGTAGTCAGAAAAAATATATATATCTAAGGATTTATTTGTTCTTATGTTAGGACTACCAGAAGGTTTTGTTGTTATGATTGACTTTCCCTTCCAAGCTTTTTGCATAGTGGCGCAATTATGAATTTATTCACAATTGTCAGGTAGACTATATCTATTTAAATTTCAAAAACCATTAAATGTTTAGTATTAACATAGTTAATGAATATTCATAATATTTAACTGTGTATTTCCTAAATATACTGACTGCTATTATCAAATAACGACTATCAAATTCTAATTTATACAACTCCTAAATCGAGTTGTCTGAATAAAGGTGTCTTCATTTCTGTTACATACATTCTTACTTCGATAGTGTTGTTGGCTATATTTTATCTCAATTACCTTTTGAAAGTTTTAATATTTATGAAAAAAAAAAAGTCAATTATCATTCTATATTACCGCAAATAATACCTTACTTGTACTACATCGCACATTACTCCAAGAGCGATAAGTTGCGATGACTGGGGGACATCACACACACTAACAGAACATGTGCGATATCGTGCATTACTTGACAAGCCTTGTGGGCCAATGATTGAAGCCAACATCATTTATCAAGCAGGATAATCATATAAGTTCTATATTGCACATTACTCCAAGAGCGATAAGTTGCGATGACTGGGGGACATCACACACACTAACAGAACATGTGCAATATCGTGCTCTATTTAACTTATTATGTCAAGGTGAACCGAGCATACTTATATGTCTTGAACCCTAATCCATAATGGGTTTTGTTAAAATTATTCTAGAATATCGTTGGCACCTTAAGATACCTATATTCTAGTAACACAGGCGATTACACTTAGTTACCGTGAGATAAGGATTAGTTCGTATCGACTTAATTCGACACAATTAAAAATGACTTTGAAATGTATCTACAAAACACTATGTATGAATCTTATTTATGAGAGAATGATTGAATGAATTGAAAGGAAAGTAAAATTAATGAATGATGAATGAGAAAAAAATCTTGAATGGCAATTTAATGAATGGAAATGAAAGAAAAGTGTTACTTACTTGTGACTTATTTATGGACTTATGACGATCTAAGAAAAATAACACAACTACGTAATGGTTGTAATGTTCATAATTCATAATCAGTCAGTATGTTTCCGAATACAATCACCTTATAAATAAAGTAATTCTATCTAGTAAATTTTATACTTAGAAAAGGGAAAGCCTGAATATTATTGCAATTAACTAAGAAAGGAATATTACTTGCAAGGCGACATTTCACATCTTCTAAACTATAAAAGTATATAATTTTGTAAGAACTTGCAAACAACCTTGAAAAATTAACGAATTCAGTTTAGTCATGTTGTTGTGCCTTAACTGTTATAGGTTACTTTAATAAGGAGATTTAGGCTGAGACTTAGACCGTAACCGATGTCTATGGGAGTCTATACATTTCTTAATTAGGCAATAGTATAATAGGTTATCAAACTAATTATACCACCACTAAAAATAACGCCATTGATTTAGTGGAATTTCAAATGTAGGTATAGTAATGTAAAATAAAAGATATTTACCAGATCAGGGGGCGAGTACAAAGTATTAGAATTAGTTGAAATAGTATAGTGATACTGAAAGGAAAATACGATTCTTGTCTAGGTTAAGCCGTTTAAATCTATTAATTTTGTTGGTTCCATCTTTATTGGTTTAAATTATAACTTCGATAAACTACGTCATAATTTAGGGGGCGATTGTGACGGAACACAACACAATAATTCAATAAATAAAGCAAAATGCATCGATTATTTATTAATAATTTTAGCCTTAGAAATTGTCGTGCTGGATGGGATTTTAAAGGTGGATTCCTGGAAAGAATCACCACTTCAAATATTTCGTTACATGTAGAAATTGACTTGGATAAACAACACATTTTAGAATAGGTAACATTTGGGGCTGAAAAGCCTGTCATGTCAAGTAAATTATGGATTTTAAAGTGGGGTTTTAGAAGAAACGGACACTTATAAACTAACAAAATTAGCAATATATTTGATTATAAGTGACATGTAAGGGTGAGAATTATCAAGTGGGTTATGGTGTTTCAAAATGTGTTCTTAGAAGAAATCATTATTTTAGTTTTGTGATTGCTCGGGCCACGGTTTGACATAGGGTCATCGAGGGCAGGTAGTACTGATTGCCTTAAATTACTACAATGTCGAGACACATGTTGAGGGTGCAGGCGTGGGATGCTTGACAACTTAAATCAATGAAATGTTCTGTAAAGAATTGGTATTATGAAGAAATAAGTGGAGGTATTAAAATTACCTCTTTGATTTATTGGTTGCCTGCAATGTCTTAAATTCAACAGGAAGGCCGAAAGACAATAAAGTAACATTAATCTTGCTGTTCTTAAAGAAATATTCGTAGAAATTTGTGTGCTCTTGACCAAAATAAAACTATTTAAAGTTGGACATCATTTTGCCATTTAAAAGGTTAAAATATGATGACAGATATTGTGTCTTGGTCCCTTAGGACAATATAGCTCTTTTATACAAAAAATAACAATAAAGACAAAAGGTCAAAACTATTGCTTCCAGATGCTAGGGTATTTTAGATAATTAATAATAAAGTATAATTGTTTCAAAATGACCCCTAATAGCAGGGAGATAAGGTATAATGACCAATATTAAGCGCTAAACATTTGTGAATTTGGGATATTAGTGGGCGTTGCGCTTACGCATGGGTGGAGCCTTATTCTAGTAGACGCAAAAGGGATGAACAAGGAAGCAATTCGTATTATTGTTCATATTGGTTTAGTCTTAAGAAATAATTTTGTATGTCAATTAGGATAGTTACCATAAGATAATAGAAATAGGCGTGGTGTGAGAAATGTTACGGGGGTAGCAAATGTTTTAAAAGAGGATGCGGGAGACAGTCGGGGACAGTCGGAGACAGGCTGGTGGAGGCCGGGAACAGGATCGTAACTCGGGATTCTGTCGGTTCGTTGCAAGCGTTCGGGGAGTTTAATAGAGTCTTATGGAGACCGAGAGAGGAATCTTATCCGATAGTTGATGCGATTCTTAGAGTTGTCATAGTCATGCAATCAAATCAGTGCGTCGCGAGATTTGATAAGCAGGTCTGAATTGCTTAGAAGGAGGGCGAATCCCTAAATATATGTTAGTGCGGTACGAATATATACGTAGGTTACATTACGAATTATAAAAATTCTTATTAAACCTTATGTATGAGTCCATTCGACGCGGGTTTATTAAAGTCAGTGTTTTATGATAATTAGAGTCAATGTGTCTATTAGAATTTGTCAATGGTAGAGTTAGTGCGGTTGAAAACTCTACATTTAGGGTAAAATAGGAATTATAATCCTCCGTTGGACTCGGGTTCAAGGCCTCCGTCTTGAACCGCAAGTAAGTGGGTGTTAGGGACGCTAGGGTCCCATTAGGATGTTAGGAATAAACTAAGATTTGCTAGGATTGTGTTATATTGTATTTTGTAATATTAAAAAGTAACATTAATGTTTAGAATAAAGTAATAAAAGCAAGTTAAAGATATATTAGACTGTATTAACGACTTACAGATGGCCAATATGAGTGGTATACATTTAAATATTGTATACGATATTAATGTTATATTTAAGGGATAACTAACGATACCTAAATGGTGAGAATTAACGACAAACAGGATAAAGCGGAGTAGGTCTAATAATATTATTACTATGCAGTGCATAGTTTACGTACACATTATGCAAGATTTTATATCTAAATAAATATAACAGCCTTATTATGAGAGAGACTTTAGCCGAACATACGACGGCTTATTTCATAAACTTTATGCATAGAACAGATATATTAGTTGAGATAATTCTCAAATACATGTTGAATATAGGTCATGACTTGTGTCTGTCCTACATACATTACTGTACGTTTCTTCAGTTGGCTACTTTAATAACACTGGTGACATTTCAGAAATTATATATATTTTTCACTAATATAAATATGGTTATTTTACCATACAACATTTTAATAAATAATAATAACAATAAATTCCTCATTTTATGAGAGACTTATAACAGCTGAATCTATATACAGCTTAATAAATAAATTATATGCGCAATGCATAAATCTTCAAGATTCATCATGCTGGCGAGCAAAATACTGCAATCTTATAAATGTCCAACATAGGCCATGACGCATGTCTGTCCTACACTATTACGCTACCTTATTGTGTTGTCTAGCTTAATAATGCTGGTAACGCTAACATACATTTCTATATTTTGGTTAAATAACCAAACAATATATTACAAATAATAATAATCTCTTCATTATATGAGAGACTTCTGCTGAACATATAACAGCATACTTAATAAATTATATGCGCAATGCATAAATATTTACAAGTACTTCAGCTGGCGAGCTAAATACTGCAAACTCTACAAATATTCATCGTAGGTCATGACATATGTCACCCTACAACACACCACTACCTTTCCTGAGTTGCCTAGTTCGATAACAATGGTAATTCTTATAATTATGATTTATATTGAAATAACAAATGCCTCCAGTTTGGCTGCTGATACATGTGGGTTATGGTTGGCTCCGTTTGTTGGTCGACAGTCGGCTCATATATTGTTAGGATGGCGGTCGTCAGTTATACTGGCTTACCATTATGCCATTAGGGACTTATTTCCACTCAGTATATCGGCGTCTATGCATGGCGGTAGACTTGCTCCCTTGAAGCCCTGTAGCGATCTACATTGGGTGGAGGACCAGTTGAGTTCCTGTGTAGTTCCCCGGTTGCTGTGTGTGTCGTTTCGCATTTTTACTATGTTTGGCCAAGGCCTTCATGGTGTCTACAACCCTACTGTGAACAATGAATGTGTGCCCGATCATACATCATTATGAATCATGCTAGTTACATTGGATGTAAATGTAACGTCTATAATTAATTTTATTATGAGTTTAGTGCTGGTTGACTCCTCCTAACTCCTTACCATTTCTTTCCTTGGTTAAGGGGCCGTGATGGTGGGTCTCAAGCTGAGGGCGTGGTCGGGGCCTGAAAGCACCTTCAGCACAAATAATGTGTATATATTTTCACAACATCCTTCACATTGGATTCAGTTATACTTTTACTTTCTAATCTTAGTCCTAATACCTTATTCCTTCCATCCTTTCATTTGACCTTTATTAAATATTTCATTTCTATGTTAAATACAACATTCCTATTATAATGTAATGTAACCAGTGTTATTATGCTCAAGTGTCATTACTTTCTCTTACTAAAATCCTATAGTTCTATACTTCACAAGGTACTTAGGGACTTACTAGTTTTAGGTTAATCGAATTTATTTAGTAGGTAGGTAATTCTTTTACATGCCCTCAATAACATATTCTCTTACTGCTAACAATCGCCTACAAAAAAGAACCAGGATTATACACACAACGTAGGTCCTATTAGACGATCACTGCCAATAAAAATATTCTTATTAGAAAGTCTTATTAGACTGCGCATTTAATTGATCATTTAAATTTTATATATTATTAAAGAAAAGTGAAATTTATATAGAAGGGGGGGGGGGGGTTCAAATAAATAGAGAGGGAAGGGGGGCACCGTTACAGCAGGATATGCTTTTTTATGCAGCCGCTGGTTGGGAAAGCGTCATTGTAATATCTGATCCCTATTTTATACCGGATAGAAAGAATTGGTTGAGAGATGTGCACAGTGGAAATTATCGTTCCTACTCATGCAAGCCGCCCCCCATCCCTTATTCTCAGGGAGAGAGGAAATGGCTGTGTTGCGGCTGTGTGGGGAGAAATAGCTTTAGTAGGGGTGTATTTTTCCCCAAATAGCGGGGTTCCTGCCCTGGAGTGATGGGGGAGTACCCTGAGTGGCGTCGTGAGAGGCTTGTACCCAATGCAGATAATCGTGCTAGGTGATTTCAACGCTCACCATACGGCGTGGGGACCCGTACGCCCAAACCCTAGGGGAAAGGTGGTATACGATGGATATGTGGGGTTGGGTCTCGAAGTTTGCAACAGGGGGACAAAATTCACCTTTGTTAGGCGTTATCAGGGAAGAGTAATAGGATCAATTGTCGAGCTAACTTTCGCCATTCCTGCAATTGCATTGCGTGTATATAGGTGGAGAGTTGAGGATAGCACCGAGACGCTGTCAGACCATAATTTCCAACCACCTTTTACTCTTTATAATAAAAATAAAATAGTCTAAATCAAATTCTCAGTTGGGGGATCGTTCTGTGGAACATTTCTAATCTAAGAGTCCTCCGACTGCAATGATATAATTTTATTTAGCCAAGCTTATTTTTATTTTGAAAATTTTGTGACTTTAGGGATTATTTTTATGATTTTAGAACGATATTTGGATCGATTTTATTTTAAGTATTTTTTTGTAGCGTCTAAAGAAATAAAACTATCTAACTGTGATAGTTTAGATACAGTCTGTGCCAGTGTACAGACACTGGAGTCTAAGTAATAGAATGCCGTTTTCTTAGGGTATAGATTAAGTACGAAACCCTAGAAATGAATTTAATCCTATATTTCTAGTTTACGTTTGAACATTTTGACGGAGTCTAATGATTTAAAGCAAAATGCCCGGACCGTCAGGCTGGAAGTGTCTGGAAGTTGATATTAATTTTTGACAATACTAAACTACACTTCCTTTATTGCTTGATATCTTTTAAATGGCTGTCAGACCAAGCTAGAAGATAGGCATACTATCTAAATATATACTTGTGTTAGTTTAACATTAGCCCATCAGAAAATAAGTAACATCTGGCGACTCTGGAATTTTACTCAATTTCAACGTTCTCTGTCAATCACTGGATGCTTATACCTACGCCTGATTTTTATAGAACGCAATTATTAGTTTCTACATGTTATCTTCCTATATTATTACTTTTATCTACGAATTTTGTCTCGGCTCGAAAACTTTTTTTCTAAGAGTACAGTATTTTGTATATATAAGAATCGTAAAAACACTAATTTTCAAATTTTACGAATACGCAAAATTTGGAAAGTTGTTATAATAATGCACTATTCATATAGGTAATAGGCACACATTACTTTAGGTGCAGAATTATACTGTCTGAATTATGGGCATTTTATAGGCTAAAACTTCGTATAAATTCTATTAGTGATTCGCGTTCGTTTTCGACAGAAAAATAAATGGATACCATCGACATCCTAACAGGGAACATCTTTGAAATAATATAAATTTGTATAGTGAAATAAACAAGTTATATAATAACGTGCTACTTATATCAATTGAAATCACTTTCTAAATATAACATGCCAGGACATAGCACTGGTCCAGTACTTCAACGTTGAAACTTCGATGCAGAACATTAGAGTACCGCAAGGTTTAGGTACCTTTTCATGTATGTATCTTTTAGCAGCTAACTCCAGGCAAAATCTAGTATCAACTCTTTTGTGAAGTCCATAACAGTGTAACGTAGGATTGAGTACATCTTATGTCATGATTAAAGTTCCAAGTAAAGTTTTAACACTATGATGTAGTGATGGATTATTTTAAAATTAATGATTCTCAAAATCAAACTAGATGAGTATTTTGAAATATTTGTAGTGTTCTATCAAATTGTCTGAGGAATAAATGTGAATTTTGTTTCGAATATTTGTAGCTCTTTGTGTTTCCTTTATAATCAAATGTTTATAAACGAAACAACTTTTAAAAAGGTTTCATTTTAGACCCTTTACAGGTTTTTTATCTTATGTTTAACACGAAACCTGTAAAGGGTCCGTGTGGATGGAATCGTTGAAAAGTTGTTTCATTTAGGGATAGTGCGCATATAAAAATATCAATTATTTAAGTTTTCACTAACAGTGATGGAAACAAGTTTGACAGTCTTTGCAATGCTTCCAATAGATCAGTTGGAAGAGTCCAATAAGTTACCTATGTGCTTTGTTACTTAAGAAAATTGATTTGACTTAGTATTTTAAGTTGTTAGATCTACAATGAAAAAATACTTAAAAAATCCACGTTGTCTCTGGCACTCTGAGATGGAACACGAACCGATGCCCTTTCGCAATCCGGGCGACTGCGCATTGCGAAATGTCTTGGGTTTGTGTCCTATCTGAGGTGCCAGCGACAGAATGGATTTTTAAGCATTTTTCATTAAGAATATTTTTCAGTATAGCATTGTAAAAATCAAATATAACGAGTAGATTTTGATTTTGATTATTTTATTTTTTGTCGTAATCTGGGAAGTAATTTATGTTATTGTTTTTGTTCTATTTATTTACGGATGTCGGCTTTAACCTTGATGGCAAGTTGATTTAGCCAGAGTAATCTTCAACATACATTGTTATTAAATAATTATGCGATATAAAACTCACTTTTGATTAACTAAGGCAATGCAATATCCTGAGATAATAATTGGACGTAGTTACTCAAAAAGGATCCAACCCACAAATTGGTAAAAATGAGTTAAGTATACCAAAATGTTCATCAAGATCTATAATATCATATAGGAAAAAAAGCTCTGAGCTGTATTAAATATTTGACGTTTTTTTTCAATGGTAGTTACTACCCCACATCTTTGATAGGTTCATATTTTAGTTCCATGAAAACGACTCGAGCTTCTTGTATTCATATAGTAAAATAGCAAATTAAAGGCACTATCTTGGAAAAAAATCACAATAAATATAAAATTTGAGATAGTGAGAATACATTTGACATAAAAAATTAAAAAAATAAATATAAAGAACCTTTAATAAATAGTTTTTATGATTAAATTTTGGCGTTTCTGAGATTTGTTGTTTAAAAATAAGGTAATTAAAACCTAAATATACCAAAAAGGATCCAAACATACTTTAATTTTTATATTTTAATAAATATTGTTAGTTCCGTTCAAATTATGTTATAATAAGATAATGTAAGTGGTTTTCTATGCTATTAGGTAAAAATATAATATATAAAAATGTTACATCAACATGCAAAAACAGCTTAAACTTCAATCGTCTATATGTCAAATTTGACATTGTGTGGAATAGATCCTTTTTGATTAACTACGTCCAATTATAATCAGTCCAAGCGTGAGACTAACTCTTAAGGAGGGATTCGGAGGAAGATGAGAAGTGAGTTTCCATACAGATATAAAATTTCATAAACCAAATACTTACTCCGTCCTTATTATAAAACAAGGACTAATTTTAGTATCAGGTTTAAACAATTATTCAACAAAAATAAGTTTACACGTCTCAATTAGACGTTATTTCTTCGGTTATTGTCAATTTGATTTAGGCAGTCAATGGTTTAAGCCTATTGACAAACTTATTATGATAGGTATATTCCAAATTCAATTCGACAGATACGGCAATATGGGGGTTCCGGTTTCTTCTTTTAAACGTGTCTTTTTGATCTTAAAATCCAGAAAAAGTTGTAGTTTGTTGTATTTACGAGTGGGTTGGGCTGTCCTTCATATTATTTTGTTTATAAAATAGCAGCCAGCTAAAATGACAATATTAATCAAAGTTTTATGCAAAATTCCACTTGAAAATATGCACCACTTTTGCGTTAATAAACATTGCTAGTATTTATTATTATTCTAAATTTTGGGTCTATATGAGATTTAAGAGATCTATTGTGACTTACAACCAGAATTATAGCAACTATTTCAGTCTGGTTAGTTGAAAAGTCGATGATTATCCTGACGTTCAAAAACTTTTATTTTTTCTGATAGATGTATGCTACGTGTCCAATGTCAATGTCACTTAATTTCTCATGAAGGTGTTGTCTGTTTAGTTTGCTTTGCATTTGAACAAGAACGTCAATTTAAGGCTTTGTAATAAAAATTCTGAGGATTTATTCATTTTATAAGATTGTCGCTGTATTGGACAATTTTAATCGAAAAGTTAATGTCCGTGTTATCATAATGCGCGTGTATGTTGTTTCATTTCAGTTTTGTTAAGACAACGATGTTTTCCTCAAGTTATTGTTATATGCATATTGTTGTAAGTTCACTTTGTTCAACAACGTATTACATACTCGTAATTGTAGGGGTTCCGTAACTGAAGGGTGAAACGGTTCCCTATTACTATGACTCCGCTGACCGTTAGTCCCTTTTCCACCAGGTTGTATCCCATGAACGTAGTAGTTAGACAGTTAGACTTAAATTTTCATAAATGATGTATTAATTTGCAACCGTTTTTCTGTTTTCATTAAGAATATTTTTCAGTATAGCGTTGTTAATGCAAAATTGGTCAAATATAATAAATTATGTATTTCTGTGGCCGCTATAACAACGCCGCTATATAAATACTAAAGTGATTAATTTGCGTTTCATATATGTTGCAGTCAAGTGGTATAATCAGCCGACCCATTACCCATTGAGGGGCTAGCCCTTTAATAAAATTGAATGCCTACATTCAATCAAAGGGCTAGTCGCCCAATTGGTCGGCTGATTATACCACTTGGCTGGGATATATATCTCATGATAGATCGTGGTACGGAAACCTTTGTGCGCAAGTACGACTCTCACTTGGCGGCCTATTATCATGTTTCTATAGGTCGCAATAAATTTCAGTGCAACCTCGCTTATTAATAATCGTAAATCGTTAATAAATTATTTTTATCGTAAAAAGCTCAATCGTGTAGTAATCTGCGTTCAGTCTTCGATTATGGAAATTAAGCAACTGTTGCAAAGGGCGGTCATCGAATGGGTGACCGAAAATTTATTATCTTTATGAAAAAGGGACTAAGTGGGAAAATGAAAAAAAAAAAAACTGGTGACATGAGAATTTGCTATAACAGAATAATTTTTCATTAATAATATTTTTTTTTTCAGGTTTTATATATTTCGTTGTTCTTATTGCAATGTATGGCTACATTGAATTCTACAAGTCCGACAACACTTGATGTGTATGTGCTTAAGATTCATATACTTTTACATATTTTATTTGGATCATTGGATATTTCTTATACATCGTTGTTTCAAAAAATGCCCCAACTATGAGTTTGTGATTGTTGTTAACTATATAATACACGGTAATTTCACACGCGGTCGGACAATTTATAAAAAACGAGTACACCATATTATTCCAAAATGTCAAATTTGCGATGTTCATCTTTTTGAAATATATTTAGCAAATTAGATATTCTGATATGTTATTGATTGACTTTTGGTACTATGATGATGGTCTTTCGATTGTGCATAAAATGTTAATGTCATTGAGTGACATAGTTGACCTATTTTAACTATGTTAATTAATTTTAATTCGGAAATTAATTTTAATTATACCACTTGTCTTCATCTAATATTAAGTAGTATTCATTCTCAATAAATATTGTGATCTGATATTCGAATAACTGTTGATAAACGATAAATAAAAAAAAAAAGTTGTTTGATTATAATTTAGAAATATAATTACATTTACAAAAATAAGATAATTTAAATATTAATTTTAGGGGCAGTAGCAATAAAGATAACACTGCATTTGTTAATGAAGTAATACCTATACCATTGAAGGCACGTCGTAAAGCATCTTTGATTATAAATCCAAGAATGGGATTACGGTCCGGTAAAAATAATATAGTTGATAGCCTTTTGTACGTCGAATATGATAACAAAGGTAAAATATTAAATCGATTTCCGATGAGAAGTCTAGCTGATGTAAAACATTTCTTCGAGATTAGCCGGGATGTTGAAATTTGTTACGATTATTGTCCTGGAGAAGAACCTCTGATTGAGAGGTCTGGAGCTGAACTTTTCGACTTGAGTTCAACGTTATCGACCGTTAACGGCCCTCAACCAATTAGTGAAGCAGCGATTGCTGGCGGTATTCGGAGCGAGAGGTCATCTGTAGTCTGAAAATATCATACAATTTAGATGAAAATGTGTTTATTGTCACATTGTGTTTATTGTTATTATTATTTTTTAATTTATACAAAAAAAAAACAAATGGCAGCATTTCAATATTTCATATCTTGTTTAATATATTTTTAGTAATATGATTGCCAATAAATGTCTTAGAGTATAAATGTATCAAATATTTTATTTTATAAATCTATAGCGTATTCATTTCTATTCTTGTTGCTTACCTTATGATATATGAATATATCAGGAATAGTCTTAAATAATAATATAAGACCATTCTAGAATGATCACCACCAACACACCGATTTAAATGTCAGAATCATCTATTTGAAAAGTTATATAATAATCTTAGTATTAAAATCAAGAATTGATACCTAATTTCCGGTATTAAGTTATTGCGTTTACACAATGTTTTTTTTATTCAATTTTATAGTAAATTACCTTATAATAAATAAATATAATGAATTTATTTACCGTTTCATAATCTTCAGTGTTTTCGGTGTATGACGTAATTGAATTTTCATTGAAATCTTTAGTATTATTTTTCGGTGTAGGTATTGTTTGATCTTCATTAATCCAATTGCTATTAGGATCTTTGTTTCTATTGTGATCACTATTGACACTAATGTTCTCTTTAAAACGGTTATTAATGCCTTTTTTAGGGAATATATCATCAATGAGTCTTTTATATTCAGCACATTCTGCAGCGTTTAATGTTAAACAATCTGTTTTGACATCATTCCTAGTATTTACTGCATAATTTTCTGTTGTTGAGAAAATATAATGTTCTGTGATTGCTGATTCTGGTACTGTTTTGGTATGAAGTCTGTAGATAGCGATGTTAGTGCTTGGTGTGGTGCTGTAATGAATTTAAAATTGTAATGTGAATTGCATATTTGCTTAAAATAATTTTACATCAAAGAAACATAAGCACAAATAATAAGGAAGATCCGTCAAGTATCATCCATTTAGTGTAAAAATCTTGAGTGTGCAAAATTGTGTGTTTATTATATATACTGCTCAACACGATTTAGGAATAATTTTTATTAGAGTGAATCACAAAAAACTATAAGAAATCAAATAAAAAAAAAGAATGCTATAACTGTTCAGAAACAATTCCAAATTCGTAAAAAAAAAAAGAATTGAAGACATACGTGAAATACACGATTTGTTCAGTAGAACGTGATATCATAGTAGTTACGGTTATACAGAGGATACAGTGATTAAAAAAATATAAAATAAAATTTATCATATTGTTTCTGTTTCTACAACAGCTTAAGTGGTATGATGACACTTTATTATGACATAATTAATTTCTAATGACATAATTAATAAAAATGTTTATTTTTCAAAACTTAGTCTAATTACACTAGGCGTTAGGACCTTCCTTTCGAACAACAATATTTTAATAATTTACCATGTTATAATATTTTTTTTTTTTGAAAACTTGGATTGGGAATGATTGGGAAAGGGATGATAATGGATATTTATGATACCCCTGTTGGCAAAGTGGGGTATTTCATATGGGTCCCCCGGCAAGATGAGGTGGGGGCCATATGTACCAGAACACAGTTGCTTTAGATCCCCCTTATGAGGGGGGATCGTTCTGCTCCCTGGAAGGGGGATGTTGAATGATAATGGATTTGTATGATTGGTGTGTAAGGTGAGGTTGATGAGGGGAGGAGGGTGGGACCGGGAAGCGTCTCGTTGAATCCTGCGGTGGTCCTCCTCAAATAGTGGTAGAGAGAGTGAGGGGATAGTTGGTGAAGAAAGAGGAGACGGGGGTCGAAGAATGGTTAAGCAAGAAAGCGAGTATGTAGTGAGGATAGAACCCCCGTTTCCGAAGAGATAGTGATGAGTGATAGTGAGGATGTGAGTGCGTGTGTGTGTGTGTGTATGAGGGCGCTGGGGATGAGGCTGCCCCGCCACCCCGCGACCCCGTCCAGGATGAGTGGATGGGTATGTTATAATATTATAACATGATAAATTATTAAAAACTCTTAAGATTCTATAAACTTAAGTGTTTTTAATCATGTTATTGAGAATGCACTGTCAGTATTTTACCCTGGTGTAGCTGTTATATAGGAAGCCGGCTCCATACAGTGTCATTATATCGCAGAAGCTATTAGCACAAAACAAAGCGTAATATCAAGATTTAGGTCACGCTTTCATGAGAAGGGCGAAGTGGCGGCTGGTAGTAATGTATAAAATAAATCTGTAAAAGCCTTATTAATATTTGATGTAATGAAAAAAATATCCGAATTTATATAATTGAAATTGTATCGATTACTCCAGGTAAAAGTACTTACAATTCTGGTGTTATGTATGATGAATCCGGGAAATATATGATATCTTTAAGATAATTTGAATAGTTATTTTGAAATATACGACGTATTTGTTCCTGTCGTCTCATAGGATAACAAATTCTTCCGTGAAGTTCAAACGAAAGCAACAAAAACTATAAAAAGGAATGTTATAATTATGTTGTATGTTTAGAATGACCCACATTCTGAATTGATTATTTAAAGTTACGCACGTCTCAAACTATAACTTAAACGTAAGTCAAACAGGTTTTTGTTTATGATTTTGGTTCTTTTAATGATCATTTAATGGCAGTTTGATAAAAACAAGGACTCTTTGCCTTGTGAAAAGTAATAAGTTATTGACAATAATCAATTGAGATTTACTCCTTTTCTTTATTCAGAAACTGACTTTAAGATTTAAAAGATAACTTTATGCTCGTGACCAGAAAATCCACCTTCGAAATATGATAAAGAATCAATTACTCACCGATATAACAATCGCCATAGTAATTTAAATCCAAATTCTATGATAGTTTATTTAATATTTTCTATAAACAAACACACCGAACTTTAAGTTTAGATTTTCGTGCCTACGGTTGACTGGTCAGCGGTGTTATGAGTAATATACTTATAATGTCAATAGCGTTTTTCTTTGAAGGATGTCTTGGTCTTTATAATTCTAAAGTTGGGTTTACATTTGCCTTTTTTATTATTTTTAGAATGCTATTTCTAATTACACTAAAATAGGTCAATGACTCTGAATATATTAAAAAATCTAGTTGCTTATAAAATTTTTAATATTAGTCTAAAAATCGAAATGTAGCTTGTGAAATGCGTATAGAATTTACCAAGAACATTTTTTATCTTGTGGCTCTATGCTACAACTTCAAGGTCTATTGCTGTGTCAAAATGAAGTCCTGATTGATCTATCAGGATAATAAATCAACTGTTAAAGTTTCATAATCGACAGGGCTTGAAGTAACGTGTTATAGTAGCTGATCTTTAATTGTAAAGTCAATTTACTCCCCACTTCTCGCATGGTGAGAGATTTCATATTATCAATATTTTCGTGTGCTGTCATCTGATTGATACAAAAGTAATGAATATAGCACTGTATATATTTAAATAAGTTTACCTAAATTAGCTTTTAATTTAATCAAATTAAACTTTCAATAAATGTAAACCTAGCTTAAATGTACGGAAGATGCTCACAAAAAACTTAAGTGTATTAATTCTTCGAAGTTTGGCTTTAGCACAAAAAGTTGAATATTCTTTTATGTTAGGTAATGATAGACAGACTAATGTAAAAGTGTTGTACTATATAACAATTATAGATAATAATGTTTCTTTGATAATTTTCCGGCTACATTTTTTTCCTTAATACTGACCTATCTACTTTGGCAACAACAATAATTATTTATTATGCTATTCCATATATCTAAATAACTTTAGATTTCGAACATTTCAAGAAATATAGGGTTATTATATTATGATATTAACATGATGATTTATTAGTCATTATTGGTCTTTTTCTACCCATATAAAATAGGCATCCCCTATTTTCAGACAATGCCGTTATTCTGATATTGTATTTCCAATATAAGTTACTCCGTTACAGGCATTTTGGTTTAGTTGTTTGTCATCGGTAATTTTCGTCGGAAATGAATAATAAACGACCTCTTGCCGTGATATTGTGAGTATCAAATGCTCTATTTGATTTAATTTTACATTTAATGCCTTAATATAAAACTCGTTCACTCAATCAGCGTTCACTAGTAATGTATTGCAAGTAATGAGTACGGATAGTGGGCAGAGTGCTCTATATAAATTGATAAAGCTATGGAAAACCAGTAGCGGGAAATTTAATGATAAAAACCTTTTGGACTATTATTTTAACATTGTATTGTAGCATCCAATTATTTTAATTTTCATTAATAAATATCGATTAAAATAAGATATTACTTATGTCGTTTTTCATTTTATTTAAAAATAACAAAATCATATTAAGTGAATTAGCAATAAACACTCGATAAATAATTTCAGTTTGCATTGAAATTATATGAAAATGTTGTTTCAATCAGATTCATTACTTTTTCTCGCTAATCCAATGAACTAGCGATAAAATATTTTACGAGTAGATTAACTTTCCATATTTTTCAATGCAGTTGCTCATAAAGCGCTATTTTTTTAATCTATTGCAAACATCGAAAGTGAGTCTTTAAACACGTGTTAAATAAAAAGGTACTGAAATCCTTTACTGCACACGTGCTTAAAAGTATTTTTAAATTTTTTTTTTGGCCGAGCATCAAAGAAATAAAAAAAAAAAATGATGAAAATATGTTAAACTTTAGAGGCAAAAGTATTTCAAGGAGCCTAGAGCGAATATTTTCAAATAAAAATATATGACACGAAAACATGTTAAAATATCACGTTTAATTTTAACAAATAATTTTTACCTTTAATACATACTTAGTTTTATTAACCTATATATTTGTTTTATTTCCTCGCAAAAAGCATTGAAAAATGTTGTAAGAAACTTGAGCGTAAAAGGTTTTTCGAATTCGTGCCAATGAAAACTCCTACTCCTCGCAACGCTCGTGTTTTCAATTTGGCCCTTATTCATAAAGCCTTACTTTCCGCACTCGTATCTTAAATAACTATTAGATCTTCAAGATACATATTTAGTAGTCTAGTATAATTAGTATTTACTGTATTAGTCTGGCCATAAAAACTGTAAAAAATAAACAAAATATTATTTTTGAATTTCGAAACTGTCATTTTTATATAATTGTTCATTGTCTTTTCTATTAGCGCCAATACATTGCAAAATATTTTATGATATTGATTTGATATGGGGTATGTTCCGATATACACTGCGACCACTGAACAGTATGACGTCAATTTAGTATACTGGAAGCCCGTTCCTTTATAGCTAGTTATACTGGTGACTTTTTAAAACGGAACGCAGTCCAGTATACTGTTAATCCTATTTTTTGGCGCCATTTTCAAATTTGTTAATGCAAGGTGAATATAAATAAAGATTCCCTCTTTTCAAAAGAAAATATTATAAAATTGTGTATAAAAAATTATTTATCAATTAAATCCATCTTATAATAAACGAAAGTATTTTTTTTTGTTTATTTAGAAACTTATCATTTTCTGGTTCTGTTTCGACTGATCACGTGATCAAAAGCATTGCGAGCACCTTACCTCGAAATCTCCAGTGCTCACAGTACAAATATGGCGGCAATTTATGACGTCATAAATTTCCCTAGGGTACTGTAGCAGTGTAGTGGCAGTCCATAACGGAACGGATTTTTCAGCAGTAAGACCACTGCGCAGTGCTCGCAGTGTCTATCGGAACATACCCATGATTGCATTACATAAAGTACATAACTTTCAAAACCTACCATACGCTTGGTATTAGTCAATTATCTGTGTACCGGGCTATTGATAGGTACAATGAAATCTCCTCTGATGGGAGAGAAAAAGATCTGGCCGTTCACGTAGTGTTCATACGAAAATAGGCAATCAAAACAGTAAGGGAAGAATACGAAGAAATCTTGTCCGAATACAAAAGATCTTGGTACAATTTATCTTGGGACATGAAGATAGCTCGGGAGATGATGTCACGTATTTTAAAAGATGACTTAGGACTTGTAGCCTTTAAACCGAAGTGACTAGTGCGTCTCGTCATCTCTTTACAGATTTTTAAAAAATAATAAGTTTGGTAAAATTAAAACAACTATTTGTGCGGTACGCAAATGAAGGTCACAGAAAAAAAATAGCAATATTTTAACAAATAAAATGACCGTATTTAAACTCAAAGGTCTAAAAAAGCTTCAGGATTAGTTAACAGAGTATAACGTGGGCATTATCCGATTCAGTGATGGTTTGGTGAGGTGTTAGCTGTGAAGGAGTGACAAAGCCATATTTTGTGATAAAGGCATTAAATGAAATGAGATGAAATGAGATGAAATGAGACGAAATGAGATGAAATGAGATGAAATGAGATGAAATGAGATGAAATGAGATGAAATGAGATGAAATGAGATGAAATGAGATGAAATGAGATGAAATGAGATGAAATGAGATGAAATGAGATGAAATGAGATGAAATGAGATGAAATGAGATGAAATGAGATGAAATGAAATGAAATGAAATGAAAATATCTTTATTCAAGTAGGCTATTACAAGCACTTTTGAATCGTCCAAAAAACTTTTTTCCCCTACCACTTGTTCAGGACGTCTTTTAGCTGACAAGAAGAACAAGCGAAAGAAACTTACCAGCTTTTTATCATAAGTTATGAAATGACATTTACATAAATCATGTCATTACCAAAATAATATGTCATTATCACAATAGTAAATACAACTTTCAAAGTCTGTAGGACATAGGTTGAACATATAACTTAGAACAAAGCGAAGGCTATTAATTCCATGCATTGCGATCCTTAAAATAATCATCAACTTTATAATAGCCTTTACTCATAAGTATATTCTTTACATGAATTTGAAATTTATTTATGGGTAGGTCAATTACATTTTGTGGAACTTTATTGAACATAGCAATACATTTACCCAGAAATGATCCTCTGGTTTTTTGAAGTCTGAAGCTTGGAACGGCAAGTTTATCTTTATTTCTTGTGTTAAGATTATGAACACTACTTTTTTTTGTGAAGGAATCGTAATGTTTTCTTGTGTACATAATATTCTCATAGATGTATTGAGAGGCAACAGTCAGAATATTTATTTCTTTAAATAGTTCTCTGAGAGATTCCCTAGACCGTAAATTATATATAGCACGGACAGCTCTCTTTTGTAAAATAAAAACATCCTGAATGCTAGCCGCAGAACCCCATAACAATATACCATACGTCATTACACTATGAAAATAACTAAAATATACCAATCTTGCCGTTTCAACATTTGTCAAGAGTCTAATTTTCTTAACAGCAAAAGCTGCAGAACTCAGTCTACTTGACAAGCTATCAATATGAGGATCCCATTGCAGTCGGGAATCTAGTGTAATACCAAGGAACTTTGTCGATTCTACTAACTCAACTTTTTCACTATTTACATTTATAAGTGTACTGACATGCCTCACATTAGGTAATGCAAACTTTATGCATTTCGTTTTATTTGAATTGAGCTTTAAATTATTATTATCAAACCACTGTAGAACATTGTCGAGAGCATTATTTACATCGTCAAAACAATCATTACCCCTCTCAACTTTAAACAGTAAAGAGGTGTCATCTGCAAATAATACTGTCTCGCACAAATTCTTCGTAAAGTGAGGAAGATCATTTATATAAATTAGAAAAAGCAATGGTCCTAATATCGATCCCTGAGGTACGCCCATAGTAACTGGTGCCCCTGCAGATTTCGCTTCATTGATTACTACCTTTTGAATTCTAGCAGAAAGATATGATCTTATTAGATGAAGTGAATTTTTCGTCACACCATAATGTTCTAATTTCCCCAACAGTGTTTCATGACTAACGCAGTCGAATGCTTTTGATAGATCACAAAAAATGCCAATAGCATCTTGTTTATTCTCCCAAGCATCATAGATATGCCTCAGAAGTGCAATTCCAGCGTCTGTTGTACATTTACCTCTGCTAAAGCCAAACTGATTTTGGTGAAGTAATTTATTTAATGAAAAGTGTGCAAGCAGTTGATTGTAAATCATTTTCTCAAATACTTTACTTAACGCTGGTAGTATAGAAATTGGTCTGAAATTACTGGGATCAGACTTGTCGCCTGCCTTGAAAAGTGGGATTATTTTACCATATTTCATTAAATCAGGAAAAGTTCCTTCATCAATGCACTTATTAAAAATAAAAGTTAATTGAGGCGCTATAGCTGGGATTATAGATTTGATAACATAAGTTGAAACGCCCCAAAGATCTTCGGTTTTTTTGACATTAATAGAATTAAGTGTTTTAATAATTGAGCAGACGTTAACGTGTCTAAAATTAAATTCAGTATTGCACTTATCAACAACTGACTCTAGATGCGTAATCGCAAGTTTAGAACATGAACTAAGATTTCCAGTGATTTCTATTGGTGTCTTAGAAAATAATTTCTCAAATGTCTCGGCAACCGCTTCATCTGTTTTAATAATTTTATTGTCAACCTCTAATAAGTATGTGCGCATATTACTTTTATTTTTACCCGTTTCTTGATTTATGATAGTCCAGGTGTTTTTATTTTATTTTCTGAATTGTAAATTTTTTCAGATATATATTTTGCTTTTGCTGAAACACATACTTTCCTAAAAATTTTCGAATAATTTCTGACATATTCAATAAACTTTGGATCGGTCGAGGTACACTTTAGCTCATACAAATCATACAGCCTATTTCGACTTTTGTAGATGCCCGGTGTAGCCCATTCACTAAATTTCTTTTTTTGGTTAGTAAAGTTAATTGTTTTGAGTTTAAATGTTTTATCAAATTCTCCCTTTATCAAGTTAAAGAAATTATTATAAACATCATTTATATTTTCCAAATTACTAGTTGTCAACTGAGTCTGATTTGCAGAAACACCGTTTTTAAATTTTTCTAAATTACTTTTGGTAATAGGTCTACAAATTATATTGCATTTAGGAGAAACATGATGGTGCTCGAAAGTTGCTAGAACTCCGCTATGGTCAGATTGAATACAATTTATTATCGATTTTTTGAATACCTTACATTTACAAAAAATATTATCTAAGCAAGTAGCGGATGTGGGTGTAATGCGGGTAGGTTCATTAAAAATATTTTCTAAATTAAAACATTTAAACAAGTTCAAAAATCTACTTGATTTAGCACATTTTATTAAAATATCTATATTAAAATCACCACATATCACTACTTTCTTATCGACTTTGCAAATTAATTTAAATGCATCCTCCATAGCAGATTCAAATTGACAGTAGTCCCCATCAGGTGGTCTATATACACATATAATAACATACTGTTCAAGTTCCACACATGACAATTCAATATGTCGCTCAATTGAGAGGGATACTATATCTTTACGTTCTTTACATTTTAAATAATTACTTATTATTATTAAAGAACCCCCTCGTATGGCATTTATCCTGCAGAATGAACTTATAATTTTATAATTTTTAAAACCCGTAATTAATTCATAATTTTTGAGCCAGTGCTCTGTAATACATATCATATCAATATTCATACTATTTAAACACATTTCTAATTCTAGATCTTTTCCAGAAAAGCCTTGTATATTTTGGTGAACAATAGTTAAGTAGGTAGACTTTTCCTTGGTCATCTCATTGCTAGAGATTTTCTCTATTGTCTTATTAAACAATTTAAATTTTTTAAATTGTCAAAATTTAGTTTTGGAACATATTCCAAAGTCTGTTTGTTTAAGTCAAAATCATTCTGCTCAATAAAAGCAGTAGAGATAAATTTTTAAAATAAAATACTAGCGAGGATGCTATTTGTCTCTTAACATAGAAAGAAAGATAATATTTATCTCTTGTCAAATATAAATTAAAGATTAATTTGTTTATGTCAATTACATGTATTTTTTATTATAATTAGCTATAGTATTTAATGTCATATTAAACTTATATCTAATATTATTTTCCTTCTGTGGCAAACTGTTACTATAAGGTAATGTAAACATAATAATTTTATTTAAATTCAAGAAGCTTAAGGTATTGAAGTAGTTACATAATTCTATTTTATTTACATTACCTCTGTTTCCAATTAAAATTACTAAGTTTGTACCCTCGTCAATATTTAAAGTAAGCATTTTTTGCATTAGTTGATGCAATTCAATACCGAGCATACAATAATTAATAATGTAATCTCCCAACTGGTTATGTAATAAGTGGCCCAAGTCTTTTCCAATTTCATCACACAACATCGGCAACAAAACATCGGCACTAGTGTATCAAGATACTTTTTCCTTTCAACTTGACTCGACATCAGGTCATAAAGCTCGATCCATCCAATCTTGGTTCCAATAAAAATTCCGGACTTCATCAGAGCCAAAGACTGACTGTCTTCTAGTCCAGATGTTAATTCGCTGGATAATGATTTATGGTCATTTTTAGAACTCTGTAACTCTTGATTTCCTATGTAACAATATTTATGGCAAGACTATGTATAGAGTTATAACTATGGGTGAGCTAATGAAAGAAAGACTGTATTAAAATAATATGATTTATTTGGAAAACACAGTAAAATGAGGATAACGCAAATTAATATTTAAAATATACAACAAAGCACGCGACTTATATCTACTTCTTAGTCTGTGAAACAAAAAATGATTTTGACAGTAATGCAAAACGTCAATAATAAATAATATTCAAAATATAAACAAACTTTTATAAAAAAGGTGGGATAATAAACCATCTTCTAACATACAGAGATAAACTACATACATGATACATCGTGAATCAATGTGAAACCGAATTCTATACTTCGTTGAGCAATTTTACTGTAATTAATTTTCAAAATCAAGTGACGTCTAAGTACAGACTCTTTTTACTACTAATATTACAAAGGTAAGCTAAATTTATTCAATCTTTTCAGACCGTCAAGGCCAATTATAATAAAAATTTAATCTCTACGTTTTTAAAATACTGATTAATTGAAACAAATTACACGATGGTACAACATCGTGATATGATGTGAAATGGAATTCTATACTTTCATGTACAATTACTTTTAAATATAGAGAATTCACATGTTTTTACTGTGTAACAATACATTGGCTATAAATAATGTTTAAAGTCGACTGAAATAAATTTGGGGTTGATTAAGTATTTTAAGCTAATTAATTTTCTCAAAAACAAAATCAATATAAAAGTAAAAGTGGTCGTTTTTTTACCACATCTAATATCACGACAAGCCTTGACATTGATAGTGATCGGAAAGATCACTGAACGAGCTAGCGTTAAAAAATTAACGAATGTAGCTAATTTGACAGGTTGCACTTGGTACATACCTAATAAATAATATTATATTTAACTGAAGAGACTTGCAATAATTGTTAAATCACCATCACATTGAGTTAGCGACCGAATTCGGGAAGATTGCATTCGCAAACTCTTTCGAGACCACATGTCCTGGGCAATCGATATCAACCCGAAATCGAATAGTTTGCGAATCCCTGATTTGAAGATACTTTTTGGTAGTGCTGTTGAGACCTGCAGGTCTAATTGCTAATTCAAATGGCTGTCATTTTTTCAAAGTTGTAATCAAAGTAAAATGTGAACAATCCCAATGTGTAAAAAGTCACTTATTCGTATGGCCGGTTGCCCACAGAGCTCTGAGAACAATTTATGTATTTCGGTTGCCCTCAGAGATACAGAATAAGGAGGCAGATATGCTACTGTCTATACAAATAGTAAGGTGTATTACAGGAAACGATATTAATTGAAGTGCAAGATATCTTTTTACAAAGTTTTATCCAAAATACATAGTTTCTCATTGCATTCCATTGGGTTAATGTTCAATAAAATATAATATTCAAAACTTAAAAATAATAAAATTTACATCTTATTATGTCTAAAGCATACATATTAAAAAATTATATTCTAAGTAACTAATCTAATTTCAAGAGTACCTATTAACAGTAAGAGAATACTGTACTACCTCAAACAAAGCCTCTGTTATAAAAAGTTCGCCGAAAGGCATCTTTAATTAATCCCAACACTTCGGAGACAGACATATTTTGTATAAGTTTTTATGCGTAGAATACAATGAGAAAGGCAGAAACATTTTTGATGAGATATAAAGATCATGGCATCGTGTTAAAATTTCTGCCAAAGAACTCATAGTATCGAAATTTATTGTGATTTTTCTCCTGAAAAAGCTACGATTAAGAGATCTGGACCCATACATTACAATTTTAGTTTTATTTTCGAGGTATTTAACCAAGAAGTGACGCCACAAGAGGTGGTGGTAATCTGAAGAGGTCTTCTGTGGTCTGAAAATCGAAAACATTACCATTTAGTTTTAATTATCATACTTGATCAATTTTGCATTAACAAGCTATATTGAAGAAATTTCTTTATGAAATGTGTTAAAAAATCCGCTTTGTCTCTGGTACTCTGAAATGGTATTGGACTCCACGGACCTTTTGCAATCCTGGGATTTTTAAACATTTTTCATTAAGAACATTTATTTTTAGTTAACTTAATGACAACATTCGGACTATTATTATATAACGTGGTTTTCAGATTCATTACTTTTAACTTCTAACATATAATGTGGCGTGTCTTTGGAACACTAATATTTTATTGGCATTTAAAAATAATGAATATATTTGATAAATTCATAATATTATACATTTAAGAACACATTTAGTTAGTATAGTAAAATTACCAATTTTTAGAGTTACGCTCTAATATTCGTGGTGCCTAATGGTTAGCAATTCTCATGGGGTTTGTAAATGCTGTTAAATTAATTATACAAATTACTGAATTATTTAGAAAAAATATTTACCGTTTCATAATCTTCATTATTGTCAATATCTGATATAATGACATTTTCGCTCAGATTCTTTCGTTGATCTTCATAAGTCCAATTGCTATACAGGTCCTTATTCGTATTATGATATATATCGTCATTATTGTTAGCTTTGATGCGAGTATTAAGATCATCATTACTAAATCCATTATTAAGACGTCTTTTGTATTCATCACACTCTGGAGCATTTAATGTCGCGCAATCTGTTTTGTAGCTAGTTGCAGGTTTTTCAGTTGTTGTTGCAAAATATGAAGACCTAGAATAAACAGTTGCAAATCTTTAGCCTTTAATGGAATGGTTTTAATTTAAAGAAGTATTGAATATAAATATAGTTTTACTAATGTAACTCATATGAAAAAATAAAACAAGTAGAGAAAACTAAAGAATCTCTCTTGGCTATCTATTAAACCGTATTGAACAATGAATTTATAATTAATGGTGTGTGCGGGATGCCGCTGTATTGGAAATTGACAACATAATAATTTATTTAAATCTCGATGATATAACGTCTTATTTAATTTTCATTTGAAAATTAAAGTTAATTAATAACTATGATTGTTAATAATGATTAATGCTATATGAACAATACTATAAAGGAAAGAACTTACTTTTCTGGAAATATATATGATGAATCAGGGAAGTATACAACATCTTTGAGGACATTAAAATAGTTCTTTTGAAATTTACGTCGTGATTGTTCTTCCTGTCCTATAGGATGACTTATGCTTCTGTGAAATATTATTGCAAACAGTAGAAACTGAAAAAAAAAGTTTTTTTTTAATACAATCTGTAATTTTTCATACGCTCATAATTATATTATCTGCTCTTTTTTTCATCACATAAAATACCTACGTACGTTTATTAACATAAATATATTGTATAATCTAGAAATAACGTTAAAATATTATTAAGTCTTATTTAAAACTATTATTATTCATTGGAAATGGTTTAAATATAAATATTAATTATTATTTCTTAATAACACTTTTTTTTGTAAAATATTATGTTTGAAATCATGCTATAAAAAATAAACTGCACACTGATAATATAGAAACAATATATGCTTTACTTACCGTTACAATAGCTGCCATAGTGGTATTTGAGTGAAATCACTTGGACACTATTATTTTTCTCTAGTAAACAAACACACAACTTAGATTACGACTTTCGTGTCTACGATGTTGCAGCTAGCGTTGTAAAGTTTGACTGGTTAGCGGTGTTATGAGTAATATACTTATAATGTCAACAGATTTTTTCCTTAAAAGCGGTCTTGTCCTTTATACGTCACTACGATATACTAAACTGCTTTTGGAACGTGTTCCCTTTTGCACGTACCAATGTGGGCGTTAGCGTAATAAAACGCGTGTTCAAATTTCCAAATTGAAGCAAAGCAAAACACAAAAAAAGCAAGTATGAAGTTTAACAGTAACACAAAAGAGTTAAGTGCTATTAAGAGCGATAATTTCATGCTAATGCAAAATGTGACAGGCTCTTTAACTTTTATTTTATTTTCATATTTGATAAACTCTAAACTGTATAGTATGATTTTTTTTTCTTTTCTTTTTCTACTTAATTTAAAACACACATATAGTTTACTTACAAATATCAATTCCTTTGAATAAAATTAAAACAAGAAAAATGTATTGATAGCATGTGTAGAAGAATTATGCGTAGACTTTTCCTGTTTTTCTTTGTATCGCTATTAAGACGAATTATGTAGTTTTAAATGACTACAAACCGTTTGACCCCTTATGTTAATTTATTATCTTTAATCTTACACCTGGTATTTTTTAATAAATGTATTAATTTTTTTAATTAAAATAACCAAGAATATTACATTTTAACTTTATATGAATGCATATCAGATTTTAAGTGCATAATGCATATTTTTTTATTAAATTATTATGTTATTGTAATGTTAAAAGGAAAATTAATTTATTACAGAATTAAATTCCAGATATCCTGTCTTCACATTTTAAAAATATTGATTAAAGAGGTGTTTAAAAAAGAAAATAAAAAAAAACAGCTAAAAGTATATCATCGTGGGGTTTTCTGCAATGTAGTAGACATTCTGTAGATAAGTACAGAGAGAGTAAACAGAAGTAATTTTCATTTTTGGTCCAGCATTGATCCAGTAGTTTTGGTAGATGTCTGTTTTCACTTACTCATTTCAGAGTAAGAAATTATAAAAATTAAAATACTCGAGATTCACGGTCAGTTGCACAAACGTCCATTAAGGTATAATGACGCCTTTAACCTCTAATTGCCGTCAAATTAATATGGACAATGTTGATTTAAACTAATGACTAATTTCTTTTGTTATGTTACACAATAGTTTTTAAAACTCTTTTTGGACTTTCTTATTCGCCTCCATTAAAAGTCAGTGAAATGTATGCACCGAATCTTTTATCTTCTGATATGGAACCCTAAAATAATCATTGTTAACTTTTTTTTTACAATCTATTTTTATTTTATATTGATTGATGGTATAACAGTTTTTCCTTATAAGAATTTTCCACTCAAAAATTATGAGTTTAATGTCACATTTGACTGTTGTCACGTGAATGCTGTTAAAACCCATGGGCATTTTTTCCAACATAAGTACTTAACTGACCCGCTCGTGTATGGAAGAACCAGTTAATCTATATTTAGCTCACGCCCACAACTGGAAAATCTCTTGGATATTTTATTGTTTTTAAACTTAGGGTCGACGTATATTTGACGGAAGATGCAACGCGGGACGTATGTTACCTAAAGTATGACATTCAACCTTGCACACCTGACAAAAATTCTGTTGCATTCTATCGCATGCTTGATGATACGCTTGAAGTATTTTTAGTCAGATTAGCATCGACCATTAACCTTTATCTATCAAGGATTATTTATAAGTTTTTATTTAACTTGCCGCCGTGTTAGTGTGAGTCAAATTTTGCCAGATAATATTGACTTTCTTCCCGGTTTACGATCGGGATAATCAATATATGGACAATTATATTGATGAAAATAAAATAACCTAAATCAGGGATATGCAGTCGATTTCGCTAATGTAAATGACAACCTAAAGTCGTAATCACACAAATAAAGCTAGCAATTCCAATGTGTCAACTTCTATCGATGGTTAGCAACTTTGATATGTCAATATTGGCGATTTCCACTGAACTCCACTGAATTTAGTATTCGTATGCGTAAGTAACCATAACAGTGAACTTCAATGGCTGATTTCATCTTAATGATTAAAATGAGTTACAAAATACCAAAACCGCGTGATAGCGGTTTACCCACAGAGTTCGGTGAACAATTTATTTCGATTGTCCTCAGAAGATGCCAGATTTACAGAATAAGGGGGTTGATCCACACCTCGCAAATCTAAAGAATTTAACTTTTTTTTGATAATTCAATATTGTTATATAACAAAGCTAATCTGTTAATTGAACCGAAATGTAGCTTCCACGACCTCTTTTTATAAACGGAGCAACTTCATCCAATTTGAACTCGTTTGATTATATCCAGGGTCTAATTATCCAACTAGAAGGTGACTATGGAAATCTTTTAATAAATATAACACAACCCCGTTGAGTTTGGACTAGCTTCTGACGCTGTGCTGTACTGGACGTCGAATTCGACGCTGATGACAAATATATGCCATTAGTGACTCAGTGAGTATACATTTTTATTCATTATTTTAAAATCACCAAGACATCAAAACTACCCTATCTTTTAAGTTTTTATTGGTTCAGTGGTTTCGAACTTTATCAATGACATACATTGTGACATGAGATTTATTTATTTAAATTTCATGAATAATATAATAATATAAAATAATTAAAATAATGATATTGAATCTTGCACACTCTATGGATAATCAGTTGTGTACTATTGCACTGATACTTCCGTGAGATGCTTAAAAGATCTTCTGTCAACTTTGTAACATACCTTAGATCTGTACTTGGGAAGGAGAGGAGGAAAACACAGAAGATTAGCATTTCTATAACTAAATAGTTTTAAACTGTTTTGCATCTATATTTGTGTATCTCGCTACCTACTATGTTTTATAAATAAGTAATAACGGTGATTTGAGTATTGGAAGTGTGTCAGGGAATTTCAACTCAATTAAAGTTTATTTTTATAATATTCTAATGAGTATCTTAAAATGATCCAGACATCGTATAAAGTTAAATAAGGAATTACGGAGTAGCAGAAACGAGGAAGATTACACATCACTTAAACTCGTGATGATGTTGAAAAGTTAATAAAAGTATATTAAATACTTATCCGCTTTTGCTGTTAAGAAAATTAGACTCTTGACAAATGTTGAAACGGCAAGATTGGTATATTTTAGTTATTTTCATAGTGTAATGACGTATGGTATATTGTTATGGGGTTCTGCGGCTAGCATTCAGGATATTTTTATTTTACAAAAGAGAGCTGTCCGTGCTATATATAATTTACGGTCTAGGGAATCTCTCAGAGAATTTTTTAAAGAATAAATATTCTGACTGTTGCCTCTCAATACATCTATGAGAATATTATGTACACAAGAAAACATTACGATTCCTTCAAAAAAAAGTAGTGTTCATAATCTTAACACAAGAAATAAAGATAAACTTGCCGTTCCAAGCTTCAGACTTCAAAAAACCAGAGGATCATTTCTGGGTAAATGTATTGCTATGTTCAATAAAGTTCCACAAAATGTAATTGACCTACCCATAAATAAATTTCAAATTCATGTAAAGAATATACTTATGAGTAAAGGTTATTATAAAGTTGATGATTATTTTAAGGATCGCAATGCATGGAATTAATAGCCTTCGCTTTGTTCTATAAAGACTAATTAGATGTTCAACCTATGTCCTACAGACTTTGAAAGTTGTATTTACTATTGTGATAAATTGATAATACATATTATTTTGGTAATGACATGATTTATGTAAATGTCATTACTTATGATAAAAAGCTGATAAGTTTCTTTCGCTTGTTCTGCTTGTCAGCTAAAAGACGTCCTGAACAAGTGGTAGGGGAAAAGTTTTTTGGGCGATTCAAAAGTGCTTGTAATAGCCTACTTGAATAAAGATATTTTCATTTCATGTCATTTCGACAGGAAATCCCGGAAAGAAATAGCCGGGAAAAAAAACGGTAAATATAATTATGGTCAAATATCACTATGGTAAGTTTGTGAACTAACTAAGCTGTTGGTCACGATTGCAGTATCGAGAGTCGTTAACACCCATTAATCCATCCTGGCCCGCGCGGTAGGTCATGGCCTGTTCTCCCTGTTCTATTCAATTATACTCAATACACAATCATTTCTTGCAAAAAACGGGTGTTACATCTATATTTTTGTTACATTTGATTCTAACCATAAGGAAGCTTTTGGCCCCTGAAGTCCATTAGTAGGCTGGTGATGATGATAATGACGAAAGCTAGAAAGTTTTATTAACTCATACCTATGTTTCCGAATTGTTTGAAAAAATCATTTAACGTTGATATATTTTAAAAATCCTTAATAATAATAACGATATTAAAACAACACATAGGTAGGTAAGTTTTCGAATGACGTCCAGAAGAGAAGATTTATTTAAAAAATATATTAAGATTTCAATACGTGTTTCTATGATAAGGTGAACAGGAATGGAGCTACGACAGTAAACAACTTATGTGATGTTGTCGGCACGGCACCGTAATGTCTGATAAACAATGGCTATTGCGCAGATAGGCACCAAAAAAATTATGAGTTGTTTGATGAAATCAGCATTTTTGGAAATCAGCTTATCCTAATATAAGCTGATTTCCAAAAATGCTGATTTCATCACCTTAAAAACAAAGTTTATCACATAATGTTTAATAATTTACACTAAAAGACGCACATAAGTGGTTGTATGTCAAAGTATTCATATTTTAGGTGTTGCATCTTCAATTGGTCGTCTGATATAGTTTTATTTTTGTTTCAAGACAGTAAACCTTTTTTGTCACTCGTCCTTTTTCGTGTTTTTGTAAATATGCGTTTTGATGCTTGTCGTTAATATTTTTTTATTTTCTACATTGATATAGCAAAAATATTAGAACTTTGTAAACTTGCCCTTCAAATGATATCGATGTATAAAAAATACACATTTTGAAGTTTAGAAATAAGTGTGTAGTTTATGTAATTTTCTACTCTGAACTTTATTCTTTGATTTTATAGACAAATATATATATTTAAGCACTTGCCACTGAAATACCACTATTAATTTAGTTGTGTTGATGTTTTTGGTTAAAGTTCATATTACAGGTTCTTGTGGTAAACACTGTCAATACTGACTCTCAACTGAGTCCACAGTAAAAAGTTAATGACCTTCACTATTGTACTCAAACTAGACATTTTAAAGTATCGATATCGTCCGATTAAAAAAAATAATGAGGTAAAGTCATTCCCAATCATCATTTCACATTGATATTATATTTGAAATAAACATGTTTAAAATATGACGTGACACTATAATATCTGTAGTTTGACTCATTGGAGAATGCGCTTGAAAAACCACATATTTTCCTGTCTAGATTTAGCTTCATTATGTATTATTAGGTATTCTTATCGTAGTTCATTCCTAAAGTTCCACGTTTTTACGAAGTTTTAGATACTCACTGCGGGAAATCACATCTCCAGTAGTTGTGAGGTGAGCATAATTTTCCGTATATAGATAAAGTTAAAGTCTAGATATGTTTGTTCAAATAAACTTAAAAATAAACTTTAAAGTATTTTTGAATCGTCCAACATTTTTTTCTACCATTCGTCCAAGACGTCTTTTTGCTGATAAAAAGAACGGGTAGGAAACATACCAGCTCCAATGAAAGTAACCAAATCCACCACAAACAACAAACCAATGTCATTGCCAGATAAATACATTATAAGATTATGAAGTCACTTCATTACATTATTACGAGTAACATAGTAGAAAAAAACTATAATCTTACAATGATAACATAATAGACAACGCGATAATTTTGAAATAAAATGAGTTTTGAAGAAACCTAACTTAAACTGACTAATTGCTGGAATTCTGGAATATGGAACTTCTACTAAGTCAAAATACTTATACTTACTTAATTTACAAAAATAGGTTACAACTTAAATTACTCCTCTGTTGCCGAAATAGGAAAAGACATCCTGTATTCCAACGTAAAGCGCCCTAAAAATCCCCATAGAACCCATAGAGTTCACAATTAATTTCCTTATATAACAATATGAGCAATTTTGTAAATATATAACTTAATTATGAGCTGAAACACAAACTGAAAGTGTGTGCATGCATGTGTGTTAATGTGTGTTTGTGTGTGTATGTGTGTTTGTGAGTGTGTGTTAGTGTGTTTGTGAGTGTATGTTAGTGTGAAAGATGCCAGATGACGTGAAAGATGAAAGATGTCTGTAGCCAGTTAGATACTTTTCTTTTGCATTCAATTTTAGTTAAGGGATAGATGTTTAATATTTTATTCACCTTATTGTAAACAAATGTTCCATATTTAGATACCTTATATTATTAAGGTTTTTTAATAAACAATTTTTAATAGTAATTTAAACTGATTGAAATATTGTCTGTTAAATGTTAGACAACCGCAAGACTCAGACTCGAGACTATATAAAAATGGGCATTTTTTAATTATCACGACAAGGAATCAAATTGGACACCGCTGGCGATATCTTGAAACTGCTAATCACTCAGATACACTTGGCACACAAAAAATATGCCAATCGATTGTATAGTTATTTCATGTAGGGATCGAAATAGGTACTATACGTGATAATTTAAAGAACAAGTACTAAACGCCAAAACTTTAGCCCTACATTTGTTTACTGGAAAAGAAAAATAAACCGATAATAACTTAACTAAATAGCATCGGTGGAAAACAGATATATCGTATTATTGCTCTAATTGTAATAATGAAATCTTTGGTGGATTAACCAGAAAAAATGAAGTTATATGTCAAAATGAGATATTCATAATAAATCAAAAATAATACGGAAATCTTGAAAACAGATCGTATTTTGGATCAGCTACTTTTTTTATTCTTATTTTTTATGGGCTTTTGAACTGAGTGTTTATGCCAGCCCAATCTTAACCAAATGACAAATATGCCTAAGGTATATTTGTCATTTGGTTACATGGAAACATGACTTTGTATACCGTGTTGAATAACATTCTAGCTTCATCCGACAACGAATATGCTAGGATACTTTGAAAAACACCTAAGTATGTCATTTTTATTGTACTTAAGATTTCAAAAATAAAATTATTTACAAGCTAATTAAGTTTTAACCCAAGCCGACGTTCTATAAAGCATTGACCTTCAATTTTTATTTCTTGTAATGCTCATATTATCCAGTTATATCAAGTTTACCGGTCCTACTACAAGCAAATAAAATATACCTATACCTACTAGGCACACTATAAGTAAGCACATACTAACCTACAAGGAGTCATTTGTTTTTCCTTGTAGTATTTAGCTAGACGGTTGTACATACCAAATAGGTTACATTTACCTGTTCTGACTATTAATGGGACCACGATAATAATTATTTATCTTTTTTTGTCTGGTGGAACTGTGCATAAAATATGTATATATTTTTTTTATTAGTAAAAAAATTCAAATCTGACAAGACGTACAGGAGTCGCCATTCAGCTGATTATAAAATCTACCCTGTGGTCGGCTATTACCACCCGCATCTATCCAAAAAAATACGTAATAATAATAATTTATTTTAATTAAAAATTAAATCCGTAACTTTTTTTTAAAGTTCGTTTCGTATTCAAAAGTTTTCTCAACCTTAATGTATGTCTATTATTATGTAATTTTTAAGAGGCAATGCAGTTCTATACGGAACTGTAGATGTCACTGTAACCGTGACACGTCCCCCAGAACCAAAATAGCTGTTTAAAAAAGTCTATGCTATTCCTGGATTTCAAAGATTTATATATTCTGGGCTGATTATGTATTGTCCCAAATGTATGTTTCGTTTGTAGACCAGTGTTCGTTGATCACGAAGGAGATTAATGTAAATTTTTTACAGAGTCAATTCAAATGTTTTAATTAATTTCAGACATTCAATTAATTATTGATTGTAACTATTTATTTTTTGTCTAACGAAATTTAAAATGATCGCGAAGAGTAGCTTATCGTGTTAAATTTCGTGAGAGTCAAAAAGTAAATCTCAAATATAAAATGCACCCGTTTCAATTATATAACTTTAATTTATTTGGTACATATAAAAATCAATTGCGGTTCGCTTGTTTCCCTTGAACTCGAGAATGGCTGGGCCAATTTATCTTATTTCTAATTTTTGTAGTCAAATGTATGTTGTAGTCCTGGAGACGTTTCAAGAAGAGGTGATACGAAGTATAATATGAGTTACTTGCCTCCGATTTATTTTTACACCTGGTTCCGCTACTCTGACGTCAAAGTGGCGGAACCAATGAACTTTTAACGTACGCTGTAGCATTCAGAGATACAAAATACAGCATGATATACCACAAGATTTTATTTTCTTTGAGAGTTTATTTTATCAGCTCACTTAACGTTAACGTAACAATAAGTATTATTAACTATCTCTAGGCAATTATTTTTTTTTATTTAAAATAGTGACAATTGATATTTATCTATACTATAAGAAAAACGTAACCGATCGATGATGACGAGGGCCGTTCAAATCTGACGGCAGCTCAGTTAAGCACCTCTCGGAAGTATGTGTTAGTGGACGATTTTCTTCGAGTGTGGAAAGTCGAAATTAAAATATGCATATATTTTTTTATATCAATAAATAAAACTCCACGTATATTCCGTCAGACATGTACCGATCGACTTTTATTGACAAAGAAAGAGATCGGACGGAAAGCGCTCGGTCTCGGGAGACACCTGAAAAACGCGAAGCGTATGTAACTGCCCATCGCGAAGAAGTTGAATCTAAAGCATTTACCGTTTTTACCAATATTTTGAGCTCTCGGAGAACTCATTCAACAAACGTTTGATCTCAGGAAACTTCTGAAGATCGCATAGCGCGTCTAACTGCTGATCGTAACATACATGCAGTATGGTATGAGTATGAAACTTCCTTTGATAGAGAAATGCGCTTGGTCTCTGAAAGAGCTCGCAGTTTGCACAATAGAGATCGAGAAAGTAATTTCGATTATCACCAACCCGTGTTGCTTTCATACTCCACAGGCGTACGGCAGATAAGTTTTCACAGGGTATAATGAACTAGCTGTTTTTCCGCGACTTTGTTGCAAAATTATAGCCTATGACATCCGCGTCTGATGTAGCTTCCCGTAGGTCGGAATCGCTTTGAAACTATCGGTTCAGTAGTTTTGGAGCAAATTCGATGCAAATAGACAAACCACCAAATCTTATCTCTTTCTAATATTAGTATAGCTTAGGTATAAGAGGTCCAATGGCGTAGTGGGTTAGCGCATTCGGTTTAAATTGCAGTTGAATAAGTAAGTAAAAACTGCACAACATGGACTTACATGAATACTTATTTTACATGACTAAGTACAAACGACAAATTCTAGCGATGAGTGCGATTTCTTCCAGGCAACCTAGCATTACATGGAAAATACAACAAAAAATAGCCGATTGTGCATACAAGTAGACAAATAATAATAATTTTAAAAGATCAAAAGCAAAAGAAGGACAGTTTAAAGGTACGAATAAAATGCTCAGACACGAGCGGCAACCAGAGCGCGAGAAACGAGAAAAAGATAGAAAAATAACATTCCTAAGGACCGTTCACAGGATGGGTCAAAACATTATTATCTTGAGTTGAGCAGTGTGCACAACACTAGCACGATGCACGTTAAGCCGTTATTCCTGGCTGCATCAGTTACTTTAACACCCACCGATCCGCATTAAGCCCGCATAGTGGGTTATGGGCCATTGATTTTATTCGATTCGACTCCACTTATAGAAAAAAATAATTCTACCAAAATACTTCCCACGCAGACGAAGTCGCGGGCACAGCTAGTTTTGTAATAAAACTATAACTATTAGAGTGTTGGTGTTTACATTGGTTTTATCCAGTTCAAGAAATCCAGTTTTCTGTAACATAAAAAAAATATATCAGAACGTATACTTTTTTTATATATAAAAAACAGAACTCAAGTATAATATATTATCTGCTATGTTTATAAATGCCTACGAAAATAATTTATCGAATTCGATTTTCTTCTATTTTGAAGCGGTTGATTTATAAGGAGATTAAGTGAAGGCTGCTTTAGCTGATATACCTTCGTAGGCGCTTTTCGTAGAAACGACAAAGAAAGAAAAATTTTCTTTTATGTATTTGAACCTTTATAATCGTGTTGATTTGATTTTAAAATACTGAGTATCAAATTAATTAGTACCAAAGTGAAAATCATTCGCGTGTCAAAATTTACACATACGAAAATAAATATCAGAAAAGTAATTTGTTTGTACGTACCTCAGTAGTACGCAAAATAATAAGTAGTAGTACGAACAGAATGCACGGTCAAACACAGTGGCCGTAGAGGATTGAAATTTGGAAAGTATATTACCTATCCTGAGATATTATCTAATTGCGAAGGGGTGTACTTATAAAGGATTTTTCGAAATTCAACCCTAAAGAGTGTTAAGTGGGTTGGGGTGATTTGTGCGAAAATTCTTGTTGGTATTTGATAAATTTAAAACAAAAAATGCGTTATTTAATTTCAATTTGACATTCATTAAGAATATCTAAATAAAATGACTTTGTTACAAAGATTGTGTATTGCAATTAAATGACAAACATTGCTAAGCTATCTCTAGCAGATATATGTTCTTGATGATGATGACCGGCTTCTTATTTGGAGCGGACGATCGCGGCGTTGGCGCCTGCCTCGGTGCTGGCGCATTCTGATCTCACGAGTACTGATAGGTCGGACCAAGCGTGATAATTCATTTAGTCTGTAGCGACCCTTTTCCATTTGTAAAAGCCCTAGTCTGACTCCGCGCTTCAAAGCTCTAGAAACAGAGAATATTGATTTTATTTATTTATTTAATTCTTCATCCACAAAAAATGTACATTGGCGGACTAACTGGCTCAGGCCGGGTGCCGGCAAATTCAACGTTGGAATAAATTGCTGCCGTTTATTTGTGCACCGATGAATGTTTTTTATTCAAAAGCTAGCGCCTGTCATTCGGCTCCAATTAATTTAGATTTGAGCGAGATCAGACCAGTAAAAAATTAAGATATAATCCATCTATGTAAACGATATGTTACATAGATGGCTGCTTTTGCTGCTTTTGAACCAGTTACTAATTTTGTAAACCGCTGTTGCTTGATACCTTTTGAATACTTGATAATTTTTTGTTTAGATGTTTGTTTGTCAATCACGCAGATACTAATGGACGGATTTTGATGAAATGTGGTATACAGATAGGGTATTATAGATTAGGGTATATTATTTATACTAAAATAAATAGAAAATTATCAATATAAATGGTGTAGAAATTACTTTCTATTGTTTTAATTTCATATTTATCATTTTCCTAAGTATTCATCAACAAAAGATAGAAGGAACTTGAAATGATTACTCTAAAAACACGGCAGGTGCAGGCTTTGAATATTATAGTTGTGTATCAGAGCTATTATCTTTAAAGTAAAAATGAGAAGTTGATTTTACCTTGAAACCTTCCTACTAAGCTTAGGGTCGGCCAACTTATATTCCATTTTAATGAACTTGATTATGGTGCGCGCTGTCCAACCGGTATTCCTCATTAACTTTTTAATTGCGGACATTACTATTTCACCTGTATTAAGGGTAGATGCTTTAACCATATTTAAATGATCAAAATCTGAAAATAATATATTGAAAAATTATTTATTAATCAGACGAAAATTAATAACAAAAATTATAATGATTCGATTATAGTTGGTTTGTTTTATCAGCTGAGTATTTATCGATGAATGATAAGATTTTTAGCATTTAAATATGTGAAAAAACCTAGATTAATTAATGTTAATTTTGTGTAGAGGTTTTTCTAAGAAATCATTGAATTATTAATGAAAAAAATACATACATTTTATAGAATACAATACGTTTCTTCCTAATTAGGTAATAGAATTTAACATTCATCTAAAGGTTTTAAATAACATTGAATTTCAGTTAATAATAATATGCTTTAAACTGACAGCTAACTAAAGAACAAAGAGTACAGAACGGAAGATTAACCTGTTTTTTTGACAATGTCAAAAAGAGAAGACAGACTTTAACCTTCCTCGACCATATCTTTACTTATATTAAAAGAGGAAAGATTTAATTGTTTGTTTGTATGTTTGCATCGAATAGGCTCCGAAATGACTGGACCGATTTTAAAAATTCTTTCATCTACGGGTACCTACATCATATGGGATTGACATAGGCTATAATTTACGTGTGCGTAGTCGAGGGAAAATAGCTAGCACTAATATAAAATGCAAGTCAATTCCTTCCATTCAAAATTTTATTTAACTACTTAGCAAGCATCTATATACAACATCCAAAGGCCACCAACATGACATTGTCGGAATTGTGTAAACCAAAAAATACCATAGAACTACTTTACTCTTTGCATAGAATTCAGATCTTAGTCATAAAATACCGCATGATGACTATTTTGTTAAAAAATAAAGATGCCAATATTAACGCTGGGGTAGGTACCTGACGGCTGAGGTAACTGCGACGACGCTTTTGGCTATTAGTACAAGGACACGTATTCCGGAGTGATGGAAACCATATTATAATGTGTTAAAGGCGTGTCGATAATTGATCTATATTAAAAGTTATTATTAGATGTCATTAAAAAACAATTTTAATATTTTTTTTTATTTAATTCTCATTAATTTTATTTAATTCGCAATTTTAAAGCACTATAAACTAATTGATGGACAAGGCATGAAACGGCAAAACTTCAGTGAGCGCGTACGCCTAAAATCCCTAGATTTGAAATAGTCGGTAAGAATAACTTAAAAAAAAAAATCGATTTTGTACAAAGAAATACGTTTAAGTAAGTTGCAATGAAAAATGGGAGAAAAAAACACATTTTAAATATTCAATCACAACTAAAATATATATTTATAACCCGAATAGAAATAAATCAAAGCTCCCCAAAAAATACCATTTTTGTATTTCTTGTTAGCATTTTCTAATTTAAGGCTATGATAAAATGCAATGAGACAGGAAACATAAATAAAAATTAATGTGTTGCACCACTGCATACTCATATAGATATATTAATTTAAATCTGTGGACTTTTAAATATATAACGAATAAGTATTATAAAGGTAGAAAACTATTTATGGAAACTTAAAAACATGTGTTCTAAAATAAATTAAACTAAACATAGACACTGTAGGTATATTGATGAATATTGGTTAAAAACTACGGAGTACGTTTGTGTGTGTTAATTTATACACAGAGTACACATTTTTCCTGTAATAGTGACAATGCCAATCAATGTTTACGTAAATATCGATATCGATCATGCCTAGAAAAAGTATGCAGTAGAGATACTAGTGTTACACGTGTCTTTGTTACAATGAAATAAAATACTAATTTAGTAATGAGAGAAAAGGGATGGAGTTCAGAAAGACATCAACGCGTGCTGGTTTTTTATAAAGTTACATTTAATTGTCCACTGAAACATGAACTCCACGAGATAAAGATACAAATAAAATTTATCTTACTAGTGAAAAGTTATGCCATTTTTCTTGTAATTAGATATTCTGTTCTTTTTTCATTTGACACTACATCTTGCTATGATTTACGAGAAGTCATTCTTTATAATAACGAAATATTATAAAGAAAGTCTTCTCGTCAAAGCATATATTTATTGATGGAACACTTGGTCATAACTAAGGATTCGCATACGTCTTTTACTACTTTTTATAACGAGCTTTGCAAAATTATAGATGCTTGGCTACAGCATGCTGTCTTTCATGCGGCATCTTTTGGACCTTAATCAAGAATGTTTAATATATACTATAAACCATCTATAAACTTTTTGATCTTTGTTACTGTTCTGAACTTTTGCACAGCTTAGATCATGGATACCTAGCATCTTCATAGAACAAAGAAGAAGCATAGTATTTGATGATAAGCTTATGATAAAGACAAGAAGCTTCTTTGTAACTTCCTTAAATCTTAGATGCTCTAGCTTCTAATCATAGATTTATAATAATATAATTTTACTTCCAGTTTGTAGAACAAGAACCATCCTTAAGAATATCGGAAGTAGAAGCAGATCTAAACGCGCTCAAAAAATAAAAAGCTCCTGGACCAGACGAAATTGCAGTGGAGGTTATAAAGACACTGGGTTATCTAGGAATTGACGCATTACAAAAAGGTCATTGACAATATCTGGCGAACTGGAGTATGGCTTAAGGACTGGACAGAGTCATTTCAAAAGAAAGGATCCACGAATAAGTATGGGAACTACCGAACCTAAGCCTTAACATTGCATACTAGCAAAGCATTGCTACGCATACTTCATAATCGAATCCGCTCTTATCCAGATTCAAAGATTCCACAAGAGTAGGCGGGTTCGCCAAAGGCAGGGGACCTCGGGAATACATACTGAACGTGATACAACTCGTCCAGAAAACTTACGAACATAATTTCTCATTATAATGTGTTCCGTACACTACTCTAAGGCTTTCGACTGCGTCAACTGGAACTGAATTAGGAAAGTCTTGACAGAACTTGAAGTACCAAAACACCTGATATCTCTAGAACATAATCTATACCAAAACAACGAAGGCATTTTCAGAGTGCAAATATCAAATCCAAATCCTTCCATTTTGAACAAGGAGTTCATCAAGGCCGTATACTGTCCCCGTTCTATTCAAAATATACGGTGAGTACATCATGTGTCGTATCTGTGAAAACTGGTGGGCGGTTTGAGCATTGATGGGGTGAAACTCACCAACTTACTATGCCAGGAAGACCGAGGACAGATTAATGGTGATTGGCTCTGTGGACGGGGAGAGGGCTAAAGGCCGCAGCTCAAAGCTGATGGACTGACCATGTTCGCAAAAAATTGTTCATCCAGATCCATGATGAAATTTTATTAACCGAAAAACCATAATCCGGCACAAAGTGATCCGTGAAGTAGGTCACGACCCGTTATCATCACCACATTTCAATGTTCATTTAATTAGATATTATTTTAGTTTTATTATAGAAACCATAGAAACATTACCTTTACAAGTTGATAATAGAAATTATGAAAACTGTTTATTTATATATTTTTTACAAATGAAGTGTTTCATAGTGGATCAAAACGCACTTGTACCTCTATTTACAAGTGAACCATCTCAGACAGTGTTTTAAATTTAAAAGTAATTCACCTTTGGTGTGAAGTCGATAGATAGAATTAGGTAACGAATATTAAGAAAATCGAAGTTCTAGTTTTATTTACATTAACAAATGAAAGTGTACTACGTATTATTTTATGTATGCATAGTTTTACCGACGGTTGAAAGACTAAATTAATTAATTACTAAAATTAAACCCAGTGTTATTTTTTCGACATTAATTGGTATGTATTAGGGGAGAGTAACCTATATTGTACTGACTCCTAAATTATACCACCTTCATATTTCCTACTAATTGGTGCCATTATTCTACACTGCCAACATACAACGAAGCAATTATAGTGCCACTGTCACGGCGCCATTTTATTTCTTCTTACGACAGATGACACGGGAGTGACAGTGAAAAACTTTTTTTTTGTGTTTTGGTGTATTTTTTACGTATATTGTCTAAGAAGGTAGCTAAATAAAAAGGTTAGTAGTCATTCAAAACTATATTTTATAAGAAAGCACAATTCCTGCTGTTTTTGTGCATCACGAATACAAATCAGTTGCTTCAGGTTATGTTGTTGTTTTTTTTAAGATTGTTGTCGATTCACCGTGTAGCCTATATTGGACCTGTATGTGGTTCCAAAATTAGACCGGTACAATTTATGCATCTTCTTTGAATGAGAAAAATAATCCTGGTTTTAGATTTGCTTTAGATGGAGACTGCTCAAAAAAAAATATTATAAATGGAGTAGAGAAGATTTGAAAAAGGCATTGCAAGCATATGAAGGAAAAAAAAATGGAATTAACGAAATCTCTAGAAGGTTTCAAGTACCAAAACCAACTATTTTACGGCACGTCAAACAGCAGAATAAGTATGATAATAAAGATACTACTCATAAGGGAAGACCAACAGTTTTCTCCCATGAACAAGAAATGGAAATAATAAACCATATTTTGCTTTTAGAAAACCATTTGTTTGGTCTTACAATCAAAAATGTACGGCGTTTAGCTTACCAAGTTGCAGAATATAACAAATTCCTCATTCATTTAATAAGGAAAATGAAATTGCTAGCAAACGTTGGTTTTATGCATTTAAAAAACGTCATCCACAAATTACTATTAGACAACCTGAGAGTACTTCTCTTAACAGGGTAAAGGGGTTTAACCGCGAAAACGTGTTCAGTTTTTATAATATATATGTGCTATATGTATATATGTGCGATATGTAATAAACATTATTTGATAAAAGTGGTCCACAGGTAGAATGATTACAATGTGTACGATGCCACAAATGGTTGCACGAGACCTGCACCTCTAACCCTGACATCTGCGACAATTGTTTAAATTAATAATTAAGCAAAATATTTATATTTTTCCCTTTTTATTGTTGATTAGATAAAAGATTTACGATATGTTCAAAACTTAAGAAATACTCAATCTTAATTATATCGACATGAAAACTTAATTTTTAATTTGTTATTATGTTGAAGTATTATATGTTCACCTGAGTTAAGATTTCAGAGAAAAGTTCCTGTGATGATTCTAGAATTACCAAAAATATTGTTCCTAATAATAATAATAATAAATAAAGAAATTATTATAACCGAAAATTTAGTTTTATTTGAGAATGCTACCTAAATTTTATACTGTGGGTTTCTTTGGTACAATTTATGTATCCCGCGGTACAATTTAGAATACTAGATCAATAAATTGGACCGAAGGACAACTATCAGTAGATGCATATTTTTAAATAGTTTTACTTGATAAGAATCTTAAGTTCGTAATATGTTGTAATTGGAATACCAAGCTATCACCTAAATCAAATTGAGTTTCTGTAACTAACAAGGTTTAGGTTTTTTTTTGTGTTATGTCAAAAGTGGTCCAATATGGGTTACTCTCCCCTATATCTACATATTTGAAATCAATATAATTTGTTAATATATTGATATGCTTCATAAATTAGCTATGTTACTGGATATTATTAAGTGGGTGAGAGTTATCTTTCGATTGGTTTTTTACTAAGAAAGATCTTCCAAACTAGCTATAATTTGAAAATTATGTATTTCTAGGGTTCTGTTTCAGCCAAAAATAAATACTATACTAGCCAAAATGACAAAAATAAAATTACAAAGATACACCTAAAGTTCACTATGCCTTCTTGTTGTCATATTTTTATAGCGTAAATTGACAAATGTGTAACAAACTGAATTAAAACATGTATCCTATTCTTATAGAAATTTTTATATGAACGATGATGTTACGAAAGTGTATTAAGTCATCAAAAGTTTAGGAAAGTAATGAAGACGAAAAATACAAATGTAGTGAACGCGAGAGAACAAAGAATTTGAGTGAAGAAGACAAAAGAAGGTAAAGAACCATATAAAGGACAAAGAAAGATCATTCTAGCTATTTCTAAAAGATCAAAAGCTTCGTGAACCAAGCTTAGAAAATGTGTGACAAAGGTGTCATACCAGACGCCTACGTGTAAGAATATATTGAATTAACTTGTGATGGAAACACTAGGGTAGACCAATGAAGGTGATTGATTACATTTTTTTATATTTTTTTACTTCTAGAGAAGTACCAATAGTTTTTTACACCTTATGGGTCTCTCAATTAAAAATAAATATTTTTGAGAAATTTCAGGCTCTTTGTCCCAATTTGAAAACTAAAAAATAAAGAAAACTAAAACTACATCCATTTTTATTCTACTTTTAGATTCATATGTTAAAATTATCCTAAGCGATATACTTGACAACAACTTTCAAATATCAGTACGATTTTCTTCTTGAAATGCTCGATAAATCCTTATCACAATTGCTATATGTTTGAAAGGAATTGTGATAGATTTTGATATTGGACAATTAGGCTACCAGAATTTCAGAAATAAAGACACCATGGAAACCGCGTGAGAGTCACTTGATAGCGGCGGTCGTTAAAGTTAAGAGCAATTTATTAAAGGGCCATTAATATAACTTCAGTTCATACGTTCAAAGGTTATGAGGAAATTTAAAATGTCGAAAGTATAGTTTCCCAATATTGCGGTTCAGTTATTATTTTTAACCTTTGAGTATTGCTAACAATTTAGAATTGAGGATGCGAGTGAGAATAAAGAATGGAAACTTTAATAACTTTTTGCCACTGATATCACTCGCATAATTTAAAAATTCCAAATATAAGTATTATCTATGTGTTAATACTTATTTTTGGAATTTTTTCGTTCGTATTTTTTCGTCTTGATCTGTGAAAAAAGTTATAACTTGGTATAAACTAATGACTTTCTTTATAAAGTATTATTGTCGAATCAATTAGATTCACAAGCATCGCAGCTGTGTTGAAAACTAATTTTGAATTTTAATACGTAAAAACTATTTATTTAAAAAAATATGGGGGTTAAATATAATGATTAAAAAAATATTTGTACAAATTATACAAAAGAGATTAATAAATAAAATTCTCGTGTTACGGTTTTAATTACCATACACCATTATCATACTCCGTAGCCTATTTTGATGAATTTTAATTACCGACAATACAAAAGAGTTTTTATTCTATTTAGGATAATTTTTTTTTTCAGTATTATCTTCAAGTAGCTAATAAAACAACATATTTAAAGAAATATAATTATAATTCGACTAGTATTGACCTAATAGTTGGTTAAAATCAACCAAGGAGGGATGCTACTACTCCCGCTGGGACGGCACCTCCGGGTCCTTGATCAATTGTGGGCTGGAAACCGTTTTCATCAGCGACGTAGTTAACTGTGTAATTGACACCGTCAGGACCTAACCAAGTGTATGAGCCACGCATCACGACTGCCTCCTCTTCTTCACCACCGAAATTCTTTAACTCCCCCTGTTCTTCACGTGCTGAGTGATCGCTTTGTTCGTAACTGTTGAGGAAATATTAAAAAAGTAAGTTTAAAAAGTTAAAATTTTAAACTTACCTTTTCAAATGACATGATAAAGAACTGCCTTAATTACGTATATATTGTCTCTCTGTCTAATTATTTTTTTATAGTATTTTGTCAATATTTTTATTTTTTAAATAATCATTTTGTAAGTTCCAGCTAAGACTTATCTTTGAAAATTATGACAGTCGTTTCAATCGTTCTTGAGCTATTAACAACGGTGTAACTAACACTATTTTGGGACTTTATTTTATATGATATTAAATAGGTATAATACAATGTATTATTATCGAGGTTGAGATTTGCCTATAAAGCTTTTTCGAGTACTTTGTTTTTTCTCTTTTTTATTTGTCTTTTAAATAAAGATTTTTTACGATGCTCGATCTCAAATAATTAACGCATATGTAAATACGTTATGTTGAATCATATACTTAGTTATATTATCAATGTTAATTATGGCGCTAAATAATAAATTGCCAGTAGGATAGATTGCGACAGTTTTGTTTAGAAATATAGATAGAGATTCTAAATAATTACCTGTCTCTATGTTACTCATCAACATGTGCTCATTCGACCGAGTGGTATTTTAAAGTACACACAACTGTTGTAACGTTTAATTTCAATGTTATAAAAATATTATACGGTGAAAGGTCGAGGTCGTTTACCATCACTACGCGAATTATGGAACGATGATTATTTTTATATTCAACTAATGATGACGGATGTTTGCTCTTCATAATGAGATCGAACTTTAGTAGAAATTAATTCAAAGTCGGCTTGCTTAAAATTAACTATGATTTGTGCCATTTGGTTTTTGTTATTTGATTGAATGGATCAATATTTTGATAATTCAAGTTATTACTGTAATTATAGTATTATGTAGATACAATCAAATCAAAATTATTCAATCTAGGCTTGTGAAAGTCGTAAACTATGCTCTTGACTCGTAAATCTACATCCAAAACTTTTTACTGCGAAGATATGATTAAAAAGGTTTAAACTGTTTTGCTCTCTTTTTTGTTTTAGATTCGCCACTTTAGTCACATTATCTTGTTTTATTATTTTTTAACCTATTTATATTTTCAGTCATTTCCTTTGATGAAACTGGAAAAACATCAGAAGTTTTTCTTTTAGAGTATATTTTGGATAATCTTCGAGGAATTAACATGGCTCATGATTATTTTCTATCAATTTAGTTTTTTAAAATCTAAATAAATTAAGATATAAAAAATGCTCACAAATTACTTTTCTCTATGCCTTTTCATGTTATTAAATTTATTTTAATGCTTTGGTTTGTAAAAAAAAATACGTTTTTGACTAACCTGAAAATGGTGGAGGTATTATATTTGAAGGAGATTTTTTTTCATTTTAAGGATTATGCTATCGATGGATCCCATTAAAATTGCAATCAAAATATCAAGCCAGTAGTTTTGAAGATGAGACAGTTCTTTCAGTATCTAAATAATGATTTCGCATATACATATTACAATGAAAATAATCTTCAACAGAATTGGAATTGTAAATTAAAAATTAAAGAGTATTTTAAATTTTTTTCTATTTCCTATAAGAGGAAATATCTAATAATATCATTTTTTTTTACCATTACAACCTTCCCCGGACTCCAATGTATAATTATAAAAAAAAAGTCTTATTAATACATCTGTTCTCAAGCTTTACGCATAGAAACATTTTTTGTATCTCAAATTGTTCTTGCCATTTCCATTGACAAACGAATCGTAATTTTTATGAGAGCCTTATGTACCCCGTTATGGTACTGATTTTTAATTATATTTTTATATGAACAATAAGTGTAGGTTGGTTTGTTGGTTTGACATTTAGTATTTTGATATTATGAGACTTAAAGTACTTGTAATCAAAATGTGGAAATAAATTTATAAAATAAAACACGGAACTTTAGATACATACGCAAAATGGTAAGTGCCCAACCCATCGTTGTCGCTCTCATAACGAAGGATCTGAATCTCTTCAGGGTTGCTCTGAGGGGCTGCAGCGACGGCAGCGACAAGAGCCAAAATTGCTAACTATAAACAAATAATAGATTGAAAACATACGAAAAATAAATGAATTAATCATCCTAAACATTAAATCAATTTGATTAAATTTATTTAAATGATTATTACTGCATACATATAAAGCAAACAATCCAAGTCACTGTCGGCAATAAATGAAATATTAAACAAATATTTTGAAATATACTAGTACAATATTACCCACCAGCTTCATGATATAAATCTATGTGATCGTAACGAGATATAAAGTATATATGTACAGGTATAGTACCTTAAGTGATGTTTTATACTACCTGGAATATAATATTGCAACATTCGTTAGTTGACGTATAGTACATCGTTACAATGTTTTTGTGTTTGACCACTCCTACGACACGACGAAGGTGAGCGCATCTTCTGAGGACACATGTCATGGGTTTTCGCAACTCTTTTTAATTATAATAGCGTGCATATTACGTTTTAACAAACACGGCCTGATTGATGTAAATTGTTATGGTGTGACGATAGAATAGGTACTTGATTTGGATGTATGAAATAAGTTGGTGTACAATGTTTCTAATGGCATTTCAAGCTTGCGCATTAGTGAATTTGAGTATCTATGGAAGAAAGCAGTCAGTGTATCGTTTAAATTATTGCTTGTCATTAGAGCAGCAGCTTAACTGTCTAATAATTCATTTAATTAGGTCTGCATTATCAATAATAGTATATGGAATTACTTAATTGTTTTGTTATACACTTAGCATGTTATTGTATTATGAGATTGTTTTACTTATTATTATTATAATTTAAAATAAATTCATATTAAAAAAAGTAAATAAACGTGTTCAAAAACCAATCTGACTTTATGAAGATATTAGGAAAGCTACAATTACAATGGTTTGAGTCAGTTTTGAATATCTGGTAGATAACTTCATAGAATTATTTTCTATTATCAAATAAAATAGAATATGTGTAATAGGGCTTTTTGAAATTGGGACTGGGCGTTAATGAAAAAGAGCAACCGAAAATAAATCAACACGCAGCTTATTAAGATATGTTGAAATGGCGTATAGCATGTCAAAAAAATATTTTAATCAATTACTTGCAAAGTATTTTGATTACGTAAAAGTTCTACGTTAACCTTTCGATTACAAGTGACTCGAATATTTATAAATCTTTGTCCCCTATAAAAAAGAGTATTATTTCATTAATGAAAAAAGTAAGTGAAAAAAAGGGGAGTTTTGTTTGTTTTCTATGTAATAATTTGATAAATATACGTTTTGACAGTATAGCTACTGGTAATAGCAACTCTTTAAAAGGCACTATTTTTATCACCAGTAGGACTACAACCACCTACTAAAGTACTATTTGTCCTGAAATTGTAATATTAGGAGTAACCACTGATCATAAAAATGATATCCAAAATGATAAATAGATCGGGACTCCAACATGATGCTTACCCAACATAATCACTACCTACAATATACTTTTAAATAATTAAGAGAGAACCTGAATCTACGGCCATAACATTATTTGGACTGAAATTTCTACCACCGTAATCTAACGTTGTATACAAAATAATGGAATAATATAATTATATTTCTATTAAAGAATATTGCTAAGAACATCCATTTTCATTAGATCTTAATGTCTTAGTGCAAAAGCTTTCAAAGGTTAAAGCATGCATGGACAATTTCAAATCCATATGAAAACAAAAAGCTATCTAGAAGCATGTTTAAGTACATAATGTAATGAAGTAAGTAATGTCATGTATTTGGTGTTGTGCCGTATGTAGTGTTATTTTAAAAACTGTAACTGGTACAAAGCCCGCCATAGGTCAGGCTTAGCTTAGTGTGGGGCCAGAAAAATCTTGTAAATGTATATGTAATCATTTTGGGAAATAAATTTATTATTATTATATGTGTCGCTTAATAGTGTTATTGGTAATTGGTAAATTATAAAACTGAACATTGAAATAGAACAAAATGTCCTTGAATTTTTGTTTTTTTTTTTGTCTGGTATTTGGTTTATTTAACCAATTTCATAGGTCAATCAATAAAAAGACACGTATGTTTAACTTTTTTATTTTTTTTTCTAAAAATTTTCAATTTTACGTAACAGTTTTATGCGAGTACTTATTATGCATTATTATAATACATAAAATACGAGTATGTACAATACTTTATAAATCTCGATGGTTCTATGAAAATTATTTAAAAGCGCATCTTTGATTTTTTTAACAAATAAAATTGGGTTGGTGGCGCTTTTAATAAATTCATATCTTCTAATGCTGACAGAGATCGCTATAACGCGATTACGCAAATTTTCTTTGTTTTTACAATTTGACTTGTTATTGCGTACATCGATTCTAAACAAATTCGTATCTTTACAAAATTTTACAAATATCTTTTATATCCACTTATTTCACAAAAACAGATGAATATGAATTTTCTTCATTTGTATATAAGATTCGAAAATATTCTGAATGAATTAAGTTTTAAAATAACCATGCGATAGTACGCTGTAACAAAAGCAAATATAATATGTAGATTTGGTTGAGCATCTAATAAATGTTTCTAAATTATCCTAAGAGAGAGGCAACGATAGGTCCTGGGGCTCCAGGTGCTTCTTCAATCTCAGGTTGGTATCCATTGTCATCAGCCACGTACTTCACTGTGTATCTGACACCGTTAGGTGCGATCCAGGAGTACACACCATTGACAGCTAAATATTCGTCTTCGCGACCTTCGTTCCTGATCTCACCTTGGCTTTCGTGTTTCGTACCATCCGATGTCTCGAAACTGTAAAAAAAGGTTTATTGTAAAATTTGAAGTTATTTTTCACTAAATTTTTAAATAAATTAACATCTTATTGGTATATTTATTTGTAAAATGGTGCATATTCTACTGATCTATAGAAATTAGAATAAAACTTGAGATGACCAGCTGCGTCAGTTTCCCATCTTGAACACCTGAGTCAGTGGAATATCTTAAGCAATTTTTTACAAGGTTAATTTAGCGTAATCTATATTAATGATTTCTATAGCATAGCAAACGAAATCTTTTAATATTGTTGCGTTAAATTTTTGCTATTATGATTTTATTTACAAAATATTCATAGTTTTCAGCACCCTGTTACTTTTTTATTAAAGTACCAAAACAGTAGAAACATAGTCATAGATTGTCATAGATGTGTCAGTGTGTGAGTACATTGTCAATTTTTTTAAAACAACAGTTTTATCTGAACAGGATGTTGTGTTGATTCAAATTAACTGTTACATTTTTTTTTAAATCTATATATAAAATCTAAAAGGAATATTATATAACCTTGTATAACAAAATGTTGTTCTATAAATATGCACGGATATGTTTTCAATTACATGTTAATTACGATGAGGTGGTACAGCAATGCCATGGGAGCTTTTGTTTAAATTTAAAAACAAACCGTATTTCGTTAAAGGTTTGGACAAGAATATAATGCTTAATTATGGCGCCGAATTGTCTTAATAATAAATTAATTTAAATTTGTCTAACAATCTTATAACTGAATGATTGAATAAAAAAATGATTGAATATAATAGTGGGATTCCTACATAACTTCCTAGCTTCGTATATTTTTTGATACATATATAGCATCATCGATTCGTAATGATGATGCTATATATATATATCCAAAAATTATCGCGCTCAATAAACAAAAAATACTGAGGACTAACGAGAGTTTGCACTGAAGTGTAGACATCTATAAAAATGCAAACCGACGACTCCACAACGACTAGCTAACTTTCTTGCAAACTAAAATCTTACATCGGAGCAGTACAGTGAACTTTATTGTGAGGTGTTGTTTTTTGTTATATAAATAATTGCTATTTATTGTTAAAAGTCTTACAATGTTTCTCTGTAGTTTGGATAAAGTACAGTTACTATATCTGATGTAGAAAAAATATATTTTGTTTAATAGTTTACAAATCTGGGCTGTAATCAATTGTTAATTAATATATCGAACTTATCAAAAAACCTTTTTACTTAAATATAATATAAATATAAACTTAAAATAAAATAGATATCATTGACTGTCAGATATTATTACATTGAGAAATGTACGACAATTAAAGAAAATATTTATTGTTGGGCGTATATTTCTCAATGCTGTCTTAGTATTTAAAATGAAACGCTTGCTTCTTTTAAGAATTAAAAATATTTATAAAACAAAATTTATATGACGTGCCGTATATAGTTGTTAGGTATTTATTGAATAGTCTCTTTATGTAAAAAAAAAATATATAACGCAACTCGTATTGTATGTAAAATTTTGCACAAAATTGCGTTTTCGTAGAAACCCATTAATTTCGAGAAGAGTGAAATGACTTGTAAAGTCAAAAATCACTCATTTATATCATGAAGTAAACTAAATAAACAGTTATAAAAACAGTAAGAATTAATACAGAAAAGCTCCAAGCAAGTGACTTATTAAGGGTCTCTTGAGACATGATAATTAAGTTACTTACGCGTATCTGTAGCCACCTAAACCTATATTGTCGCTTTCATATCTTAAAACTTCAGCTTGTTGACCACGTTGAGGTGCTGCTACTGCTAAGGCAGCTAGAGACAGGATAACCAACTGAAAAAAATAAATAAAAACATATTGTTACAGATATAACAAATACAATAATATTTGAACTACGTTATTTAAGATATGATTAATAACTCTACAGTACAAATAATTGTATTTTTTTCTGAATATAGAAAACATTTAAAAGCTTACAAAGAAAAACATGTTAACCAAAATAATTCGCTTTAAAATCCTTTTTTTTTAATTCATATTTTTCCATATTACATTACCGATAGAGCAATAGTTTTTGATTGAATTATAATCTTTAATGCGAAAGTTTTTAAGTTGTTGTCATAGGAGAACAAGCTTTGCTTGTTGAGATTTATTATGTACATCCTATTTTGCTGAATCTATATAGGGTCCATTATCCGTTTTGACCGTAACATCACTTAACTATTCAATTTAACTAATAAAACAATCAGCATTTGTTTTGGTGGAGATCCACGAAACAAATAGTAAGTGATCGTTTAATTTATCAAATGACTCTATTCACACTAACAACAATCACTGTTACAAAAACAAATCACAATATATTTTATACTTAAAACAACACAAAAGTCGAACACAACACAAAACTAAACCAATTCACGGAGTTAAAGAAAGCACAGTGTATGTACGCGCGTAAATACAACCGCTCAAATACTACTAACCAGTTTCATGTTAGATGTACGGATGGTGTTTACTTCTAAAAACAAAGAATGAATGATGATGTTTTGGCCGCCTTTGTGGCTTATATATCTGTACCGATTTCTTAATTTTATTCTAATTCGGAACGTCTTCCAAATGCCACGTATAAAGGCCAACCAGTTAAATTTTTAGAATTTTCTGATGTTTTATGTGGTTGCCCACGTGATGTCGTTTACCTTCCAGTTACTACTGTGTCACGATAACGTATAAGCTTTAAGTATAATTATATGTTATATAATGATTTTTATATTTCTTATTACAATTAATTGCTAGCGCGTTATTATTTATTGTATTCGTCGAAGAGAGTTGCATTCGTGTATTTATTGTGAGTTATAATGTTAGGTGTTATGTAGACAACTGCATAAGTAATTTCTCGAGTCAATTTTGTTAGCTACCTGCTTTATAGTATAGTAGGAAATATGGATATTATACACTCGTATAAAGCGAATAAAAAATAGTCGTATAGTAAACTAGCCATTGTTATAGAAATCCCATGTATGGAAAGTTAATTCGGAATTATAAAATTATATTTGTAAATATACCATTGGCAAATAAAAGTGAACCCTTTGGAATAAGGTTCGAAGTCGGATGTTTGAATACTCGCTTTACTCGTTCCGTTTTTTACGACGATTTCAGCTCCACCTCTAAGGGGAAAGCCTATATATTATCATCATCAGCCTATTAATGTTCCTACTAAGGTTTCTAGGTCTTCCCCATCAATGGAATAGAATCGAATCAAAGTGGGGAGAATAGTTCACGTGATTTACCAACAGCTTAGAGTGCCTTTTGAAGCACGAATGAGCTCGGGATAGTAAATGTTTGATCATCCATCCTATGATCGGCTCTCCCTAAAGTAATTTAATTTTCACATCGCAAACCGAACGTTATAATCACTGCGCTATTGAGCCACTCCAGGATAAGGTTATTGTGCACCATAATCATTGTTAGGGGGAGCCTATTTTTTAATGCAAGAGTAAACTAGCCTAAAAGCCTTACCCTACCCTCCAGGAGGGAAGGACTCGGTATCAGGCAGGAGCTCGCTGGGTTAAGGATTGGGAACCCTGCAACATTAAAATACACTAAAATACACGAGCGGTTTTTCAACCGTTCCTTGTTTTAGGAGAAATTATAAAATAAGAATATTTAAAAAAGGAAACACTATGAAATATACTCGTATATTGATTTTATGAATAAATATTTATTTATTCTACTAAGGAACACGATATTGAAAAGATATTATAATATACCTTTTAAAATTACTAATTTCATGTATTATGTTGTTTGTGAAAAAATTCTTTGTTGTGCAATAATATTATATTATATAATATAATATAATATAATATAATATAATATAATATAATATAATATAATATAATATAATATAATATAATATAATATAATATAATATAATATAATATAATATAATATAATATAATATAATATAATATAATATAATATGCCCCCTAATACAACCATACGTCCAAGTCGAAGATCAGACTTACGTGGGGGGCGGACACGCGATAATATACTACTGGCGCGGCAAACATGGCAATGGACACCTTCATTATGGAGAGACAAAGAAATAATTCACGTATAGGGCCGCTTCCCGGGGGCGAGCGTCGGGGCACGTCTGGAGCTGACGCTGGACGTGACAGCATACGGACCGTCAGCGGCTCTTTGCTGAACAGGCGGGCGAGAGCCGGGGGACCCGAAGGGACTACAGCCGATCAATGGGGAGGGGTAGGTACAGATGGTGCTTTGCGGAGTGGGGCTTCTACGCCCATTGAACACTCTGCCGGTTCGTCTGGGGAGACCATTCAAGTACTAAATGATGATAGAAGGAGAAAATGGTCGACAGAAGAGTTAAGGGAGTTGATGTTTTGTTTCTTTAAAGCACAATCACAGGGACCCGGTTATATCAATAAACTATACACATTATTTAGAGACAGAAACCCTACTAACCCAAAAATCGACAAATTTAACGGTAACACATTATCAAATCAGGCACGTAGAGTTATCAAACAAAATGTTTTATCACAAGAACTACTGCACCGCATAAAACATGAAGCCGAAGAAAGTAATACAGAACACAATTTGCCTATAAATTTACAACATCAAGCACACACAAACACACAACATGAAACACAGATAGACAATCAACATTTAACACATATAAACACTGAACATGAAACAGATTTAAACAGGCAACAAGAAACTCATACACAAACTCACCACGAAACAGTACAGCACAAAACACATACAAACACACAACCTACAACAGAACAAGAAGAAATAATAAACCAATTAACTGCAAATGTGACAGCTAATGAAGACCAGGACCCACTAATATTGAATTTACTACAAGTGTTAGCTGAAACTAGGGAAACACCAATAAAAGATAGGCACCACTTACCCAAAGCTAAAATAAATAGACAATTCTTGCAAAACCTACATACGCTCAATAGCTTTTTGCCAAACCTACTAATTACTACCGATACATTGAAAGAATTAAATAATATTATATACGCTACAGCCAAAACATTAATACTTAATAACAAACAACTGCCATTTATACCAAGAAATATAATTAAAGCTATATCAGATCCACCATGGAAAAAAAGGATAAAAAGTAGATTAGAAAAATTTAGAAAGGAGTTAGGACAGCTTGTGGAAATAGGTAGAGGTGTAAATTCTCGTAGAATGATTAATATAAAAGCAAAACTATTTAATAAATACAATATACAAAATGAGAATGAACGCGCTAATACAGAAGAGGTACTGAAACAGAAGATTAAAGCACTAGCTGGTAGAATAAAAAGATATGAAGAAATTAGCAATAGAAAAATCCAAAATAGACTATTTAGCGAAAACGAACATCGATTATACAGAAGCCTAGGAAGCAATAGTACAAACACTGATATAAAACTACCCAGTAAAGATTGCGTAGAAGATTTTTGGAAATCCATATTGTCTAATCCTATACAATACAATCAAGATGCAAAATGGATAAAAGAAGTAGAAGCTTCAGTAAACAGGATAAGTACAGCCGAATCACAAGACATTACAGAAGAACACGTAAAAACAGCAATTAGGAAGTTACACAATTGGAAGACTCCGGGAATAGATCAAATACAAAACTACTACGTAAAATATCTTACCAGTACACATAAATATATTGCTTTAGTGTTCACAAATATCATAGCAGGTAGGGAACAGTTAGAAGAGTGGTTTACTACAGGACAAGTGATTTTAATTCCAAAGAATGAAAACACAGAAAATGCCCAAAACTGGAGACCAATAGCCTGTTTACCTAGTACTTACAAGCTACTGACGTCAATATTAGCCAACCAACTTTACAATCACTGTCAGGACAACAACATCATGGCGATAGAACAAAGAGGATGCCGACGTGGAGCTCGGGGTTGCAAAGACCACCTTATGATCAATAAGGCAATTTTAGAGGACTCACATCTGTCCCAGAAGAATTTGAGTATGGCTTGGATCGATTATCAGAAGGCATTCGACAGTGTGTCTCATGAATGGCTTCTGAAAATCCTTGATATTTACAAATGTCCACCTGCAATTAAGACTTTCATTAAAATTGCAATGCCTACATGGAACGTGATTATGACAGCTCGCGGCAGTCATGAATCAATAACTACTGAACCGATTTATATAAAACGTGGCATATTTCAAGGAGATTCTCTATCACCGTTGTTGTTTTGCTTAGCAATTAATCCGCTCTCATTCATTTTGAACAAATATGAACTAAAAGGATATAAACTCAAAGATAGTCTCTGGATAAATCACCTATTGTATATGGATGATTTAAAAGTATATGCTAACAATAAAAATAATTTAAAAGTTTTATTAGACAGCATCGAAATCTTTACGAACGACATTGGCATGAGTTTCGGTTTACATAAATGCAACACAATACATATTAGAGCAGGACATAGAAATAATGCAATAGGAGTAGGACATGTACTATTGAGTGGAGATACATTTGAACAATTAGGAATAGATAAAACATATAAATATTTAGGCATACACGAATCAGGGAAAATAGAACATAGTTTGATTAGGGAACAAATAACCAAAGAATATATGAAAAGGGTGAAGAAGTTACTGAACACACATTTAAATTCACGCAATATAATGAAAGGGATAAATACATACGCAGTACCAGTTCTTATGTACTCATTTGGAATAATTAATTATAAAAATAGTGATTTAAGAGCAATCGATATAAAAACTAGGAAATTATTAGCAATTAAGAAAGCACAGCGACATAAAGCAGATATAGAAAGACTATATTTACCTATAATAGAGGGAGGTAGAGCTTTAATAAATATAGAAAATATGTATAAAACTCAAATGCTTAAATATAAACAGTATCTAGATAGAGAGGATGACGATTTAATAAAGGTTATAGTGCAACATGATAAAAATAGGGATAAATATTCAATAATAAAAGAAGCTAGAGAATTAGAAAGAGAACTACAACTACCACAGAATAATACACATACAAATAAAGAAATCAAACAAGCAATAGTTACGAAACAAAATAACAAATGGAGAAATAAGCAATTACATGGACAGTTTCCGAAATTAGTTTTGGACCAAGCAAATATAGATAAAGAACAGTCATTTAAATGGATAAAAAAACAACAAATATCACCTACAATCGAATCAGCATTATTTGCCGTACAGGACCAGGCTGTTATGACACGACAACATCAACGAGACATCTTAAAGTTGAGCATGGATGGTAAATGTCGGTTATGCGCTAGCAAAGATGAAACGACACAACATATTATCTCTGGTTGCGAAAAGTTGGCTGGCACCTACTATGTCAAACGTCATAATAGCTTGGTTCAGTATGTACATTGGTGTCTGGCAAGGAAACACAACATCGAGGTTTCGAAGCTTTGGTGGCAAGAAACACTAATACAGCCACAAGTCAAAGAGAACGATCAGACGAAGCTCATGTGGGAGATACCCATTCAAACTGACATTACTGTAACACACAATAGACCAGACTTAATATACATAGACAAGACGAACAATATCACATATTTAATAGACATATCGGTACCATCAGACTATAACATAGGAGCTAGAGAAATAGAAAAATTGAGCAAGTACCACCTTCTGAAAACTGAAATCCGACGTTTATGGAATACCCAAACTGCAGTTATCCCAATAGTGGTGGGAGCTACAGGTATAATTAGTAAAAGCCTACAAAGATATTTAAGTCAATTGAACGCCAACATAGACGTTACAATTTTACAAAAACAAGCAGCCATACACACAACCGCCATATTCAGTAAGGTACTAGGAGACACGGTGTTTTTAAACAATACTGCAAACATAGAAGAGGCTACACCAGAACAACTACGGATACCACACATACCAACACCAGACACACAAAATTCATCTAACCCATTCACTACAGACACATCGGACATAAATAGAGACGGGGAAACATAGATATCCTTTTTCTTACGGGATGTAGGACGGGATATTTATGCAACCGACATAAAGTCGAGAATCGGCAAGCCGAAACTTAATAATATAATATAATATAATATAATATAATATAATATAATATAATATAATATAATATAATATAATATAATATAATATAATATAATATAATATAATATAATATAATATAATATAATATAATATAATATAATATAATATAATATAATATAATATAATATAATATAATATAATAATATAAATTCCTATTTAAAATTATTTATTGCACAACACAGAATTTTTTATTTTATAATTATATATTTTATACCTTTTTAAATATAATATTAAATTACAATTGATAAATACTTAATATTTTTGTTGGATAAAACTTCCTTTTTTATATTATTCAAAGTTAATTATGTCTCGTTAACATTTAGCATAAAATATAGTTTAGGTTAGGTGCTGTAACACCCATTGTTGCAGTGATAAACGAAGGCGTGTCACCTGTGGGTGTCGTTTAAAAGCGCCACATGTAGAGATGACATTTATTATTCTAGGTTAGAAGAAATGTTTATTTAAGATTGTAATCCACCATATGTAGTTTGCCATAGATTTATCCTTGGCTTTATTTTATTTATTTATTTATTGCATTCCACAATGTAGTATTAGGATGTTTATAACAAAAGTATCATTATGGAGCCTGTCGGGCACAGCAATTTTAATGGCTGCATAGCCGCGTGTCTCTGAGATATTCCCGAGTCTTCGGTTAATGTAGAAATGTTTTTTTTTTTCTAAATTGAATCAAGCGTGGGAGTTTGGATGTTATGCTTCGTTGTTTCAGATTTACATAATAATAAGTAAAAGTGCTCAATGTTAATGGCTAACCATTCAAATTGAGTCCTGAGCGATGGATGTGATGTTGTCTGATATTTTTTATGAACCGCGAAGACAGCTATCGTGGTAAGTCTTATAATTTAATACTCTTTAACGTTGATACTACTGCCTAAGGTTCCTGGCATTGATTGTGCTTGAAGAATGAATTATAATTAGTCCATCAGTTCGATAAATAAATAAAATAAAATAAAAAAATAACAGATTTTCCACATAGGTTTTTGTACACTTCTCAACACCCACGGGGAATACCGCGCTAATTCAAATTGGATTAGCGTGCTAGTTGAACTGATAGTAATACTGAACTGTGAGAGTTGAACTCGTGCTCGAAGGGTTCTGTACCATTGTACATATATATAAAACGTTTTTACCCTTTTTTTACGGAATCCTAAAAATAAAACATGGTTGACTATCTACGTAACTTAACTCTAACGTAACAAATCGATAGGGCATTAATAATGTACTAGAATGAGTTTGCTACTATCATATTTTCTTTTTATCGCATTCTATGGACGCAAGGCTTTGCTGCTTACAATCAAACCTTCACGAATCATTGAATTTTTAGGTACTTTTATGATATTTACTTTATACTCAGACATACCATTATCGCCGTTTCTTTTTAAGACAGCCTTTTTAAAAAGTTATGCAATAATATGACATTATAATATAAAACCTTATTGTATAGCCACATAAACGCAGATGTGTTATAGATATCTATGAAAACTAGGCAGTAATAAATCAAATGGTTTTAATGGAGATGTGAGGAATTATTTGATTCTGAGCTCTAGGTATTGCTAACAATTGATGAGTATAGAGCAAGAAGAGAGAAATCGGCATTAAGAATCAATATTTGACTAGAGGCCTTAATGTCTAATTTAAATATATCTATCGCAATCCCTTTCAATATTATAGGGAATATAATATACATTTATGGAATTATTTATCCGCTTTTGCAATGAATGACGATGTGAATGGTCAAGAAACATTTAGTAACTTAATTACTTAATTACTATTTGCGTTTGAAGAGTTGTAGCGTGTAGTTTGTGAATGTCTATCAAATGTCAAATCGAAAGGGGTTATAAGATAGATTTTAAACAAAGGCAATTAGGCCTCAGAATAAAAATGTCTCTCTGAAATAATTTAAAAGTTTGTCTAGGAAGTTTTAATACATCCATTTTAATTAACTCTCAAATTTATTTATTTTTTTCTATTACCTCAGAATCCTTTACACCGTAAGGATAACTTAAAGTAAGGTTAAATATAACTACCTGCTTGCGCTGTTTTATAGCGCAATTCTATAGCGGTTTTTCCGCAACAGGCCCAAATCACTATTTACAAAATGTTAAAAAAGTATCACGCCGTATTAGTTGGTAACTGCCGGACTTCTAAACAGATCCGCTACGGTAAAAAAGTTAAGGATACACGAGTAGGGTAATAATATAATTGCTTTTGATTGACAGGTCGATTCAGTCCAATGGAAGCGTGAAACGAATTCTTATCATTATTTATGCCATCTGTTAAAAATGATTTATTTTAAAACAAAAAAATTATATATTTTTTGAACAAGTTAGACTTTAATGAGATTTCATGGGGACTGTTACGTATCCATGTAATCTCATTACGATGTTAGATGCGGTGGGAGTAATGCCTTCAGCGCTTAAAGTTTACTTAAAGTGGTGCTGTGCTTCGGCTGGACATAACTTTTTCTCTTGGTACACAATTTTAAATTCTATACTGTTTAAGTTATTTTGTTGAAATATTGACGTGAATTTTGACTGAATATAAAATTAGTTAATATTTATTTGATTAAAGTCTTTGATTATAAAAATGAAAGTGATTGCGAATGTGAAAAATATCTAATTATTTACATTAAAGTTTCTTAACAACAACGATCACGGGCTGCGGCGCTTGTCCACTACGCCGCCGAGCTACTTAATTTTCACATTTGCCTAAATTAGTTTCTTGTTACGACTTAGTTTTAGTTTCATCTAACTACTTTAGTTGATGAAAGGGCTGATGATGATGATAAACTACTTTCGTAATGGCGTGTAATCAACAATATCTCTGAGACATTGGCACCGTCAACCATAAAGCTTCACGATGCGCAGGTGGTGTTGCGGAACTAGTTTCTCCATGTAAATCGAAGCGAAATTAGTTACGTGAAAGTAGTATAATTCAAAATATGTACATCCAATTAAACTATATTAATGTTATGAAACTAAGGTATGCATTGCGACAGTGGATGTTTACACATGCAACTGCTAAATAATACAACGAAAACTAGTTTCATGCAACTAAATTAATCAATTGATCCGATCCGATTAATCCGATTTACTGTAATGTAAATCGGATTAATTGAGAGGGAAACGATGTCCCGGTAATATCGAATTTTAGCAATTCGTTATCCAGTAACGACGTTAACGCTACTTATGTAGTCAGGAAGAACAAGAAACAATCCCAAAAAATTAATATATATTCTTACTGTATCTTGATACATCATTAAAAAAAAATTGTATTATGTGCCGGGGTCATATTTTATTTAAATTTTTTAAAGTTTATTTTGGTTTATGTAAAAAATGTTTTTTTTTTTTTTTAAAAAAAAACACACGTAATCTAAAACTATACAATAATTATTTAAAGTTTTTTTATGACAATAATTTCGTACCAAATTAATCACTCAAAAAAAGTGTGTAATTAAAAATACGTTATAATTTTAATATTTTCAAAAATAAATTTTATTACAGATGTTATTAAATTTAAAAGCGTTTTTTATTAACGCTTTTAAATTTAATAGCATCTGTAATAAAAAGCATACTTATCCATTAAGTTTGTAGGTATCTTTACACCTGCCTTACCCACTCGACGTTTCTAGAGTTAATACGTAATTATGAAGTTCTAGTTATGCATACTTTATTTATACACATAAACTCATCCATACACATACAAACATATACACACTACATACAACAGACACACATATACATACACCATATTTGTCGTGCGATATACATTTTCTTTGTTAACTGCCCTCATTATGATTAATTAATTAATAAAATTTGTAAAAATAATAATTTATTATTGTATTGAAATGACAAAACTGCTGTTGAAACTTTGTTGAAAAAAATAAAATAAGTAATAAGTAGGCTCTAATGAGGGGGGCTCAAAGTAGGCTCTAATCATTATTCCAGTTATGTTGATCTTAAGAAAAAACAGAGCTATTTTTGACATTTATGAAGTACTTGTATTTCATCTATATTGTTACTTATACTACATCTTGTGAAACGAAAATAATTAATGTATATTTTTTCTTCGAAGAAGCAATCAGATGGCGGAGTACAGCCGTTAGTTGGTGTCACGATTAAAAATAGTTCATAGAATTTTAAAGGTCCCGATAACTGGTTAGTAGTATGTATATTTTGAACTTATAAATACTTAATCTGTGGTTTGGGTTTTTGCGACAACTTTTCAAAGTTCATTAAAATTAATATTAAATAATCTAGACACATTCGTTCGTTACTGTTTGTCATGTTTAGAATTCCGTACTCAAAGGATACGAACCTCAGACATCCGAAAACTTAGTCCAATACTTTCGTCGTCGTTGAAGGTATAGTTCCCATCGCCCTTGAAAGTATAATGATATTTAAAAATCGTTGTATTGAAGAGCAATGGAACGGAAAATCGCATCAGGGAGTAAAATTAGTTTATTGTTAGAATTCCGTGCTCAAACTCCACGAATTACAGAAACCAGTAAACTTAATCCAATCCATTTTAATAGTCGATTAAATGTGACTTCGTAAGAATTTTTCTGTCTAAAATCAACTAATTAAACTTAATTGTGTTGTGGAGTTATTAAGCAACTTTCGGAAGTACCGGTCATAGGATTTGAGGCCATAAATTTTGTATCTCGAGCTTCTCCATGCTTCGAAAAGCACATTAAGCTGTTGGTCTCGGCTACATATGTAGTCGCTAAAACCTTCTAACCGCACTGGGCCTATGCTTCTTAATCGATTTAATTCGATTCCATCTATAGGGTAGGTAATGGTGATGACAATGAAACAAGGTAGAGATAAAAAATGGATTATACAAAAAGAGTTAATGGCACTAATTAAAAAAAAAGGAAATTTTGATTTTTGAATTTGACATTGAGTTAATTTAGCATAAATTTCACAATAGCTCTTCGTGTTATATGTTTAAACTTATTAATCATCATTATCATGTCTCTGAATCATCATTAGATTTACCGATTGCGAGTGCATGATGGTAAATGTTTGATATAAACAACGATCACAGAATACGGACTATTAAACATTAGTAAATGTTGTTTTACAGGAAATTCTTAAGATTACCCGTACTTCGGGCTACTACTGTATTTCTTGAAGTGCTGTCGACATACAAACAAATTTTGTGCTTCAGAAGATAATCAATTTATAATCTTAGGTCTCTTTAAGGGAAAAAATTTAAAGAAAAAGATATAATGACTGTTGTTTCTCGTTGATATACGAGAACTTTAATGTACGTTCGTAAAACCATTAAATTTTTTTTCTAAGTGATGTATGTACTCACAATTTTAATACTAAAAATAAAAATAATTTGTCGGTGCCTATCACTAAACTGCAAAAAGTTAATATTAACAATTCATTCAGGGGTCTTTGGGTGCGCTTCTACAATAAGGTCCCAAGTAAAATACAATAATTAGATGTCATTCAGTTTAAATCTAAGCATTAAAAAAATATAATAATCAGATACCCCGAAAAGCTTAATTCAAGGATTATATAACAGATGAGAATGCTTAGATTTAACCTCCTGACGTTTGAGGTAATCTTTTTCAATTTCATCATGAAACTTACGTATATTACTATTAAAATATAGTGGCAAAAATATTTAAAAAAAATCTTAGGTCGGAAAATCGCCCGCGACTTCGTCCGCGTGGTAAAGTTACTTTGAGCAGCATTTCCAACGAATATTCATTTATTCGTTCCATTAGGTACTGATAGGTTCAAACTAATATATTAACATCCTTCATCATCCCTTATTTTATCCACATGGGGGTTGAATTTACGGCAGACGTCTATTGTCAGCAATTGCAAACCGTGCTGAAAAAACTAGCTGTTCAACAACCGAGCCTGGTCAATCGCTATACGCCACTTCTACTTCACGACAACGCTAGACCACACACTGAACAACAGACGGCTACCAAATTAGAAGAGCTTCAATTTGAATGTCTAAGACATCCACCATTCTTCCCGGACTTTGCTCCAACAGATTACCATTTTTTGGATAACTTTTTGCAAGGGAAAAAATTCAACTCTGATGGGGCATTGCAAATGGCCTTCAAAGATTTTATTGATTCCTGTCCGAATGGCTTTTTAGTAAGGGGATCAACGAACTACCTATGAGATGGCAAAATTGCATAGATAACAATGGTTTATACTTTGATTAAATAAATATATTATATTAAAAAATATTCGATTTTTTTGTTCCTCCCATACCAAACACCAATTTCATATGTAAGGACCTAATATTAGTTATTATCTCAAAAAAGAATAGTACTTATTGGATGGAACCAATCTTTTATTCTCATAGATCAGTGATCTATGATTACGTAAAATATGTTAATATTATGTGTTGTAGATCCAGTCCAAAACTGGATCTATTATATAATTAGTAGTATTAAATTAGTTAAGTAACAAATTAACCTAATATTCAAATATGATTAATTTGAATTAAAAACTATATAGTTTTAGAGTACCATAGTGGCGCTGCGGCCCGCGAACTACTTTCGCAAGGGTCGGTCATGGGAAGAGTGACTAAACGATTATTATGTCAGGTACTCCGTGCTTCGGTAGGTATGTTAAGCTTTGGTCAGGCTGCATTTGCAATCGTCAGTATCCTCCGATCCGCATTGGGCTAGCGTGGAGGGTTTCGGCCTATTGTCCTTAACCAGCAATAAGAAAGGCCCCTGCAGTGGGAACGCAACAGGGCTGATGACGATGATGAGAAGAACCGCCTGATACAGGATTTGAACTTATGTATAATACCATGCAGGTGCTGATATACTTCCAACGACATTTATAGACGAGTTTGTACGCCGGTTTTAAAGGTGCCGCCATCTCTGAGGTCCGGGATTCGATTCCCGATCGGGTCAATGTGGAAAATGGTCTTTTCTATATAATCTCGGGTCTGTACTCCATAATACAATGATTTTAACTACTCAGCTTAGAATATAAGCAATATATGTGATGTATATTATGTTTCTTTCTTTTTAATACCGTCAATTGTTTGCTGTAAGATTTGTATTGAAATCCCTCGATTATCTTTACTGTGTTAATGTATTTATACGATTTCTTGAAAAACTATATCAAAAAGAAAAAAACTTTTCTTTTTAAATTTTACATAATAGGTGAAATAAAGCTCAGTGTTTTTAAATAAAGATATAACAACAATTTATTACCCTAATTAGTCTGCATATAAATATTATATACAGTCTTACAATATTCTATTTACAGTGTCCTTAACTTCTAATGACGAATTCTTGTTAGATTATCCCAGGAACTGAGCGACCACAGCTGGTGGAATTGCACCACCTTGTCCTTGTTCAAGGGTTGGCTGGAAACCGTTTTCATCAGCAATGTAGCTGACGACGTATGTTACGCCGTCAGGACCCACCCACGCGTAACGGCCCTGGACAGCAATACCTTCATTTTCAGTGCCTTGGTTCTTCAATTGACCCTGTTCTTCATGTTTGCTGCCATCTGACAATTCCCACCTGAAATGCAATTTTAACTTTTGTAATCTACAATATTACTCATTAAAAAATGTTCTTAGTATCCGTTTTTCTTACGCAAAATTGTAAGAGTCAAGACCACCGTTGTTGATATCATATCGAAGTAGTTGGACATCCTGTGGGTTCTGTGGTGCTGCACATACGACAGCTGCAAGGGCGAAAACCACGAACTGAAACAGATATCGTCTCCGATAAAGAAAAATCACTTATCACACGACACTTCACTATTTGTTTAACACTATTTTACTGACCAATTTCATTTTGGTTTTTTATTTTTGCTTGCGACTGTTCACTACAAACAACACTTAGTTTGTGGGATGATTACGTACTCACGCTGTTGTCTTATATATTTCTTCTAATACATGGTTGCAACACTAGCACCGGGTCTGCTTTTCTCAGAGGGACAGAATTCGCTGGATCTGCCTTGAGGTGAACGTACAACAATGACCACAAAATTCCATATGTTTATTGCTAAGATTACAATTGCAAATTTTCACATACAATCAAAGTGTAAATGTCAATATTAATAGGAATTTCAACGATTGTATATTTAAATATGTAATTATCAGATAAGACAGATGTACAAGATTTAAAGAAATAATAAACAAAAGTTCAAGTTTAACTCATCAAGCGACTTCGGACATAGGGTCATTATAGTAGGAATGTAGAGATGTACAGATAAATTTTATAACTTATAAATTAAGCTTATAAAATATTACCCAAAAAGCAAAACAAAGCATAAGTTTTTTACGTAGTTAAGTGACATTTAGTGCTTGGTAAGCTTTCTTTTGAGATATTACAAAGTAAGTTGCTAATTTTCTGTATGGTTTTGCAATAGTGCATTACGTATGATTTCTTTTAAACCAAATGGACATTGATAGGGCGGAATACAAAGACCGTTTATGTAACAAGAGCGCAGTTGAACTGGTTTATTATATTTATTGTCTGTAAGTTGTAAAATAAATGCGAGACAAGTTTAAGCCTAACCGTTCCAAGAAGTAATTAATATTGATCTTTACTTTGCTACGTCTTGCACACAAAGCTGTCTTTGGTTACTTTATTTCTCTGTCTTTTAAAAAGAACCGGTCGTATGCACTAGCATAATGAAGACGACCAGTTGTCAATTAAACGGTTAACGAGAATATTTATTCTTATAATCGATCACTTAAGTTCTTCCACAAGTGTTTTATTATACAATAAATATTCATTTAGGGCAAGCTGTATAAAAAATCATGATAATAGATAGATGTAAGAAAAAAAATGTTAACAACAAAATGGCACTGTGAAATAAACATGTTAAGCTTTTAATAATAATAAGTTAATTAGTCCATCTGTCTCTGATTAATTTTCTGTGATTGTTAAATGGACAGACAGACGGATACATGCGCTATCTAAAGGGTTACAATTTTCTTTTAGTAGTACTGAACCTTAAAAACTTGCAATTTTGTTGTGATAAGTAATAGTTAAAGTATTGGCTATTTAATACTGTTGATAGAAAATAAATGATAAAATTAATATTGATCAGGTAAATAACAGCGGGTAATTATTTTGTTATGACATGGCATGAAAAGGCATGCCTACAAGTATGTAGGTACAATGTTGTAAAGTAATAATATTATAAACCGCAGAATCATAGTAAAAAGGTCAAGGTTTTCACACTTTACGTCGGATTACTTTGTGTCCAATTGATTTCTGATGAGTGTTCTGAGTTGAGAACATTCCCACAGAATCACCAACTATACATGACAATATATATTTTTTTCAGTGTTCACAATAAAGTCTAACTTAATTAGTAAGATTTGAGCGATCGCAATCTTTAGTGATCTTGAGTTTCACACACTTTACAATGCAATTCGTGAAATATCACTTCAAATAGATTCTAGACGCATGTATACATTGTAAAGTATATTTTTTTCACTATAATAAGTTCCAATGGTCTTTTGTTAAAAATCCGTATTATTAATTAATAATCCTGAGGATATTTAAAGAAATACTGAAGGTTAATTACCTAACGTTAAAAAAAATCGAAAACTTAGAAATTTCTTACACAATTCAAACGGAAATTTTAAAGGATTCCTTTGTAAATACAGTTAACAGACGATAGTCTCTTTATGTTAATATAATGATGGAAGCATTGAATTGACTTCTGACCTGTTACAAATGCACGTTTAATAAAGACTTTGATATTATGTCACATGTTGTAATAGGTATATAATCCTCTCGTTTATAATACAATTGTGTAATATATTTCTATTATATTACCTTTGTAGGTTTCCATACCCAAAGAGTAAAACGGGAACCCTATTACTAGAGCTCTCATGAACCGTGAAAGTAAGACAGTTGAAATTTACACAGGTGATGTATTTCTATTGCTGCATAAAATACTAAAAACCAGAATAAACTAAATATTTAAAGGGCCTTCCATACAACGAAGGTGATTTTTTGCTCGTTTTCGGTATGGAACCCCTCGCGCGCGAATCCGACTCACACTTGACCGGTTTTTTGTACTATTGTGGTTATATTGATACGTATGTACTATAAGTTACGGGAGCATGATTTTAATGGAAGCAACGTAGTTGTTTTCTAGATAAGGTATTGCTTATTTGGTTGCATTACAAAATTCAGTTATTAGATTTACAGCCACAATGGTTGGTTGCATCTCGGTTCCCAACCGGTCAGCTTATGTCACGGTTTTTAAATAGGGTTACCTTCTGATAACAAGGCTTATTTTATCCATTAGTTTTATTTTCTAGACCTTTTTATATTATTATTTTAAAAATATGAAATAATGCAAATGAAAGACTTTTATCAATTTATCAAGTCAATAAGTTATTATTTGCTTAAAAAATAAATTTGCTCCGCTTCGAGTGAGCACGCCTTCTGTCCTTGTTATTTCCGTGCGAGATGTTTACACTTGAGTTTGACGTTACATTTTTGTTTGCATAAATGTTTCTCTTATCGTAATTATGTATATTAATATCAAAGAATAAAACTGGATTCATTACAACTTAAAAGCGTGTGGTGAACAAAACTTCCCTCGCAATAAGAAAAAAAAAATTATATTGCGAAGCAAGTGATTTATATCATATCTTCATTGTATAATAATTAATCGGACCTTATATTTTCTACTTGTGTAGTAGACTTACTTTAAGTCCTCTAAATGAATGTGTGCTTTAAATGTAAAGTTTGGTTAAACAATAGTTTAAAATAATACATTTTGAAAGATGTGCACGCGCCCTGTATATTGTAGAAATATATATTATATAACATATATTTATCAATTTTATTTTTAAATAATAAACAGATTTTTCAATAGGTTTTTTTTTGGTTCATTTGAGTAACAAAGGAGGTAAGTGTACTACATATTTAATATCAAAAAAATACTAAAAATAATTTAATTTAGTTTTTGTTGGTAACCCTATAAACATTGACTATAATACACGCCGGTGACCTCCGTCACCCATCGCTTTCCTGGCGAGAAGCCTCTAAAATGGTTATTTTGGGTCAATCTTTAAAAGCTTCGAGTCAACTTTATGAATAATTAATTGTTTATCTATACTTATTTGGTACAAGGTTACTGACATAACTTGACACGTCATCGGTTTTTAACGCATACCTATGTTTTTTTATAGTCACATATACCTATGTCAAAAACATATTTTATATTTTGTTATGTCCATGATAAGTAAATTTTGACAGTAATTAGTAATTAATTTGAATGTTTATTCCACGAAACAACTACTGAATGTTATTTGCAGAGTATTTTAATATTATTATTAGGGTTCCTTATTTTTAAAATAAAAACTTAACCCTTGAAGGATTACTCCTGTGTCTGTCTATCTGTCTCTCCATTGGTCGATAAAAGAAACTTAAAGCAAATTTTATTTTATGATAATCTAAAATAGTGAAAATATGTGGAAATAGACCATACCTTTCGTAATTTTTAAAATAACTGGGCCTATCTTTTTTTTTAATATCAATAACTTTTATATTGTTTTACAAAGTACGGAATCCGATATACCTTTTCCATTAGCTCTTAAGTGATTTAATTTACTATTCAAGGTGGTAAATATATCGTTTAATGTACTAATATTTTTCAGTGTTCGCAATTGACGAAAAGATTAACGAGCTCTAATTTAACTTGTCGTGTTTGTTAATTAGTGTGGGCCAAACTTGCAAGCTTTGAACCAGTTCTAGGTTTCAATTTAGCTGAAATTTAGGATGTATAAACTTGGCTGACAATGCAATATTTATATGGAATAAAGCTGATCTGATGATTAAGCCGGTAGTCATAGAGGTTTTATAATTAAATAATGCAACCCCGTTACGATTAAGCTCATTTCATTTATCTTAGAAAAAGGTCAAGGTTTGCACAATTTGCTATAGTATTATAAACGATAGAAATTATTCATCTGTACAAGATCTGGCCCAAACGAAAGCTTTTCTACTAATTATACATTGAATTTCGTTATATTTGTTAGCTCTCTTGAACTTTTTACGTCAACTAAATTTCATAGTTCGATGAACAATGATTTATATTAATCATTGTGTTATAATAAAATACATAACCTTTTATTCAATATGTTTTACCATTCTCATGTCAATACGGTTCACTTATGATAATTTATGATTGCAGACTAACATCCGCTATTGTAATGGCTATTGTAAAACAATGTATATCTGATCGTTTTTAATTTTCCGATTGAAAGAGGAACGTGTCTATAACAATAGTAATATAATTTTCTATAAAAATATAATACCGACATACCGGTTGTAAAAGTTTATCATCACAAACATCAATAGCTTTAACAATTTTAGACAAATGTTGTATGGTTAGTTTAATGTGCTTAGACAATAAGAGTTTGGTGTAAGAGAGTGCCGATGTTATGGCACATTTGTCTTTACAAATCGCATGATTTGTGATTGCCTCACACAGTTCTTTGTGGGCGAGTTAACGAGTGCGATTTATTGGTCATGAGAATCTGAGAATCGATTGTAACAGAGTTGCTATCTTGATCTTCGAATAAGGTAAAGATATTCTACGAACGAGTGAAAGAGAAATTTAGAGGAACTTGGTATCGCTTTGTTTGGATTGTGCAATGTTCATTGTTTTAGTGATTAGGCGTGAATAATATGAACGCAATTTATAGGTAACATAACTCGATATAAAGGTTTGAACATGTAAATGCATAATGAGATGTCGTAATATTGCCCATATGCGATTTTCCCATTAAGTTTTATATCCAAATTTATTTGACATAGTAATTTAATAATGATCTATTAATAAATGATTCTTATTTCGATTCTATATTTTATTTGGAACATAACATTTTCTGTAAGACATTTTTTTAAAAGTCAAAATTACTTTCATTCAAACTATATAGGGGAAAACACCTTAACCAGGTCGGAGCAAGTTCCTCAACACATAATCAGTTCATAATTCGCACATTCAGGTTTGCTGCCAGTACTTAAGATGTTTCTTTTCAGACATAATTTTGGAAAACAAAACAGCACGCAATAATTTGGAGGAAATCCCAATCGCGCGACTTTTAAACGGATTATGTGTTAGAATCATATTTCCTACCAAATCAAATCTCTCGGATTTCCTCTTATTAGTTTTTTTAAGTCTTATATGTAATATTTTTCAACTTCACAACGTTAATTTAGGGTCTAAGGTATTCTCGTTTTTATTTCACATTTCATCTAAAAAAATATTTTGTTATATCCTTTATTAGATTTAAAACGAAGCGACAACTCGGTCTAGTTCGTCTTCATTGAAACAAAGTAGTAGCAGGCAGTAGACGCGTCGCCGGTCCACGTGGTTATCTTCTAATGGGGATAAATAATAAGCATCTTCATCCGGTGAATATCTGTCCAAATCAATTCGGCAAAGCTATTGGAACAAATGAATGCAATTTTAAAATATTACTTGTTAAAGCTTTCGTGCACCTTAAACATATATACATAATGCAAGATTATCTAGGTTTAAGACTTTTTAAAACGATCTATTAGCTCCCACGCTGAGGCTCTTTTACGTACTATGCTTTGGTGTCTTTATTGCGAAGTTCGAGATAAAATTATGATTAAAATAATTGGTTTAATGCAATTTTGCTATAAGTATCGAGTCAATTCGTGGTCTATCTTATAATTGCAAGAATATAGTAAATTTCTTGTTTTTTATCAATTATCATACAGATAATTGGTAATTGGTAAAAAACAATGGTTTGGGCTCTCCAAATTTTCAGGTGTTATTACATTGATATGTTTGCTAATTAAAATAATATTTTCTTTTAAAAGAATATAAGACAGCGTTACTCAGATTCCACATGCGTAATTGAAGCCCTCGTATTATGGAGTATCTTAGTTAACGAAGGTACTACAACGCCCAAACCCGGGACAGTATTGAAAAGTTAATACGTGCATTGCAGCCTTGGTTTAAATTAGTCGGAAAGATCTTCGTACATCTTAATTGAAATGGCATCCGCTTATGCAATAAAGATACAATCGTGAAATAATTTTAACTTAGGTATATCAATCATTGGATAGGTGACAAATAATAGGTACGAGCTCTTTTGTGTTCCAGTTGTCATCATACACTTACTAGTTGTCAGCTGCATATAGTGTTTAATTAATTGGGAAATATCTACTCTTTGGTAGAATGTCGAAAGTCGATTGCATATCGAAACATTTTTGCTAGTGTAGAAATAGAAACGATAAGTTGGAAAAAATACATATTTAGAGCTTGTCCATTTCATATTATTTAGTGGAAGACGATACATACCTAAGTGACAGTTAATATGTTTTCCTTATTAACATTCCGTATACAGATGAATGTTACATAATGTTCGGTACCTAATCAAACCGCAAAGCAGGTCAATTTATATTAAATGATAGGTATTATCATTAAGTAATTATGTAATTGAAATAGGGAATATTATAGCGTATACCCTATTATAATATTATTACTCTATTCGTCAAAACTATTTTATTATCTACTAATCGATAGATACTCGTAATAATCAAGCACGTTCAGTATTTGTAAAATAATATTTAAATTTAGAATACCAATAGTATTGTATTATATTTAGTGTCATACACTTTACAATTTAATACTAAATATTTTTCTAATTTATACAGAATATTATTGTGTGTTTTAATTAGTTTTGTACAAATAATAACGTTCAAATAAGCAAAGTTAAGAGTACAATGAAAATTTTTTGCAATGATTGTTATAATAATTGAGTCATTTCATAAAAAAATATTTAAAATCTTACTAAATCGATGTACCGGTACACCCACCTTATGATATAAAATTGTGATTACCAAACCTTAATTTCTGTAGTTGACATAATAAATACCTTTTTTTGCCTATCCTGAAAACATTCAAGTTCTTCGAAGTGACTATTCAGTTGAGCTTTTGGATATTTGTAATATCTCTTGAGTTCATTATACCGACCCAAGTGCTGAAACATAGTGACAAATTAAAATAGCAAGAACCTTTACAAATCCTGAAAAAGATCTGAAAAGTCTGAAAATGTAAAAATTTTGCAGTAATATCCATAACAAAACTGTTTATTCTGTTTCTTTAAGAGTAGATGTGATTTCAATAACGCCTTATAGTTTTATGCGGCAAAGTGAGGAAATATGTAGATTTGTTAATAAATCGGTAACCATTGACAAATTAAAACAAAATACCAACAGAATCTCGAGACATTATCGAATTCATACTCGAGTAAACTTTGGTAATCATAAGACTTGTGCGCTAAAAAACTTATTATTTGGTAATATTACACTACAATTTTGAATTAACTTATTAGTTAATATTTACTTAAGGTAAAATTTTAAGTTTTTCTTCTATTTTAGTTTTAAAATATAACGAATTTGCTTTGCGTTTCGAGCGTTCCGTTCGATGACAGTTTAAAGGTTATTTTTAAGTTTTAACAGAACGGCAAATCTGATTATCGGATCGTATATTAATTAATAGCACTTATTTATTCAACTTAAATAGATTTTTTTGTACAAAACATACTTCAGGATCGATACCTCCAGATCTTCTAACGGTATCTTGTGGAAACTCCCTCGGAAATATTCTCCTTAGTTCGACATCTTCACTAAAATAAGAAAATTTCCTTCTTCTTGTTATAGGAAAGAGAAAGCATACTTTCCGGATAGAAAAAAAGACATAAAATTAAAAAATATATAAAATCATATTCATTTCGAAGGTGCCTCGATTCACATATCCAGGAATTTGATATAAATATCATGTGAGACTTTTAAAAGAAGTTTATATATTTTTTTAAATCTGCTTACGATTCATGTACTCCGTGAATTGGTGAATGTATATAAATATACACAACATAGAACCTCATTCATATTTTCTGAATATTTTCTCCCGATCTATCTAAATATTTCAGTTTCAGTAAGAACAGAGATGGATGTAAAGAAATCTATATATATACGATTTCAAATCGTAATTCTACGAAAATCTAAATTAATTTACTAGTCTGGTTTAAAAATTACATACTAGAATGGTAATTTCTAATGATTATTGTTAAATAGATTGATAAGTGAATGGTGAATTCATACACGATGAATGATAATATATTTAACAGACGGTTTCTTAATTCAGAAAAGTACAAAATCTCAACTGATTATTCTCAATAACTTAAATTTTTACCTTACACACGACAAAAATTCCTAGTTTTTATCAACACTGAACATAAAAAAACTAAAATCAAAAACGGAAACCAGTTTAAGTGACGTTTAAATACAGTTTGAAACGTGCTTAATTTTAAATACTCAATTTAGAAACCGGGTGCAAGGTTACTAAATGTAATCGTTATATTTAAGTTCACATCATATCCATCTCAAGGTAAATGTAGCAGAAACAAAACATAGGAAAATGTAAAACATCAGAATATGTTTTCAATTTTAAGACAGATTCTTTATTTAATCACCTGTAGAGATTGAAATTTCAACACCATCTTTATTTGTGAATTTAAACTTCCCTCTTTTTTTAAATAATAAGCGACTCAAAGGATTATTTCAAAATAACTTACTATGTATAGATTACACCATAACTTATATCCATTAAGCTTTGTAGAACCTAAAAGTTTATTGCATGTTAAATCCAACGATGTAAATGATGACATTTGCTTTAAGCGAATAAACGAATTAACTTACAACACATATCACGGAATAAGTCGCTATTGTCATGTTTTGTTATGTTGTGTTCGTAAAGCGTGAAATAAAATAGCTTCTCTTTGATTTGCGTTAACCTATAAAATGCTTTACAATTTATCAATAAACATAAAAATGTAATACAGTTTTTACGTTCTCGTTGTTATAAGTATATACAACGTACAAACAAATATTTCACTACTATAAAAAATTACGTCTTTCTTAGTGTGTTATGGTATATTGCAAACGTTTAGTAAGCTTTATAAAGTGCAAACATAAGTAATAATAAATACATTTTAATGTACTCCATAAAAGGAGGTTTCCAATTTGATTTATATAATTTTGGTGCGGAGTTATGTATGTTAGGCCATGGATAGTTTGCTTAGGTATTTATCTATAGTTAGGCTAAACGGACTTCTAAAAATGTGTATAAAGTTTGTTATTATTTTAATATAAGTTATCAGAAACAAAACGGTGATGCCAGCACACGAAAATCGAATGACATACGGAAAGATGTTGTTAGATCTATTATTTTTTTTTCATTTCAATCTTAAAATTATGTGCGAGAGGCCAGTGCATTGGAAATGGACACAATAGTAACGAATATAAATCTTGAGGATGTAAAAACTTCTATTAAATTTGGCTTATGCTCAAAGATACCAATAATAAAAAAAAAATCATTGAAATTGCTACACAATCAACAAAAAGGTTGTGAAAGATACATATGTAGGAAAAATCCTTCAGAAAAAGAGAGAAATTGCTCTTTTTTAAAAAATTTCTAGCAAATCTTATGTACTGTCATAGAAATTTTATAAAGTGTGTACCATACTAACATTAAATCAAAGAGAAAAAGAAAAAAAAAACAAACATAGAACAACTTATACTTTTTAATTTTTGTAAATCAAATAACTTTTTATTTCTGTAACTAACATGTAAAACTAAACAATGTTTCTATCGTTAAACCGTGATTCTTCTTCTAAAAGAGGTCGGTAACCATTCGAGTCAGCAATATAGCGTACAGTGTATAGATGTCCTTTGGAATCTACATATCCGAATTCACCTCTTACTACTAAAGATCCATCAATAGGGTTACTGCCGCCTTCTTCTCTTCTATAAGTTCCATCGTCAGTCTTGAACCTTTAAAGAAGATAAATAAAACAAATAATAGATTATTATTTAAAATTTTAAAATTAACACGTTACAAAGTGCTAAATACATTGCTAGTCAGGACGCCAGAGATTATGAAGCTCACAGGGTCTACTGAAGATTTCCGTGACCTATCCTAGTTTTAGGTCACAATCAGAAGATAAGAAACGAAAAACGAAATTTACACAAACGTTTTTTCTTGCCTTGTAGTGATTGTCTTGTCTACGACTAACTCGCAAATGATCTGGCATGAAGGTTTAGGTTTGGATAATGTATAACTCGTACGGATCAACATGACACCCGAGAGCCTATTCTTATTATATAGAAGAATGCGTTTCTTTGGAGTTTTATTAGCATTTCGAAAATAAACGAATTTCGATTTCGGAGAAGTAGAATAGGCCTTAAGGTGTTATGTACATAAAACCGGCAAGGAGCGAGTCTGAATCTTCTGTACCGGAGTCTTACTTATTATATCTTAAAGGTATTCAGTTGGTTCCGTTTTATTTGAACGAAAGCCAAAAAAGTATGAGTGTTGCTTATGACTTCTTTTCTATTTCCCATAAATGACTCGGGTAAATATATTTTAATCTAATTTCAAAATTTGAATTATACTTACTCAAAACTATAAGCACCAAGTCCATTTGTGTTATAAATATACTTGGGTGTTGAAACAATTTTTGAAATAGCTGAATTAATTACCAGTACTATTATAAGTAATCGTAGGAAAATAAATTGGAGAAGTTTTGCCTGAAAGAAATAATAGTATCATTATGAACAAATTAAGACGATTTGTAATAATGTTTTTGATTATGTATATAATTTTTATATTTATAATATTTATATGGCAATTTATTTCAACGTAGACATTAGTCAATGGAAATCAAAGAAATCTATAAAAATGCTAAGGTATTTTACGATTTGGTTTATATTATTATAATGTTAATAATCCGAAGACCTTTAAAATTTATGATTTATGTTATGACAGATTGTTATTTTTATAATATTCTTTTAAGATTCACTTATATGTAAATAAAAGATTCAAATCCAGGTTTATGATTGAGCCGAAGTTTTGCATGCATGTATATAACTTGAATATCAAAGTAATATTAATATGGAATGAAACAGATCTGATAATAGAGAGAAATGGTAATATTACTCTTGTAAATAAACAAAGTAACTGCATTGAAATTTAAAGGCAAGTTTAATTTGATTTGACAAACACTTTCGTTAGATTAAAAATTACTCGTAAATAATAATCAATATCATAATGAAAATATTAATATGTATATTTTAAATGATAAGATTTTATTTCATTTTATTAATTTTTCAAATGTATTACCATGACTTTCGTAGGAGTTTATCTTTAAGAACTATAGTATGGTTTTCGTTAAAACGAAAACTGTTTGCTATATATTTCAGGACGTCGCTGATAGTTTACTTTGATATTTTATGGAGCATCACTACTCAAAAGAACTTACGGTGCGGTTTTCCATAATACTATATAAAACATTTTTATCAATAGAACATCCTTACTTAAAAATAAAAAATAAATAAAAATGATCAATGCAGAGAGCCTTAATAATCAGTAACCGGTTACGACACTCACCATAATTGTCAATGGTCCTCACCAAAGGATATCTAAGAGCACTGTGGGGCTGGACCACTGCCCACACTATATATCCAGTTACTCGACCATGTCATGTCTGGACTTCATTCCTTATTTAACAATGCGTCGCCAAGGACTTTGTTTAATAAGTCATTGACACTACAGTTTGTTCTTAGTCGATGTCAAATTTTATCGGCTGCCGTTAATGTTATGAATGAATTATAAACCAGTTGTTTTAACAAGACGAGACGATTCATTGGCGGTTATTTAGTCTTGATGATTTGTATCCGTAGTAATGAGTTCTTTTAAAAGCTCTTATTAAGTTTGTCGTGTTAGTATGGATCAAATCCCGCCTTTCGAATAACAGCTTATTCGAAAGGCGGGATTTGATCCAAATTTTGCATGCATACCTATAGCATTTTTGGTCTTATTACCGGACCGGAATGTGGATACTTTTGTTAATAAAGGAAGCAAAGCCATTGAAATTGCTCATTAGATTTGTCTTGATCACCAGGCAAGATGCAATTATTAATATTAGCAGAATCGGCCTGCATGATTTTTACCAGGATTAGAGTCTGATGATTCAATTTGTAAGACATCACTAGTACACATTTGATGTATTTCTTGGTATTTGTGCCTGTCAATATCAGTTATTTTCTTGAATATTAGGGGTAAATTTACATATGGCAACACTGACATTGACAGACCACTCTGAATGAAAAGGTTGAAGCTGCATTGTATCCTTGACAGTTGTTGTGAACAGTACTATAATTGAATAAATCCAAGTTAATCGTGAAAATCGTCGTTTAATATCTGACATTAGAGCTGGATTCTACAAATTGGAGGGTGCAAAAACAACAAATTTGTAATGAATTAACAAGGAGGTCTCCGGCGAGTTTTTGTGTTTGTTTGATTTGTCTATGCAAGATCTTTGGTCAAATATAAACTAACAGTCAACAACAGTACGTCAGAATAAACAAAACTATTTTCCGTCACTTGATTTTTAATCTCAACGATTTGAGTATAGAACTCAAAATCAATTGAAGAAATATGTCGTATTGTGGTAGCCTATCGTGTAGCCACGTGAACAAAACAAACTTGTTATTTTAAAATAAATTGTAATTTTATATTAGATATCATTGCTAAACATCTTATTGTAAGAACAAAAGAACATTTCTTATTAAACCTATTTGCTAATATTAAAACTTGATGATCACTAATGTATTTATTGTTTTTATACAAATAAAAATATCAATTAAGATATTTCAGGTTCAAGTAAAATTCTCCATGACAACAAATTATTTATTAAGTTTCTTTAAAAATGACAATTTCTTTATAAACACTATCATTCAAACAATTTGGAATCACAGTAAATAAATCAGCTGGAGAAAAGTTAGGTAAATAAATAAAACACATGATTCATAATCATTTATAGTTGAATTTAAAACTTTATTGTAATTGTGAATATAAAAAAGTGGTAAATTAGTTTCGAATTGCAACTATTGGGTGTCTGTTATGTTTTTTTGTTCTATTTACGCAATATAATATTTAAATTTATCCAAGTAGCGACGCCACTATACCGGGTGGAGCTTGTACCACTTGTATAACCTAGAAAAAATACTATCAATAATGAAAAAATTAGTTGATAAGTAAGCAGTTGCGAATTTTCCATTATTAAGTTTAAAGAAACGATCATCTAGATAAGATATGAGCAAACTTGGGCATGTTGTGGATCAAACTTAGGGTAACCTGGTCTAAGAGCACGCATCCGATAAGAGTACGCAATACTCATAGCCGTGAAGTTCGTCACGATAAACAGCTAACATTAGTCGTATTTTGGTTTCAACTGTGTGAAAAAGTGCTGTGCGAAAAAAAAATCAAATCCGGATGAAAACATAGAAATTACGTAAGTTTAAAGATTTGTGCTCAAAATACTAATTATTTTTACCATTTTGAAAGTATTTTTAAGACATCAATGTAATTAATTTCTGAAAACGAAGTAAACTGTGTAGTTTTCAAAGGCAATGTTTAACTCATGCAGCGCACGTAATTCCGGTTCACGCCAAGAGATGGCGTTGAGTTTCGTTCGTTTCCGATTTGGGTATAGTGTGTATGAGTACGCAGTTCTGTACCGTATAAGAGTACGCGCGTACTCTTACACGCAATTGTTTTTAAGTTACTTTAGTTACTGTATTTATTAGTTATTTTGTTCCTAATAATTAAATAAAAATATATGAAATTTGTAGGTAATTTTTAATTTTGTACACAAGATGTCTAGACGTCAAAGAAAAAGTGAAAGAAAACTTTGTACTCCAGAGCAGTGGCTCAACGCTAAAACTCGCGTCGAGGAAGGCGAATCGAAGAGGTCAGTGGCTAAATCCTTGGGGATGCATGAAGCCACTTTGCGAAAGAGACTTCAGAGATCGTCTCCAGCTTCAAGTTTGGGCAGATACTCCCAAACCTTCTCCCGTGAAATGGAAATAGAACTCTGTAACTATATCAAAAAAGTAGATAGCATGTTCTATGGATTAACCACTCAAAAAATACGAGAAATTGCTTATGATTTTGCTGAAAAGAATGGATTAGAACATCGTTTTAACAAAGAAAAAAAAATGGCTGGTACAGAGTGGTTCCGCCTTTTTTTGAAACGGTACGCAAATTTGTCGTTAAGAGCACCAACCTCCACCAGTGTTGCTCGTGCTATAGGATTTAATAAGCCTCAATGCGATCGCTATTTTGAAAATCTGGCGAGGTTGCTAGACACTTACAAGTTCCCTCCTCATGCAATTTATAATATGGACGAAACCGGAATCTCCACAGTGCCAAATAAAGCTCCAAAGGTGATATCTACTAAAGGGAAGCGTTGCGTCAACAAGATTTCCAGTGCTGAACATGGCATCAATGTGACACTCGTGAATGCGGTCAACGTTGCAGGGAATTTTATTCCACCAGCCTTCATATTTCCACGCAAACGTATGAAAGCTGAGCTTTTGGATGGAGCCCCACCTTCTTCTATAGGAATGGTGTCAGACTCGACTTACATCAACAGTTCTTTGTTTGTTGACTGGTTATCTCATTTTAAAGACCACGCAAAGCCTAGCAAAGACCATCCAGTATTATTAATCCTAGATAATCACACGTCACACTGCACGTTAGACGTGGTCAATTTCTTCCGGCAAAACCACATTCATTCCTTGACAATCCCACCTCACAGCAGTCATAAAACTCAACCACTCGATCGCTGCATCCATAACAGCCTTAAAATTTTTTATGCATCAGAGTGTGAAAAATGGATGCGTAACCATCCCGGTCGAGTGATAACCGTTTATCAGAATGCACAAATATTGACTCCGGCTTATCTTAAAGCAACTTCTCCGGCAAATGGCATCCAGAGTTTCAAGATATCCGGAATCCAACCGTTCAACCCGGACATTTTTGGAGAAGAAGATTTCCTGGCCAGTGCAGTGACAGAAAAGCCACTGACAGAATCTAATGAAGCACAGATTTCTCAACCAACTGGCGATCTACCAGAAAATATGCCTTTGGCCAAATCTAATGAAGCACGGATTTCCCAACCAACTGATGATTTGGTACAACATGTTGACCATGAGAATAACGCTCCCAGCAATTCTCCACAGCCCTCGTGCTCAACAAATGATACGTCGTCTGTTCAGCCGTTCATTGAGATAGATAGAGCCCGTACACCATTTGCCAGCCTTCCTATTCAAAGCATCGAATCGCCTCATATACCCCTTGAAAATTAAGCCCCCCTTCCACGAGCTGAATATCTTTCAAGATCGAACCGCAAAAGAGCAAAGTCAGATATTTTGAGTGGGTCTCCGTATAATCTGGCTCTCGAGGAGTCTTCGGCTTCAAAGAAAGTACCAAAAAATGTACCGAAGATTCAATCAAAGACTGTTCCAAAAACAAATTCAAAACCTCTTCCTAAAAAGGGCAAACAACCTTTTAAAGTGCCAAATAAAATGCCCAAAAAAAGGTTTGGAGATGCCCAGCATGTACTGAAGTCTATGTAGACCCCCCCGCAGAAGACTGGATAGGATGCTCAAAATGTTTTGAGTGGTGGCATGAGGCTTGTACGACTTATGAGGGTCAAGGAAATTTCATTTGCGATCTCTGCAAGTAATGCAAGAGCTGCGTACTCTTATCAACGTAGATGCGTACTCTTATCCAATAGTACTTGTAAGAGTACGCAATTCCCATTTTTTATTATTTCTGTTATTTTAAGTGGTAAAACGTTATTTTGTTCTTTTTTATGTTACTTTATGAAAGATGTTTAAATAATAAACGTAATAAATGCCTAGTTGATTTCCTAGACTTGAATTTTTTTTAGACCAGGTTACCCTATTAGTGTGCAAATACGTTCGCGGGCTGTGTTCAAAAGTTGTACATTTTAAAGTAGTGTTGTGGAGATCATATTTTTTCGTGATAGATATCAGACATGAAATAAAACGACAATATTATATAAATTAGGATTTTCAAAATGTCTGTTACCCACCGTGGTTCTAGATTCTAGAAATATATAAATGTAATTTAAATATGAAACATATTAGATACCCTGCATACATTTCAAGCAAAGTAGCTTTAGTACTTGTATAGCGAAATCCGATTAAATTAACATGTCACCATATCCAGACCCGAGATGATACAGAGAAGGCAATTACTGCGCATTAAGCTACAAAATCACCATGCATACCCCTCCCACACCCCTTTTCTTAAAACACGACCACAATCTTCTTATTAGTCATTGATTGAATTAAACATCATCTTTATTAATAAAATATAAATTTTCACGATTCATGGCATCAATCAAACTCAAAGAGTGTAGCAGTCTAATAATAATAATAAAAAAACTATCGTTGGCCATGTTATTTAATGAAAATTTAGTCCAGGTTATGGTAACACAGAACACGCTTTTCTGTGTTGTGCATATAGTAATGTCGCGGCAAGAAAATTATACAGATGCATTTGCAATCTCTAAGTGATGTCATATTATTTGTCTAGTGATCGTGTTAGGACCACATTGTGGGAGGAAAGTCAAGGCAGGCGTGTTAATCTATTATAACATTTTGGAGTTTTCTCTTTTAACTTTAGATAACCTTTCAACGTTATATTATCTAACAGAACCAGCACAATAGTACAAAACCACCTATCGTCTAATAAATAAATATTATAGCGCCATGTATAAACTTAATGAAAGTTATTAATGTTATCAAATGAAATATAATTTAAATATAAAAAATGCAAAATACAATAAACAAAATAATTGTTAAATAGAATGAAATGCGCCCTAACTATACTGTGAACTTGAAAGGGGTGAAATAATATATATTAAGCTCTTAATTTTTAGAAATAAAAATAGCACCAAGCTTTTATATGCAAGTATGCTTCCGTTAACCGACTATAGTTCTAATCTTACGGTTACTTCTGCATTGACTATCACCCAAGCAGTGAAGCTACAATTCGAGAATATATTCTGTTTCCAGGGTATCTCTAGAAAAAAAAATAGAAACGCCACAAATAAATAAATAAATTAAAAAATATTACAAATATTAGCATTAATGAAATAAGTTTTTTTTTGCAGTAAATAGTAACCGACGCAGAGCCAACAGACGAACTTAATATAAAGAAATAAACACATTTTTTCCATATCAAATATAAGTGTAACATTATTATTTTTGCAACAGTTTTAGTTAACAATTAGTCAATGATTAATAAGAGAGTTCTAAGTAATAATTAGCGACTCAGAGTAGCTCGGTAGCGTAGCACCCATATATGGTGACTAAAAATTATTATCTTGACTTATTCCGTATAGAGGAAGGCACGTTAAACTATTGGTGCATTTGTAGTGGTTATTAATAATATCCTATCCGCATTGTGCTAGCGTGAAGGGTCAAGGCCCATCCTCCTTAACCATCCACAAGGAAGGCCTGGACCTCTGCATTGGGGACGTAAAAGAGCTGCCCTGCGATTCTGTGAAAATCAAAACCCGAATTCGAATTCACTCAGGTGTCCGAAATCATTTCAAAAAGCAGCATCCCCTCTACCTTGAATTGGTAATAACGTTTCGTGGCATGAGTGAAGTGAGTTTCAAAATGATATAGGATTAGGATATCTGAGACATGTATAATCAATCAATTTTGTTTTGTATTTTTATACAAAAAGAGAAATCAATAGAATTTCTTTACTAAATGACGTGAATTCGGACACATGAGTGAATTCGAATGCGGGTCTGGATTTTTACAGAATCGCAGGGCTGATCATAAAGTAAAAATGAATAATAGTAAGGAGTTAATTTTTTAAGGGTAATTAACGTAAATCGCAAAACGTTAAAGAAGTAGCGGTAAGCAATACAATATTACTTACATCTGTTGCTATTTGCGGATGGTAACCGTCTTTGTCTGCCTTATACTTGACAAGGTACCTCTTACCCAAACTATCTATGTATGAATAATAACCGATAACGACATAATTCCCATCTTTATCAAATTTCCCTGTTTCTTCTCTGGCAGTATTATCGGCGGTGCGGAAACTGAAATGTGATATTTTACATAAAGTTTATCGATATGATAGAAGCAAAATAGATACCAGCACTTTCATATTAAAATAAACTGTTGGTAGCATCTAATGCAACCAAAAATTATAATTCCTAATTATACTCACTTATAAACATAATTTCCATTTGCAATATCGTCAGTGTTAAAAAACACAATATGTGTTGGATCAGGAGGATATGGTGATTCAGCGACCTGACCAAAGGTTGATTTGAGTATAAAAAAGAAAACAGTAACTTTGACAATGATAATCATCTGAAAATAAAAAGTAACGACAATTATATGTGAT